>LR738712.1:112429325-112462025 GCA_902687465.1 Secale cereale | reverse complement strand
TCTGATTTCCAGGGGGGCGGCGGCCAAGGGGGGAAACTTGCCCCCCAAGGCATAGGGGGCGCCCCCCTACCCCTAGGGTTTCAACCCTAGGCGCATGGAGGGGGGCCCATACGGGTGCGCCAGCCCACCAGGGGCTGGCCCCTTCCCCTTGCGGCCTAGGGGACCCACCGGGATGGGTGGACCCACCCGGTGGACCCCCGGGACCCCTCCGGTGGTCCCGGGACACTCCCGGTGACCCCCGGAGTTCACCCGATGGCCGAAACTGGACTTCCTATATATCATTCTTTACCTCCGGACCATTCCGGAACTCCTCGTGACGTCCGGGATCTCATCCGGGACTCCGAACAACATTCGGGTTTCCATGTGCATGTATCTCTACAACCCTAGCGTCACCGAACCTTAAGTGTGTAGACCCTACGGGTTCGGGAGACACGTAGACATGACCGAGACGACTCTTCGGTCAATAACCAACAACGGGATCTGGATACCCATGTTGGTTCCCACGTGTTCCTCGATGATCTCATCGGATGAACCACTGTGTCAAGGATTCACTCAATCCCGTATGTTATTCCCTTTGTCCATCGGTACGGTACTTGCCCGAGATTCGATCGTCGGTATGCCCGATACCTTGTTCAATCTCGTCATGGCAAGTCTCTTTACTCGTTTCATAATCTATCATCCCGTGACTAACTCCTTAGTCACTTTGAGATCATTATGATGTTGTCTTACCGAGTGGGCCCAGAGGTACCTCTCCGTCATACGGAGTGACAACATCCCAGTCTCGGTTCGTACCAACTCAACAGACACTTTCGGAGATACCCGTTGCATACCTTTATAGCCACCCAGTTACGTTGTGACGTTTGGCACACCCAAAGTATTCCTATGGCATCCCGGAGTTGCACAACCTCATGGTCTAAGGAATAAATACTTGACACCGGAAAAGCTTAGGCATTACGAACTATACGATCTTGTGCTAGGCTCAGGATTGGGTCTTGTCCATCACATCATTCTCATAATGATGTGATCCCGTTATCACTGACATCCTATGTCCATGGTCAGGAAACCGTGACCATCTGTTGATCAATGAGCTAGTAACTAGAGGCTTACCAGGGACTCATTGTGGTCTATATATTCACACATGTATCGCTGTTTCCGTACAATACAATTCAAGCATGAATAACAGACAATTATCATGAACAAGGAAATATAATAATAATACTTTTATTATTGCCTCTAGGGCATATTTCCAACAAAGGATTCTTCTCCTAGGAGGTCTTGATCTCCAAGAGGAGAGGTAGATGAGCAAAGCTCTCTCAATATCTCATATACGCTTTGCTATGCCTCCTAATGAGCTATATGGGGGGTGCTTATAGTCTAGGGATGAATTGAGGGGAATGGGGTACATGGGTCTTTTGCCCTTAGTGCACGTAGGCACAAACTGGACGTGTCCGGGCGCCTGGGGTAAAGGGGTCCGGGCACCTGGACATCACCGGGAGGACAGGGGCCGGGCACCCGGGGGTCGGCGGGCCGGGCACCCGGGCTGTACAGAAGAGGTCGGGCCTCCGCGGCTGTAGGGTCCGGGCACCAGGGGCGAGGGCCAGCGCCCAGGAAATGCAGGCCGGGCACCCGGGACGGCGGGGCTGCGCCAGGCTGGAGGGGCTGGGCACCCGGGGCTCTGTGGCCGGGCACCCGGGGTGACTAGGGCCGGTTCCCAGCCGATGGCTGAGCACCCAGGGGCGTGGGGGTCCGGGCACCCGGGGTGTCGAGAGCTCCCGCTTCTCCATGCGTTGCGAGTCCTTCTTCCTCCTCTCTCTTCGTAGATGTTTGTGTCTCCCTCCTTGCTTCTTCATGGGTATCTCCTTGGTACCTAAGATGCACAACGTATACATTTGAGGTAGAACCCGACTCTCGTTTGAATCCGAATGAGAATCGTAGAGGAAAGAGTTAACCTCGGTTTCGATGGTACGTGCGTGTGCTCTTGTCTTTGGTTCCCTTCATGCTTGCGGTGGTGAGAGGACGTCCATGGGGATGGTCGAGGGATGCTCCGCATCATCTCCTTCCTTGGGAGTGATCCACTCACGGATCATGATCTTCATCAACATGGTGTTGGGACAAGGCCTTAACATTGAAGATGCTGGTGTCACACATCGTATACGCCTCCACATGACCAAGATGTCTCGGGATGGTGCCGCCTTGTAAAACCTTCAAAATGAAAAAACGTGACAAACACTTGGAAAAACAAATGAGGTTAGCGGAAGTGCAAAACGTATCATCCGAGTGGTAAGGTGCCCAACAAGTGTATTCATCATGCTCATCATAAGAAAGGACAAGGGAATTTGGCACAGTATGGAAGCATATGATGTGATAACAGCCAAATACATTAGGCTCAAACAAGCAAGCATGCATCACAAGTAAAATGTCCGAGTCTCCGAGATCAACAAGTATAGCACGGTTGCATTCACAATAAGTGAATATGAGAGATGCAACTATTGGAGACAAGTGACAATGATCAAGATATATCATATGAAATGCATGAACATATATGTCATCAACCCAAGAAATCAAGTAAGAGTGGAACATGGGTGATGCAATATCGCAAGCAATCATAGTGATCAAGTCAAGCAAGCTAGTAGTGCGAAAATGCAACATACTAGAGGTAATCATGGCAATCATGGCATGTGTGTGTCGGGGAAACTGATCCACGAGCACCTATGGGGACCGGCGGACCGAGCCCCTTTCGGTTCGGCGGGGGCGGAGATCGCACGAAGAGCAGATCGAGGCGAAGCACGCGAGCAGTTTACCCAGGTTCGGGCCGCATGGATGCGTAAAACCCTACTCCTGCTTTGTGGTTTGTATTGAGTTCTTGCTCAGGAGCGCTGAGTGCTACAATACACACCATCAGCTAACGAGACCGAGCGTGAGTGTTTTTCTGCACCGAACCCCCCTCTACGTTGCGCATGGGCCTCCTTTTATATGCTCAAGGGGTCACCGACAGGTGGCAACGCAGTTGAGGGTAAAAATGGAAAGGTGTTGCGGTTGGTACAACTACCTGCACAGTGTATCATACCTAACCCTGACGGCAGGGGACAAGGGCATTAAATGCCCGTCTGCGTCGGCCAAACAGTGCAAAAAGGGGCCATCAGGGACGCCACCGCTGGCCACGATGGCGAATCTTGTCAGCGCCGCTTGCCACCGCGCACCGCTGGCTGCACAGCCTCCCGCCACGTACGCCTGGAAGGGTCCTAGAGCGACACGTTGGCGGACGTGCTGGAGCGTGGGTACAGAGTGGTAGCTTGTCATGGCAAACGCCTTGCCACGGTCGTTGTCTTGTCGCGTCCGGGAGCTTGTCGCTCACCGGGCCTTGCCGGGACGCGTGGCGCGTCGCGGCAAGTTCCTTGAGATGCCTTGGTTGGCCTTCCCGGCAAGCTCCTCTCGCCGGGGTCTTGTGCCTTGAGTGGCCTTCCCGGCAAGCTCCTCTTGCCGGGGCCTTGTCTCCTTGGCTTGAATACTTTGTTCTTGAATGGCTCAAAAGGAACCACGGAGGACCTTGACGGTCACCCGGCAAGCCTTGCCGCGGGACGCTGCGACTGCCCGTGCACAAGTTCGGGATACTAGGGTACCCCTACTCTAGTACACCGACAGGAGCTCCCGGGCCTGGGCCATACACGGTGCCGAGCGCTATTGGGCCAGGCCCAAAACAGGGCACGGGCACGCGCGGCCTGGGTTACGCCGTATCTTTCTCCGTATCCACCGCGCCCTCCCTTAACGACACGCGTTGAATGCGGCGTCGTGGGAGAGATCGTGGGTGGTTTCTTTATTCGGAAAGGCGGAACGTCCGCTCCCTCCCTCCTTATAAGCAGGTGAGGCAGGGGCAGTTCGCCCATCCGCCAGTTGCTACTCCAACCTCAAAAACCTCCGCTTCTCCCCTTCTTCCCAAAGCTGAAAAGAGAGCAGCGCTCCGCCCCCCCATCGCCACCAGCACCACCAACACCGTCGACCTCCCTCACCACTTCTGCCATGGCTCCGAAAACCGACAAGGGGAAGGGCGCGAAGTCGGCCGAGGCGCAGCGGCTCGCGGTGCTGCGAAAGGAGCGGCTGTCTTCCCCCCCAAGCTTGCTGCGAGGGAGCTGAGGGAGTGCTACTACCTCTTCTGGTCGGGGGAGACGCGGGCGCACCCGTGCACGAAGGTACTTCCAGCTGTTGCTTGGAAAATGGCTCCAACTGGATACCCTTTCTTCGCCTTGTTCTTCTGCTGCGGGCTCTGCCCGCCTTTCTTTGAATTTTTCTGCGATATCATGAACACCTACGGGTTCCGCCTCCTTGACTTCACCCCCAATGCTGTTCTGACCATGGCAGTTTTCGCACATCTCTGCGAAAACTTTGTCGGAGTCTATCCCAATGTAGCCCTTTTCCGCCACTTCTTTATGCCTCGAGTTGAGAGAGGATAGCCTTTATCCGGTGGAATCGCCTGGATCTCGAGGGCCGGCAAGAAGGACGCTTATCTGGAGGGAGAGCTCCGCAGCAAGTGGGAGGAGTGGAGAGCAAACTGGTGCTGGATCGTCGAGGAGAACCCGCAGCCATTTACCGCCTGGCGCCAAACCCCAGTAGTGCGCGGCAGCGACTGGAGCAACATGGCCCCGGAAGACGATAGGCTAAAGATTGCCGTCGCCCGGATCCAACGCCTCAGGCTTGCCGGGCTCACTGTAGGTGCAGTTGGCACAGACTTCCTTCGCCGCCGCATCGCCCCCCTGCAGGAGAGGAAGAGACCCGCCTGGGATTTCGAGAATGCAGCGGATATCATGAGGCTGCGCCCGGGCCTTAACTTTAACTTCACTGTTCTAGAGCTTAACGCAATGCTCCAGGAGCTGTTCAAGTACGACCCTCAACATCCCGAAGTGTTTAGGTTGTCGAAGGGCGTCGTTCCGCTGTGCAACAACTCCTCGCTCAGCCGCATCCGTGCAATGATGCCGCTGTGCGACTCGCATGGAATTGACCCAACTTGGCAAGAGCCTGCCGACGACGTCGTGCAGGAGTTCTTCGATGGCTTGGTAGAAATGCCGATCTGCTCCGACGAGCAGAAGGGCCTCACTCGCAACACCACCGATACGGAGCTGAAGCGCATCGCCACTAGGCTGGAAGAGGCGGCGGCAGCCGCAGCCGCGGGCGAGTTTGGATTCACCGTGGAGGAGGCAGAGGCAGCAAAGGCGGCAAGCCTTGCCGAGCGAGAGGAGTTTGCCGGCGAGGAGGAGCTTGCCGGGCAAGACGTCGAGTCGAGCGGGCCCGCCGAGGATACGAGCGGCTCGTTGGAGATCGACTCCTCTTCCTCCTCATCTTCAGGCAGCTCGTCGCTAGCAAAGCCCCCAGCTCCACCAAGAAGGCGTCTCCGCAAGGCCGGGGACATAGCGGAGCGGCAGACGAATCAACAGCCGTTGCGCCGCACGACACGCTCCACCGCGGCAAGCACGGTTGCCGCGGGAGCACCTCGCGCTGCTGCGGCAACTGGAGCGGGGTCTTCCCGGACCACCGCTTCTGCTCCTGCCGCTTCTCACGCCGCGGCGGCAGCCGGAGCGGGGTCGTCACAGACCACCGCCACTGCTCCCACCAAGCGGCCAAGGGAGCCTACTCCTCCGCCTCCTCGCGCCGGACGTGAGCCGGACTTCGACTTCTCCGCGCTCAGCTCCGACGAGGAAGAAGAAGAGTAAGATTCATGTTGTACTTGTATTTCTTCAATTTTTTGCTGTTTTTGTCTTGTATCTCATTTGCTTTACTCCGAACTCGTTCCTTTTCAGGACTCTGGCCCAGAGAGCAGCGAAGAGAGCTAAGGTCCCGGCGCGTCCAAGGGAGGTGATTATCGTCGAGGACGAATACACCGTGACAGCAGAGGATGCGCCCGAGACCACCTTGCCGGACCCGGCAACTAATCTTCAGAGCAGCCCCCAGCGCAGCCCCCAGCGTAAGTATATGGTTCACTTTCCGCTGTTAGGCGCGCGTGGATGCTCTTCCTTTGCTGACATCTGACTGTTGGTTTGTGTAGGAGCAGAACAGCCCCGCCAGGAGCGCCCGGAGACCGCCCCCGACATGCCATCTGCTTCGACTACGCCACCAAGGGGGAGCTCTCCGGCAAGGGAGAGTCCTCCGGCGTGGGGGAGCTCTCCGGCAAGGAGGAGTTCTCTGGCAAGGGGGAGTTCTCCGGCAAGGGAGAGTCCTCCGGCAAGGGGGATCTCTCCGGCGAGGAACAGCACCAGCGGCCCTCCGCCGGCGGAGACAATGACTACACTGCCAAGGGAGAGTCCTCCGGCAAGGGACTCTGCCGAGGAGCCGGCTCGCGCAGGTAATCCCCTCGCTTCAAAACCTCCCTTGGGTTCTTCTTCTTTTGATCTTCTTTTTGGGTATTTGCTTGACTTTTCTCCCCTTTCCGGCCGTCAGATCCATCTGCTGCGGAGCCGATGGAGACGGAGGTTGCTGGCGAAGAGAACACGCGCGGCAACACCGACTATGTCGCTGCCACCGAAGAAGTAGCTGGCGCCGATGATCCCGCCCGCGATGAGGCCGCCAAGGCTGCCGCCGCAGCAGCTGGCGAGGGGTCCGGCGATCGCACTGACGGCCCTGAGGCCGCAGGAGCGCCAGGCGCTACGCCGACCGCCGATCCCTCCGCCGCTGCCGCAGCGCCAGGCTCCGAAGAGCCCCAGCCAGGCGTCTACTTGAAGGCTGGCGATGGCGTGTTCATCAACCTCCCCTGGGCGTCAATGTCCAGGGCGCCGGTCGAAGGAGAGAGCTTTGACGGAGAGGTACTTGCCTCCGCTGGGCTGTCGTTAGTTGACGCGCCGAGCAGCAGCAGCGGCGAGCCCAAGGAGGAGCGGCTGCTGCGGAAGCTGTTGTCGCTCTACCGCGCTCGGCAAGCCAAGCTGGAGTCCCGCGAGGCGCTTGCCGCGAAGGCGGGAGCTGACATCGAGAAACACGGGGAGGAGCTCCGGACAGGCAGCTCTCCGATCCCTGGCAGAGGAGCGGGAGCAACTTGCCGAGGAGCAGCTGGCCTTCTTCCTCGAGAAGGCTGAAGTCGAAGAACAGCAGCGGCTTGCCGCTGAGAAGCCGTCCGCGCGGGAGGGCGTGCTGGCGCAGCGGAAGGTAAATCTTGACAGCCACGAGGAGGAGCTTGCCGCGCGCGAGCAATCACTTGGCGGAGCCCTCAAGCAAGCAGAGGACGCTGCCGCAGCTGCCGAGGCCGCCAAGAAGGAGCTGGAGACGAAGGTGGCGCAGCTGGAGGCCGATCTCAAGGCGAGCGGTGAGGAGATTGCCGCGCTCAAGCGTGAGCAGAAGAAGGACGCCCACAGCAACTCAGAGCTGCAGGTTCGCCTCGCCGAGAAGGGCAAGGAGCTTGCCGCCGCCAAGGACTCCAACGCAGATCTTGAGTTGAAGCTGACCACTTTGACCAAGACGTTAGGCGGCGCCAGGGAGCGGGAGGCGGCCTTGAAGGAGGAGATCAAGGCCGAGAAGGCGCTGCTGGCGAGTGCTGCTGCCGTCCAGAACACTTTCATTGAGACCGTCGAGCACTGGACGGAGGGTCTCGTGAATGCTGCCACAGATATTGACAAGAAGCTGGCACACCTGGGGATGGAGGATCTCGGGTATCCCTCCGATGAGAACCTCCAACCCAACGCCAAGCTTACTTTGTTCTTCAAAGGCGTGGCGACGGCCCTCCAGCGACTCGGGGAGACGACTCCAAAGCGGCTGGCCGACGAGTCGCGCAAGATCTGCGCGGGGGCTCTTCAAAAGGTGTTGGTGAAGGTGGCCTTCCGCAACCCGGGCCTCAACCTCACCAACGTCCTCAAGTCCCTGCCGCCGGATGCTGATCTGGAGGCGCTCAAGGCCCTTGTCGCACCCATTGTGGATATGGTGAGCGGGATCAAGAGGGTTGAGGGCGATCACGTAGATTAGGCCGCCCGTTTTCTTCTTCTCTTGTCGTTGCTGGTCATGTTATGAGAACAATCTATTAGAGCTGCGACAAGCTACTTTGTAATATAACTCTATTTTGGGTAGTGATTGCAATGTTATTTCCTTTACTTGATTCCTTCCTTTGTATGTTTTTACCCTACGCTTTTAGGGAACTTGCCGGCGCAGGTACCTTAGCCGCGAGCGCTGAGTGCGGAACGTGAGCAGCCTGCTGGCGGTGCCGCTACCGACAAGAAACCTTGTCGCAACTAGTCGCAGCTCACTTAAGTTGTTGAGAGGACTCAAAACAAAGTAAGGGCGCAACTCTAGTCGCAGCACACTTAAGTTGTTGAGCGGGACTCGAAACAAAGTAAGGGCGCAACTAGCTGCGAGTTAGTTCCTCCGCGCACAGGTTTTCCATACAAAGCATGGTCGTTCAAGGAAGATAACTTAAAAATTTAAAAATCTGATTGCTCAAACTTTGGCAACTTAGCTTTTCTGTTGTTTGCTTCCCGGCAAGACGAAACTTTCTTGAACGACGCCTGGTCCATACCACTATCTTCTCCTTCCCCCCGGCAAACTTGTGGGCGAGGGAACCTTCGTTTCCTTGAGAAAAAGAAAGAAGAGAAAATAACGATATGGAGCCTTATGGCTCGTTATTGCTTACCGGGGGCAGGTGCTGCACAAAGTGTCAGATAACACATGCAAAAAATAGAAAGCATGAAATTGACAAGATGTGCGGAGCACATGAGCTTTACTTATGCACGGGGTCTGCGCTCGGCTTTGTACAAAGTATTACATGCAACAGCGGCAAGACTTGTACAAAAGGTGGTTGCCGGAACGGTTTCCGGCAACCGCGCCTTACGGGTAAAACTTACGAAGATGCTCAATGTTCCAGGAGTTGCTCACCGGAATGCCATCTTGGGTCTCAAGGCGGACAGCGCCAGGCCTAGTGACTCGTTTCACCCGGTAAGGGCCTTCCCACTTCGGCGTCAACTTGTTGGAATTCTTGGCGGACTGAACGCGCCGAAGAATAAGGTCGCCTTCCTCGAGACTTCTGGCGTTAACTTTGCGGCTATGGTAGCGGCGCAAAGCTTGCTGGTAGCGAGCAGCTCATACAGCAGCCTGAAGACGGTCTTCCTCAAGGAGCAGCGCATCATCTTGTCGCAGCTGCTCTTGCTCAAGCTCATCATAAGAGAGCACTTGAGGTGACCCGTATACGAGTTCCGTGGGGAGAACTGCCTCTGCTCCATAGACTAGAGTGAAAGGTGTCTGGCCAGTGGCTCGATTTGGCGTCGTCCTGATCGACCAAAGAACCACCGGCAACTCCTCAATCCAGTTTCTTCCGCACTTGCGCAGCCTGTCGAAAGTCCTGGTCTTGAGCCCACGCAACACTTTAGCATTTGCCCTCTCCGCTTGACCGTTGCTCCTCGGGTGAGCAACAGAAGCGAAGCAGACCTTGGCGCCAAGATCTTGGACGTATTGCATGAAGGTGCGGCTCGTGAATTGCGTACCGTTGTCGGTGATGATCCTGTTAGGGATCTCGAAGCGACGAACAATCGACCTGAAGAACTTGACTGCTGACTGTGCTGTCACCTTCCTCACTGCTTCCACTTCCGGCCACTTTGTGAACTTGTCGATTACAACGTACAAGTACTCAAAGCCCCCGACTGCGCGGGGAAAGGGGCCGAGGATGTCGAGCCCCCAGACCGAAAATGGCCAGGATAAAGGGATCATCTGGAGAGCTTGAGCTGGCTGGTGTATCTGCTTGGAATGGAACTGGCACGCTTCACACTTGGTTACTTGTGCAGTTGCATCCTGGAGGGCTGTCAGCCAAAAGAAACCTTGCCTGAATGCTTTGCCGGCAAGTGATCTTGCACCAATGTGGTGACCACATATGCCTCCATGTATCTCTGCCAACAGCTTTTGTCCGTCTTCCCGACGAATACACTTCAATTTCACACCGTTGAGTCTTCTTCTGTACAGTGTGTTGTCGACAAACTGGTACATACTTGACTGCCGGGCTACTCTTTCCGCTTCTTCTTGCTCTTCGGGAAGTTCTCCTGTCTGAAGGAAATGGACAATCTGCTGTGCCCATGCTGGAGCTTGTGGCTCGACAACAAGGACTAAAGGCACATCTGCTGCTGCGGGAACATCCGCTTCTACGGCGAGAACCTGCGGCTCAGCCGGAGCTTGACGTTCCCCGGCAAGCTTGCCGGAGCAAAACTTGTCGTGAGCATCTGCTTCAACGGAACAAACACTAGGGCTTGCCGGAGCAGACTGCCCCTCAGCGCTCTTGGTGTTGATCTTGGGGACCTTCTTGGCGGCGGCTTCGGGAAGCTCTGCCGGAAAGTAGTCACCAGAAATCAACTTCCTCTTACTGCTCTGTCCAGTTGATGGTGTTACAGACGGTTGAGTCAGCTTGAGCACAAAGATCCCTGGTTCCACAGGTAACTTAAGTGCGGCGCACTTTGACAGGCCATCGGCGATGTCGTTCTGAGCTCTTGGAACATGTTCCATCTGTAGGCCATCAAAGTGCTCTTCTAGCTTTCTCACTTCATCAACGTAGGCTTCCATCAACGGACTCTGATAACTCTTGTTCACTTGGCGGACGACAAGCTACGAGTCACCCCCGACAATGAGCTTCTTGATCCCAAGGTCTGCCGCGATCCTGAGACCGGCAAGCAAACCTTCATACTCTGCAGTATTGTTTGTTGCTTGCTCCTTGGGAAAGTGCATCTGGACTACGTACTTGAGGTGCTCTCCGGTGGGTGCGACAAGCAGCACGCCAGCACCGGCGCCTTGCAGCGAGATGGCACCATCAAAGTACATCAGCCACTCTTTGCTTGCTTCCTTGACGGGGATGCTCGTTTCTGGAATTTCTTCATCTGGTGTTGGCATCCACTCTGCTATGCATTCTGCCAATGCTCTGCTTTGGATAGTTGAAGTGCTCTCAAACTTGAGGCCAAAGCTTGACAGTTCCAGTGCCCACTCAACAATCCTGTCTGTTGCTTCTGGATTCTGCAATATCCTCTTCAGCGGAAAGCGAGTGACAACTGTGATCTCATGTGCTTGAAAGTAATGGCGCAACTTTCTCGAGGCCATGAGAAGGCCGAAAAGAAATTTCTGCACACCAGCGTACCTTGACCTAGCCCCCTGCAGAAGGGAACTGACAAAGCAATCTGGGCGCTGCACCATTCTCTTCTGTATCTCCTCTTGCGCCTGCGCAAATCCATCTTTGTCGGGACCAGAGCTTGTCGGGGAAGCCCCCTGCTTGTCGCTGGATGCGCCTGCCGTGGTTGCTGGCTCATCATCTGCCTCCCTCTCCGCTACTAACGCAGCACTAACCACTTGATTGATTGCCGCTAGATACAGTAGCAACTTCTCTTGTGGCTTAGGTGCGACAAGTATTGGAGTAGAGGACAGGTATCTTTTCAAGTCTTGCAACGCAGCCTCCGCTTCCGGAGTCCATTTCATTGGACCTTCCTTTTTCAATATTTTGAAAAACGGCAGGGCGCGCTCAGCAGACTTAGAGATAAACCTGCTGAGAGCAGCCACGCAACCGGCAAGTCTTCGTACATCCTTGACGCGCTTTGGTGCTTCAATCTGCTCAATGGCCTTGATCTTGTCGGGATTGGCTTCAATTCCCCGCTGAGACACGAAGAACCCGAGAAGCTTGCCGGAAGGGACTCCAAACACACACTTCTCGGGGTTGAGCTTGAGGCTGATCTTGCGCAGATTTGCAAAGGTCTCGTCTAAATCTTGAATCAGAGTTGCCTTGTCCTTGCTCTTGACCACTATGTCATCCATGTAGGCTTCCACATTTCTGTGTATTTGTGGCTCAAAAGCATAATGGACTACCCTTGCAAATGTTGAACCAGCATTCTTCAATCCGAAAGGCATCCATCTGAAATAGTATGTGCCACATGGGGTGATGAATGCGGTCTTCTCCTCATCCTCTTCTGGCATGAAGATATGATGGTACCCTGAGTATGAGTCAAGAAATGAAAGCAAATCACATCCGGCTGTGGAGTCAACAATCTAGTCAATGCGCGACAAGGGAAATGGGTCTTTGGGACAAGCTTTATTGACATCGGTAAAGTCGATACAAAGCCTCCATTTCCCGTTTGCCTTGCGCACGACTACATGATTGGCCAACCACGTAGGATGGAGCACTCCTCTGACAAGGCCTGCTGCTTCCAACTTCTTGATCTCTTCTGCGATGCATTCTTGGCGCTCCACTGCTTGTTTCCTGACTTTCTGCTTGACGGGCCGCGCATGAGGACAGACGGCAAGATGGTGCTCAATTACTTTCCTGGGAACACCGGGGATGTCAGACGGTTGCCACGCAAACACGTCGACGTTCGCCGGCAGGAAAGCAATGAGCGCGCTTTCCTATTTAGGGTCAAGAGTGGCACTGATGGTGAAGGTACCACTAGTGCCGTCCTCCTTGGCGGACACCTTCTTGGTCTCTGGCGGAGCTGCCATTGTCTTCTTACACTTGCCGGTGGAGCTTGATGGTGTGTCCTTGACGGTAGCGCAGCACTCCGAAGAGGTGCGCTTGCCGGAGTGGGCATCAGAACTCTTGCCTGACTTGGTCTTCTTCTTCCCCCCGGGAGCTTCAGCGGCAAGTGACTTGCGATCTGTTGCAGCTGTCGCTTCCCTGTAGATCTTGTCGGCACAGATAAGAGCATCCTTCTTGTCGCCAGGGACAGAGATGACACTTATCGGGCCTGGCATCTTCAGCATGTTGTATGCGTAGTGAGAGGCTGCCATGAACTTGTGGAGTGCTGGACGGCCGAGTATCCCATTGTAAGGCAATGGAAAATCGGCAACGTCAAAAGTGACCCTCTCAGTTCTGAAGTTCAACTCGCCGCCAAATGTCACTGGCAACGTGATCTTCCCCTTCGGCTTGCTCCTTCCCGGGTTGATTCCTTGGAATGTGCCGGTCTCTTCGAGCTCGCTGTCAGGGATCTGGAGTTTCTGGAGTACAGCGGAGGAGATCAGGTTCAAGCCGGCCCCGCCGTCAACTAGCATCTTAGTGACCTTGAGGTTGCGGATAGTTGGTGAAACCAACATCGGCAAGCACCCGACCGCAGTTGTGCGATCAGGGTGGTCCTCAATATCAAAGATGATAGGCGTGCTGGACCATTTCAGAAGCTTGCGTGACTCGACAGGTGGTTCTGCCGCATTGACTTCCCGCACCCACTGCTTGAGTTGGCGGTGTGAAGTATGCAGAGAAGCACCGCCGTCAATGCATAAGACCTCCGTGGCTTTCTGGAACTCCTGCTCACTGTTCTCGACATCATCCATGTCTTCATCGTCGTTGTCATCTTCATCCTTGTCGCGGCCGCGGGGAGGTCTGTCTCCTTGCCGCTGCTTGGCCTTGCCGCGGCGTCCTCCCCGGCCGGGGCACTTCTGGCCGGATCCTCCAGCACCTCCTTGGGACTTCTCCTTGTCGCGTCGCTCGTATTCAGCCTTTTGCTGCTCAACAAGCTGCTCGACCCTCTTGCAGTTCTGGAGGTCATGGCCCTTGGTGTGGTGGATCTTGCAGTACTGCTTGTCGGTGCCGTCCTGCTTGTCGGCGGCCGCCACAGCTTGGCAGTTGGTGCATGCGGCAATCTCCTTGCCGGAGCTACCAACTTTGGCTTTCTTGGCGCCACCTTCGTTGCCGGACTGCTCAACGACTAGCACATCTTTGCATTTCTTCTTCCTGTTGTTCCGCCGCCGGTTTTTCTTTGCCGGGGAAGCATCTTCGCTATCAGATCCCCCTGCTCCTGCATCCTCTCCGGGGAGTTTCCTCCCCTCCTCAGCACGTGCACACTTATCGGTCAGGGCATACAGCTCGCTGACGTCTCTGATCTTGCACATCGCCATCTCCTCCCGCATCCTGCGGTTACGCACGTTCTGATGGAACGCGCTGATGACCGCGGCAGGGTGGACATCTGGGATGTTGTGCTGTACACGGCTGAATCTCTGAATGTACTTGCGCAGGGGCTCTCCTTCCTTCTGGGCGAGCAGATGAAGGTCACTTTCTTGGCCATGAGGTTTGTGGCCGCCTGTAAAGGCGCCGACAAACTGATGGCATAAGTCTGCCCAGTAGGATATGGAGTTGTCCGGCAAGTGCATGAGCCAGTATCTGACGTTGGGCTTGAGCACCAGCGGGAAGTATTTGGCAAGGACCTTGTCATCCCGCCCCCCGGCAGCTTGCACCGCGATGGTGTAGATGCTGAGGAACTCCGACGGATGCGACTTGCCGTCGTACTTCTCTGGTACGTCTGGCTTGAAATTCTTCATACTGGGCCACTGGACTTGCCGCAGCTCACGAGTAAACGCAGGGCAACCTACCGCGTACGGCAAGTCGCCTGGTTCCCCTGGCGCATGCATGTCGACAGCGGGCCCAGCGCGCTGGTCGAATTGACGCCGCGCTTCTCTTCGGCGCTCGATGTGTAATGCCCAGGATGGGACTATACCTCCTACGTGTCGAGGCACGACTTAAAGGTATAAGCCCATTCTGGAATGATCTCAAGTTTGGTATCTTTGCACGACTCATGTAAAAGAGGGATTAAATTGCAAAAGGAGATAGTTGGCTTACACTCCCCACTTCACACAATACATTACATAAGCAAGACATCATTCAAAACATCACAACCCGACTACGGGCGAAGATCCAAAAGAAAGATACCAAAACAACATAAAGCCATAGGTCTGAATCGCCCCTAGTAGAAACCACTACTGATCGTCGAAAATGTCACAAACATACGGCTACTCTCTTCATCGAGCTCCCAGTGGAGTTCTGATCCATCTCCTGCATCATTCTCGGCTGAACCTGCATCTGGTGTTGTAGTATCTGTGAGCCACGAGGACTCAGCAATCCCATAACCATGGGTAACAAGACTAGCAAAGCTTTATGGGTAGGAAGAGGTAAAATGGTGAGGTTGCAGCAGCGGCTAAGCATAATATGGTGGCTAACTTACGAGTACAAGAATAAGATGAGCATCTACGCAAACGGTCGCAACTAGTAGTGATCGCTAAAGATCCTGAACTACATACGAGTCAAACATAACCCCACCGTGTTCTCTTCTCAAAGTGAAAAGAGACAGTCACGGTTACTCACACAATTGTGTGTTTTACTTCGGATCCTCTGTCAAGTTTTCTACAACCGGACATTAACAAATTCCAATCTGCCACATAACCGCGGGCACGACTTTCGAAAGATTATAACCCTGCAGGGGTGTCCCAACTTAGCCCATCACAAGCTCTCACGATTAGCTGAAGTGATAAATATAATATCATCACCCCTTATCTTAGGGAAATCCGATCAGGCTCGGCATCTCGGTGCACAAGACATTTCGACAATGGTAAAACAAGTCCAGCAAGACCTCCCGGCGTGCCGACACCCTGATGGTAGCCGCGCGCATCTCGTCTCAAGCCACGTCCGGATGAGCGCAACGTACAGTAACCGAAGACCCCAGATAACTGGGTGGCACCGCAAGTGGCTCTAGTTTGGGACCAACACCATCAGCACTGGCCCCCCCTGTTATGTAGAATTAAAAACCCGGGGACGCGACCCCCTATGCAAATTTAATTACTTATTTAAGTTGTTATTATGAGCAAATTAAAACCAATGTTGGGCCTTCCTGGAGGAGTTTTATTCAAAGACGAACTGTCAAGGGGTCCCCATCCACCCATCGTGTAAGGAACGCAAAATCAAGGAACATAATGCCAGTTTATCGGCGCCTAAGGTGGCATGAGTGGAACAAATCACCGAGCAAAAGGCCAAGCCTTCCACCCATGCCCAGTATATAGGTGTGTTAATAATAATAATAGATATTGTGATATTCCAACAACAAGTTCCCACCTGGAACGATCTTCATCTTCACCTGCAACTAACAACGCTATAAGAGGGGCTGAGCAAGCGGCTAACATAGCCAAACAGTGGTTTTGCTAGGAAGGTGTCAAAGGTTAGAGGTTTCATGGCAACAAGGAGAGGCTGACATAAAAGATGGGTAGCGCGACAGGTAACGATAGCATCGAGACAACTAAGCATGGCAATGGTAGTAAAGGTATCCAAGGGTATGATCATCTTGCCCGGGATTCCGCGAGGGAGAAGAACGGGTCCATGAAGTAGACGGAGCGCAACATAGTCGAGCGAATCCTCACAACTCCGGACGGAACCGAAGCTAACAAGAGAAGCAACCGGAAAGAAGCAAACAACACGGTAAACACACAAGTATAAACATGGCATACGATGCACATCCAAGTATGATGCATGTCCGGTTTAAATATGCATGGCATGGCAAAGTGCACAAACAAGTACTACAAGTTACGTGGAGCTCAATATGCAACGAGTTGCATATTGACGAAACACCACATTTTAATTATTTAATTGACTCTCGTTTATTTACAAGACAAGATTTTTTTTTTTAACATGGCAAGAGGTGAAGCAAAAACAAACTACCTATTTAGACATTTTAAATGAGGCCGGAAAATAACAACAACAATTCCGGAAAAACCCCATATGCATGTTTAGTAATTATTAAAGCAACAACAATTCACACGTTTTAATGTTGTTTACATGATGCGGATGACATGATCAAGTTTATGCAATTTATTAAAAGTTGACATGAAGATGATAAGGAGTATTTGTCACCATGGTGGAAAGAAAGGGTGCCACGGCAACGATCCGAAAATAATGCCACGCAACATATCGGTTCCGGTAACCCGTTGAGAGACCGAAGCAAAAGAAAAGATGGCGTGAGCGAGCGAAACAAGATGAAAGATGGGGTGATCCCGTCACCGGGTTCCCACGAGTCGGCGACGAGGCAACCGAGGCGCATGACAAAAGGCAAAACGGGCACGGTGCACACAAGGGAAACATCTCATACAACACAACAAGCATTCCACGGGTCATCGTCTCGGGGTTATACCTTCGGAACATTCGTTCTCGAAGCGGTTCGAGTTGTCGAGGGACGTAGTGGAAGTAGTCGTTCTCGCGAGTTGGGGAACACGTTCGTAGAGGGAAGTAGTCGTTCCGTTCGTAGTCGTTCACGTTTCCGAAGAGGTACTTGTCGCGGCATCGGACATCTTCGGGGCGACGGTAGTGGTACACGGTTCGTCGGCGACGATAGTGGAAGTAGCCGAACTTCGTTCTGTAGATGTACTTGACGGTTCCGATGGCTCCGGGCGTCGTGGTACTCATGTTGGTGTAGTGGAACTTGACGCATCGTCGTGGTACTTGCCAAAAAAATCTCGGATGTAGTCGTACACACATGTAGATGAACTTGACGGATCTTGGGGTCCCTCGTTTATATGAACTTGGCAAAAACAAAAGGGGCAGCAAGGTCTTGGCGAGGCGTTTATGACGGTCAAACATCCCAGCTACACCCGAAGGCAGCGGGGCTTGCGAACAGGGTGGTCGCAGCGGGTACAAGGCGACGAACAGCGGGAACGGATGGAGATGGTGGTGGAGCCGCACGGCTCGATGGAAAACAGGGGCGGCGGAGCTCACGCAACACCATGGGAAGCGAGGCTGGGTGACGCTGGTCGCCAAAAAGGGCAGCGACGGGTCGGTGAGGAGGACGGCGCTTGGGTGCGAGCACCATGGCAGGGCGGTGGCTGACGGTGGAGCATGATCCCAGCGTCAGAGGGTGTGGAGGCGCCGGAGATGGACTGGGGAGCTCCGGCGTGGGTGGACGCGGCAGCTCCTGGCCGTGGGAACAAGGCACGAGCGCGGCCTGCTCGAGGGGGCTCTGGCGCGGTGGCGGGCACCCGACGCTGGAGGGCGCGCTGGAGGCGCGATGGCGGGAGGCAGGGCGCGGGCGCTGTCGCCTTGAGACGGAGGGGAAGGCGCAGGGCCATGGCGATGCGGGGCGGCGTTGGCGAGCGGCGCTCGGCCTGGAGGAATGGGGACGAGAGGGAGGAAGAGATCGATAGGGAATCGGGGGCGCTCGAGGGGAGAGGGAGGCGAGCGAGGGGAATCGGGAGAAGGGTGGCGACGCTGAAGGGAACCAGCGGGAGGAGATGGAATCGGTCTAGATAGGTAGGGTTAGGGAGATAGATGGACCGCGAGGGGCTGGTGGAGGCCCAAGCTAGGCTGGTGGCTGATGGGCCTAGCAGGCCGGCTGGGCTGCTGGGATGGATGGCCGCGGTGGCCTCTGGCCTGCAAGGCTAAGCTGCAGCTGCTCTCTTCTTTAATTTGTATTTACCAAAAGGCAAAATATTGAAGAAAAGAAGAGAGAAATAGGGAAACAATTTGAACATGCAGGTAATATTCCTGGACTCACAACAATGTGCTTGTTCCAAGAAAAATGGAGTGGGCATGAGTTGTGAAGTTGATTCAAACTCGTTTGAATTTAATTCAAATGAGTGTGAGAAGGAAGTGGCAAATGGTAGATCCAAAATGCTCGGATTTTTAGAGGAGCCTCGATAAAAGAGATAAGAATTATTTGCAAAGTTTTGAAGTCAAACTTGAAGTAGAAAGACATGGGGAATATTGCAAGTGTGTTAACGGTGATTCCAAAGAATGGAATATTTATTATAGCTCCCTAAATATATTGAGAGGCTTTATATGTTATAAAGAGAAGTCATCCTTCCCTCGATTTAAATGGACCGAAGGTCCACACGATTTATTTAAGTTGAGATGCAAAAATTAATGACATGATGGCATGATGACATGATGCAATGCAAAAATAAATAACACAAGCACAAATGAAACACACGGGAGAACCCGGAACATCTGGAATCTTCTGGAATCTTCTGGGACGTCGGTCTTCGGGCGTCACAACTCTCCCACACTAACAGAGGATCTCGACACGAGATCCTAGAGATGGCACCGGATAAAAACGGAAGAGGAAGAGGTAAACAAAGTTGCTTCTTCGACAAACGAGTGAAACCACGAACCTGAGAAGTTGACCAAATTGAAAGAAGAATACAATGGAGATGAACGAATATGAAAACTTCGTTAGAAAAGAGGAACAAGGAACATTATGAGAACTTTGTAGGTTGAAAGACATGAAGCAAGAGCTCACGGATGACGAAAGAATTTGAAAACCACTCCGGTTAACCAATATTGAGAAGGAAAAAGAACGAAAGAATTTGGACAGCACTCCATCTGAAAATGGAAGGAATTAAAATGAGTTTAAGGAGATGGGAAGATACTTGATGAAAAACAACAACACACAGCCTCTAAAACAATTGAAAGAATGGCACAAGGGGTAAGAAAGATTTCAGACAGCACTCCGGTTAACAAGACAGGCAAAACTTGATAAGATGAGAGAATTAGAATGGAGGTCACGACACTCCAGTTAAATGATAAGCAAGGGAGAATATGATCTTGATAAAAAATGAGATGATGGTCAAAGAGAGCAATATCACAAAGCCTCCGGAACGAAAGAATAGCATATAAATCAATGAAAGAAAAGAATGGAGAAGAAAATGACAACTTCTCCCACGATTGAATTAGAAAATCCTCCTTACAAAGAAGGGTTGAACAGAGTTGTTGGAATTCAACAACGAAAAGAATAAGCTCGTTGTGGACTTATGGAAGACATCGCAAAATTATGAGGTGACAACCAGCCACTGACGAAAACATTTAATTGGGTTGATATCAACAAGGAGATGAAAAACTTATTTCAGCAGGAGGATAAATGAAGAAACTGGGTCATTTATAAGCACCATAGATAGCAACAATCCTTAGGGAAAGCTTTTAGGTGAGATATAACCCAAATAACTCCAACAACAAAAATGGGAGGTTGAAAGGATCTCCTGAGAAATAAGGATGATGGGTTCAATTATTTCATTCTTGATAACTCGTGAATCATGAAACATGAAGGAATTGTCAAGAATGACATAACACCATCTGAAAAGATAAGGTAGAAAGGATTGCAATTGGAAAGCATGATGAAGAATGCTTGAGCTCCAACAAGAATGTTGATGAAGACTTCGAGGATGAATTAAATCTTGATGAACCACCATGAGAACTCCGGTAATGAAAGCATGAGAAGTGAAAGATGAAAATAATAAGATTCAAAGCCTGTGATGAATTAGATGGAGCTTTGAAATGATATAATAGAAATAACGTGGAGCTCCGGAAAACAAGATGAACAACTTAGAACCAAGGATATGATATGATGAACAATCTCCGGAAAAAGAGATTAATCACTTCGGGGAAAAGAATAAGATTTACTGTATGCTTATCCTTCATCAAATTAAATTGATGACAAGCAACAGATTTGGCCTACTACTTATTCTTCTTGAAAAGGATTACAGAGATCTCGCACAAACTTGGGTAAATCTTCGACGAACCACCGGTAGGATTGTGAAAAGAACAAATGAATTAAAACGATAACAACGGAAGGGTAATCTTGAATGAACCACCGTAAGAATATGGAGACGAACGAAGAGACATCAATGAAGAATATTTGGAGAACGAAGTTGAAAACTGAGAACGAAGAAATATTCTGAAATGATGGCCTTCGGAGGATCACAAAGAAAAGAATTCATGAAATGCTTCGGATGGGTATGAAAAGAATTCCTCATAAACAGAACACTTATGAGGATGGTATGAAGCTAGAACCACGAATCTTCAAGAGAACGACCATGATTTAAGAGAAACACTTCTCCGGTCTTCAAATGTTGAGATTGAAGACGAGAAATACCATAAGAATTGTTGAGCACTCCGGAATGAAGAATTAAAAGGTTGAACCAATGATGGAAAAGAATTTGAAAGCGGTCTTGGAGAAGGCATGTGACTGATGGAATCATTCTTATGTCACACTTTGAAAAGAATTTGAGTATGACTCCAGAAAAAATTAGAAGAGTCAAGTAAGATCCTGGAGAAAGACCTGTGGGTTAGGGCCCACTAAAGAAATCACCATTGGAAAAGATTGCTTGAGAGATATTGCACCGGTTGAATTAAATGGCTTGAGTAAGAAAACAATCCTCAAAATAGCTTGAACGGAAGAAGAATTGAAACACAAATCTTCTGAGATACCTTGTAACACACCGGATATGAATAGCAAGAGGAGAATGATTAATTGGTGCACCGGAATAAGAAAGCATTGTGAAATGAGGAAAAGGATAAGATCAACACCGAAATCTTGAATTACATGCACCGGCAGAAGAAACGAGAACAAAGAATGATGAACTTGAAGCTCTTGAGCATCTTCACAATAAATCACAGGATAAGAACATTGAAGGAAATGAATGAAGAAATATTGCATGAATAAAATGAATACTTCATTTGAGAATTTCTGGCTCCAAGAAAAAGAAGGGTGGGAGGGCGGGGAAACAAAGACAACTTGAGATGAATGAAACAGACAAATCGTCAGATTTCTCAACGGTGTCCGTATGGAATAACTTGAAGAGAAGGCACACCGGTTGAAAAAGGATTAACATAAAAATCTCGATGGTCAAGAAGAATTAGCACTCCCATAGAAATATGAGAACACCGATTAGGAAAGGTATGGAATCAACATTTGACATCGAAGCAACTCGAATACCAGAATCAAATCAAAACAAAGGATAGATATGTTGCAACATAATCTTCACAATAGCATCCGAACAGAGAATGCATTCCGCAGGTACATCAACTTGACGAGAAGCCACTTGGGAGAACAAAAGATAAATAAAAGCAACAAGGATCAGATAGAACAAATACAAGATAGAAGCTTCGTTCGACATATTCGTGCTGAAAGCTCATGGAACGTGTTACAAAAGGGTTTTGCAATCCCCGGATCAGCATAGCCAAGGACCCTTTAAGATGCAATTCCCGATCGGAACAAGCCCATAAAACCACTTCACTCAATGTAGAACCCCGAACTCCATATCATGCATTCGTTGGAAGAATGCCTACGAGCTACTGGATGAACCCACCTATTAATTTCCGAAAGTTTCCAGATATGCAATCAGGTGTTGGGGATACAGGGGAAGCATCGCGCACTCAACTCTAATCCTACATCCAGCTGTATCCATCCTTCAACACATAACCAGTTATTTCTGGAAACCGTTTACCTCGGACCTTCGAAACGCATCTACTATGCAAGCTATGGCAATACTCCCGAACTACCTCCCCAGTACTGGGTGATGTCGGGGTTATCTTGCCACTAACCGCATAGGAGAGTTTTCGATGTCGGCCGTCTTAAGTATTCCAGAACTGATGCGATATATTTGTGACGACAACACCTCGGAGCTCAACTCCACGGGACACTGCCACAACCCCTAAATGACAGGAGGCATCGAGAACAATGTTCTCGTTACAAAGACATCGGAACAATCCAAACAATACTCGCAAGATTCCTAAAATAATTTTGGTGAATCTTTGAGAGTAGAAGAGACAAAAGTAATCGTCAGGAGTCCTCACCAGAGTGAAAAGAGATGAGGAGCAAAAGAAATCCTACTCTCCGATATAAATATAGGAATCAAAACATTTTAAGTGTGTGTCTAGACTCAACCGTCAACGATTCGATCAATCAGTGGGGGCTTCTAGGTCGGAGAAGGCTCTGATACCAACTTGTAATGCCCAGGATGGGACTATACCTCCTACGTGTCGAGGCATGACTTAAAGGTATAAGCCCATTCTGGAATGATCTCAAGTTTGGTATCTTTGCACGACTCATGTAAAAGAGGGATTAAATTGCAAAAGGAGATAGTTGGCATACACTCGCCACTTCACACAATACATTACATAAGCAAGACATCATTCAAAACATCACAACCCGACTACGGGTGAAGATCCAAAAGAAAGATACCAAAACAACATAAAGCCACAGGTCTGAATCGCCCCTAGTAGAAACCACTACTGATCGTCGAAAACGTCACAAACATACGGCTACTCTCTTCATCGAGCTCCCAATGGAGTTCTGATCCATCTCCTGTATCATTCTCGGCTGAACCTGCATCTGGTGTTATAGTATCTGTGAGCCACGAGGACTCAGCAAGCCCATAACCATGGGTAACAAGACTAGCAAAGCTTTATGGGTAGGAAGAGGTAAAGTGGTGAGGTTGCAGCAGCGGCTAAGCATAATATGGTGGCTAACTTACGAGTACAAGAATAAGATGAGCATCTACGCAAACGGTCGCAACTAGTAGTGATCGCTAAAGATCCTGAACTACATACGAGTCAAACATAACCCCACCGTGTTCTCTTCTCAAAGTGAAAAGAGACAGTCACGGTTACTCACACAATTGTGTGTTTTACTTCGGATCCTCTGTCAAGTTTTCTACAACCGGACATTAACAAATTCCAATCTTCCACATAACCGCGGGCACGGCTTTCGAAAGATTATAACCCTGCAGGGGTGTCCCAACTTAGCCCATCACAAGCTCTCACGATTAGCTGAAGTGATAAATATAATATCATCACCCCTTATCTTAGGGAAATCCGATCAGGCTCGGCATCCCGGTGCACAAGACATTTCGACAATGGTAAAACAAGTCCAGCAAGACCTCCCGGCGTGCCGACACCCTGATGGTAGCCGCGCGCATCTCGTCACAGGCCACGTCCGGATGAGCGCAACGTACAGTAACCGAAGACCCCAGATAACTGGGTGGCACCGCAAGTGGCTCTAGTTTGGGACCAACACCATCAACACTGGCCCCCCTGTTATGTAGAATTAAGAACCCGGGGACGCGAACCCCTATGCAAATTTAATTAATTATTTAAGTTGTTATGATGAGCAAATTAAAACCAATGTTGGGCCTTGCTGGAGGAGTTTTATTCAAAGACGAACTGTCAAGGGGTCCCCATCCACCCATCGTGTAAGGAACGCAAAATCAAGGAACATAATGCCGGTTTATCGGCGCCTAAGGTGGCATGAGTGGAACAAAACACCGAGCAAAAGGCCAAGCCTTCCACCCATGCCCAGTATATAGGTGTGTTAATAATAGTAATAGATATTGTGATATTCCAACAACAAGTTCCCACCTGGAACGATCTTCATCTTCACCTGCAACTAACAACGCTATAAGAGGGGCTGAGAAAGCGGGTAACATAGCCAAACAGTGGTTTTGCTAGGAAGGTGTCAAAGGTTAGAGGTTTCATGGCAACAAGGAGAGGCTGACATAAAAGATGGGTAGCGCGACATGTAACGATAGCATCGAGACAACTAAGCATGGCAATGGTAGTAAAGGTATCCAAGGGTATGATCATCTTGCCTGGGATTCCGCGAGGGAGAAGAACGAGTCCATGAAGTAGACGGAGCAACATAGTCGAGCGAATCCTCACAACTCCGGACGGAACCGAAACAAGAGAAGCAACTGGAAAGAAGCAAACAACACGGTAAACACACAAGCATAAACATGGCATACGATGCACATCCAAGTATGATGCATGTCCGGTTTAAATATGCATGGCATGGCAAAGTGCACAAACAAGTACTACAAGTTACGTGGAGCTCAATATGCAACGAGTTGCATATTGACAAAACACCACATTTTAATTATTTAATTGACTCTCGTTTATTTACAAGACAAGATTAAATGTTTTTAACATGGCAAGAGGTGAAGCAAAATCAAACTACCTATTTAGACATTTTAAATGAGGCCGGAAAATAACAACAACAATTCCGGAAAAACCCCATATGCATGTTTAGTAATTATTAAAGCAACAACAATTCACACGTTTTAATGTTGTTAACATGATGTGGATGACATGATCAAGTTTATGCAATTTATTAAAAGTTGACATGAAGATGATAAGGAGTATTTGTCACCGTGGTGGAAAGAAAGGGTGCCACGGCAACGATCTGAAAATGATGCCACGCAACCTATCAGTTCCGGTAACCCGTTGAGAGACCGAAGCAAAAGAAAAGATGGCGTGAGCGAGCGAAACAAGATGAAAGGTGGGGTGATCCTGTCACCGGGTTCCCACGAGTCGGTGACGAGGCAACCGAGGCGCATGAGAAAAGGCGAAACGGGCACGGTGCACACAAGGGAAACATCTCATACAACACAACAAGCATTCCACGGGTCATCGTCTCGGGGTTATACCTTCGGAACATTCGTTCTCGAAGTGGTTCGAGTCGTCGAGGGACGTAGTGGAAGTAGTCGTTCTCGCGAGTCGAGGAACACGTTCGTAGAGGGAAGTAGTCGTTCCGTTCGTAGTCGTTCACGTTTCCGAAGAGGTACTTGTCGCTGCATCGGACGTGTTCGGGGCGACGGTATTGGTACACGGTTCGTCGGCGACGGTAGTGGAAGTAGCCGAACTTCGTTCCGTAGATGTACTTGACGGTTCCGATGGCTCCGGGCGTCGTGGTACTCATGTTGGTGTAGTGGAACTTGACGCATCGTCGTGGTACTTGCCAAAAACAACCTCGGATGTAGTCGTACACACATGTAGATGAACTTGACGGATCTTGGGGTCCCTCGTTTATATGAACTTGGCAAAAACAAAGGGGGCAGCAAGGTCTTGGCGAGGCGTTTATGACGGTCAAACATCCCAGCTACACCCGAAGGCAGCGGGGCTTGCGAACAGGGTGGTCGTAGCGGGTACAAGGCGACGAACAGCGGGAACGGATGGAGATGGTGGTGGAGACGCACGACTCGATGGAAAACAGGGGCGGCGGAGCTCACGCAGCACCATGCGAAGCGAGGCTGGGTGACGCTGGTCGCCAAAAAGGGCAGCGACGGGTCGGTGAGGAGGACGGCGCTTGGGTGCGAGCACCATGGCAGGGCGGTGGCTGACGGTGGAGCATGATCCCGGCGTCAGAGGGTGTGGAGGCGCCGGAGATGGACTGGGGAGCTCCGACGCGGGTGGACGCGACAGCTCCTGGCCGCGGGAACAAGGCACGGGCGCGGCCTGCTCGAGGGGGCTCTGGCGCGGTGGCGGGCACCCGGCGCTGGAGGCGCGATGGCGGGAGGCAGGGCGCGGGCGCTGTCACCTTGAGACGGAGGGGAAGGCGCAGGGCCATGGCGATGCGGGGCGGCGTTGGCGAGCGGCGCCCGGCCTGGAAGAGTGGGGACGAGAGGGAGGAAGAGATCGATAGGGAATCGGGGGCGCTCGAGGGGAGAGGGAGGCGAGCGAGGGGAATCGGGAGAAGGGTGGCGACGCTGAAGGGAACCAGCGGGAGGAGATGGAATCGGTCTAGATAGGTAGGGTTAGGGAGATAGATGGACCGCGAGGGGCTGGTGGAGGCCCAAGCTGGGCTGGTGGCTGATGGGCCTAGCAGGCCGGCTGGGCTGCTGGGATGGATGGCCGCGGTGGCCTCTGGCCTGCAAGGCTAAGCTGCAGCTGCTCTCTTCTTTAATTTGTATTTACCAAAAGGAAAAATATTGAAGAAAAGAAGAGAGAAATAGGGAAACAAATTGAGCATGCAGGTAATATTCCTGGACTCACAACAATGTGCTTGTTCCAAGAAAAATGGAGTGGGCATGAGTTGTGAAGTTGATTCAAACTCGTTTGAATTTAATTCTAATGAGTGTGAGAAGGAAGTGGCAAATGGTAGATCCAAAATGCTCGGATTTTTAGAGGAGCCTCGATAAAAGAGATAAGAATTATTTGCAAAGTTTTGAAGTCAAACTTGAAGTAGAAAGACATGGGGAATATTGCAAGTGTGTTAACGGTGATTCCAAAAAATGGAATATTTATTATAGCTCCCTAAATATATTGAGAGGCTTTATATGTTATAAAGAGAAGTCATCCTTCCCTCGATTTAAATGGACCGAAGGTCCACACGATTTATTTAAGTTGAGATGCAAAAATTAAAGACATGATGGCATGATGACATGATGCAATGCAAAAATAAATAACACAAGCACAAATGAAACACACGGGAGAACCCGGAACATCTGGAATCTTCTGGAATCTTCTGGGACGTCGGTCTTCGGGCGTCACACGATGCGAGTACGAGCGTCTTCTTGCTGTCGTTCGTGAAGAACTTGGCGCTGATCGCGACGAGCTCGCGGATCTGATGACGCGGTGGAGTCGCTGTCGAGGTGGATCCGGTGAGTCGGCGATCTTGGCCTTCGGGGCGGAGAGTGCACGGTGGTTGCACCCTCACCGGTCTTGTCGCCACCGGCTCGTGCCTGGCTGACTTGCCGCGGCTGCGATGTACTTGGCTGCCGCGGAGTGTCGCCGTTGGCGAAGCCGATGAAACTCTGAATGGTGGCCCTCCAATCGTCGATCTTGTCTGCCGTTGGAGGGTAGTCTAGGAGCAGTTGAGCTCGCGCCAAAGCTTCCGCTGGAGTGGGGGGTAGCGGCGGCGAACGGTGCGAGGAGCGGGATATGCTCGGACTTCTAACTATGTTAGAAGGAGCAGTATCCCGTCCAAGCGACCGTGCCTCGCTCGTGCCGGCATGTTGGCGTGCATGCTGGTCTTGAGCATTCCGAGACCCACCAGCTCGATCTTGGCCCAGCAAACGTATGGTACCGTGAGTACCTTGACGCTGCCGGTCCTGCGCCTCCTGAGATGGGCGCGGTGCATGTACGGACGCCGAGGTCTTGGAGTGCGCCCGGTCGTTGTGGGAGCCGGCTACGCCACCGATGGGCAGCACAGCCTTGTCCTTGGATCTGGCAGCACCGTGAGCTCCCTCGTCGACGCCCATTCTTCCGCCGTCGTCTACCCCATGAGTCGTTTGCTCCGACGGTGGTGGGTTCGGCGCGGATGGAGCAGCTGCCTCCGAAGCCTTCTTCTTCGGCGGCATGTTGATGAAGATGAAGAAGATCTAGCTCGTGTGTACGCCGGATCAGGTTCACACAACCTCGACGCCCCCTACCTGGCGCGCCAAAGATGTCGGGGAAACTGATCCACGAGCACCTATCGGGACCGGCGGACCGAGCCCCTTTCGGTTCGGCATGGGCGGAGATCGCACGAAGAGCAGATCGAGGCGAAGCACGCGAGCAGTTTACCCAGGTTCGGGCCGCAAGGATGCGTAAAACCCTACTCCTGCTTTGTGGTTTGTATTGAGTTATTGCTCAGGAGCGCTGTGTGCTACAATACACACCAGCAGCTAACGAGATCGAGCGTGAGTGTTCTTCTGCTCCGAACCCCCCTCTACGTTGCGCATGGGCCTCCTTTTATATGCTCAAGGGGTCACCGACAGGTGGCAATGCAGTTGAGGGTAAAAATGGAAAGGTGTTGCGGTTGGTAGAACTACCTGCACAGTGTATCATACCTAACCCTGATGGCAGGGGACAAGGGCATTAAATGCCCGTCTGCGTCGCCCAAACAGTGCAAAAAGGGGCCGTCAAGGACGCCACCGCTCGCCACGATGGCGAATCTTGTCAGCGCCGCTTGCCACCGCGCACCGCTGGCTGCACAGCCTCCCGCCACGTACGCCTGGAAGGGTCCTAGAGCGACACGTTGGCGAACGTGCTGGAGCGTGGGTACAGAGTGGTAGCTTGTCGCGGCAAACGCCTTGCCGCGGTCGTTGTCTTGTCGCGTCCGGGAGCTTGTCGCTCACCGGGCCTTGCCGGGACGCGTGGCACGTCGCGGCAAGTTCCTTGAGATGCCTTGGTTGGCCTTCCCGGCAAGCTCCTCTCGCCGGGGTCTTGTGCCTTGAGTGGCCTTCCCGGCAAGCTCCTCTTGCCGGGGCCTTGTCTCCTTGGCTTGAATACTTTGTTCTTGAATGGCTCCAAAGGAACCACGGAGGACCTTGGCGGTCACTCGGCAAGCCTTGCCGCGGGACGCTGCGACTGCCCGTGCACAAGTTCGGGATACTAGGGTACCCCTACTCTAGTACACTGACACTGTGCGAGTAGTAGGCATGAATATTGCACATGGCATATCACAAGCATGAAAGCAAGAAATGAGCAAAGTAGTATCATTGTATTGGCTAGAGGTCCTATGTAAATGGCGATAGTGCATCATGACTCTCCCAACACAAGAAGCATCAATAGCATGGGGCACAAAGAAATCAATCATCATGTGTAATGCAAAGCATGGTTCACAAAAGCATGGCAAAGGCACAGGAGTGAGCATGTCATGCAAAGTGAACATGGCAAGATGGGCATAGAATGTGCAATGGAGAATAATCCATAACCATGTGAGGACCATGTAGAAGAGATACGCGAAGTCGTTGCGCGGAAGAAATGGTTGGTGAGGCATCTCACGGGTTCCCAATGCATCATTGCTTTCTAGAGCTCGTTTCGTCAACTCATGGTCTTGCGAGGTTGACGAGTAAGTATGGGTACCTACACAAAAGAGACACAAACCAAAGAAATTGCATGTGGTAAATATACACATCATCCATCATGATGTGTATGTGCACATGAGAGTTAGCACAAGATAAGAAATGCTCAAAGAAATTTGTCGCATGGTATAAGAACATGTCATCCATCATGAATGAATAGTTGTTATGTATAGCATGACGGGGACACAAAATAGAGCAAGTTTGTGGCACAACAATATCATTTTCATTCATGGAAAGCATACGCTGCACACAATCATGAGAATCATGCAATGGATGGGATGGCTCCAAATCTCCTAAAATGTATGAGGAAACTATGGGGGTCTCCTCATGAGAAATATTTGAAACATCATATGGAGAAAATGGACAACATCCAAAACAATGCATATCCGAAGCTAGGTAATCATGGCATGGCATATGATGGATATGGCGCAAAAGAAGCATGTCAATATCGTCACAAGAAAAACAAATTCCAATAACCATGGGCTTATCATCTATGCCATAAGTACAAATTGGGTTTATCTTGATGGCATATGCATAATTCCTACAATGAGATTGCAAATATGACATACGAGTGATCTCATGCATAGTATATGACAAGTCAAGCGGGTTGTCAACCATGATGTGACCTAGAGAATTGTCACAAGAAATCCTATATAACATGGCATCATGACTAATAGACTCCACATGACAATCATCATACTCATCATAAATGGGTAATGCATCACATGAGGTAGTCGAACTAGCATGAAGCATGGCAATATGTGGATCAACATCATGCAAGCAATCAATGTTAACATAGTCCACTAGTGGGACGAGAGCATCACCTTCACCTTTGTTACCTTTCGCATTCCACTCGTGTGGTGTAGGTGAGGTGGGAAAGACCAAATGGTGGTAATCATCTTCATCTTGATGGAACCATGTGGGGGGGGTGCATCATAGTCCACCATGGCCATCGTCTTGTACATAGGAAGGACGAGTCGTCGCGGATCGTTGCATCATCATAAATGGGACCTAGCACAAATTGAGAAGACACAATAGAGGTAGAGGTCAAGTTGCTAGAGTTTAAAATGTCCTCACAAGACCTATCAACTATCTCACTCTCTCTATGTGGTGGTGTCTCACTCACTCCCTCAAGGTAGGTGCACTCAATGTCACATATGGTCGAGTCACTCATAACACTCGTGGTGGTGGTGGCTCTCCTCACATGGGAAATGGAGCATCTCATCATATATGTGGCTAGTGGTGAAGTCACTCTCACTCTCAATATGGTGGCACAAGTCTCTCAACTCATCACCATACGCCTCCTTGGTCGAAGGGAAAATCCCATGCTCAACCGTCTCGTCACTGTCATCGTGGATGAAGGCCGAAGATGGCACATCATCACTCTCGTCCATGACCGAAGCGAAAATCCCATGCTCCATCATCTTGATGGTACTAGACTCATGCTCGTCGTCTTGGAGCTTAGTCTTCGAGAAGTGTGCTTGCGGTGGAGAAGCCTTGGCCTCCATGAGTTCTTGTTCTGCCTTGAGAGCACCAATGTAGTTGTCGTCGAGGGACTTGTAGTTCTCGAGGAAGATAGCCTTGGAGATGTCGTTGTCCAATCCCATCATGAAGTGAAACTTCATCCAAATGGGGTCTTCCACATCGGCTCGTCGCAAGGAATTCTTCATCTCCTTGAAGTACGCGTTGATGGACTTGGATCCTTGTATGGTGTTCTCCAATTGGCGTAGAAGTTGTTCCATGTAGGTGGGAGGCATGAACTCTCGCCGCATAGCTTTCTTCGTCTTGGGCCAAGTCATGTCAAAGTCCTCCGCATGTGTGTGAAGCCACCATATCGACACATAGTCGTGGAGGTTTCTTGTGGCCCACTTAACTTGATCTTCGGGAGGAACTTGAAGTAGCGTGAGGTAGTCGTCCATCAAGCGCTCCTACTCAAAATACTCATCGGGTTCTTGAGTCCCATAGAAAGGAATCGTGTGGTCGTTGTCGAGGTCGTAGTAGCTCGTGGAAGTCGCATACTTGAGCTTGGGGAGCTTCTCTTGAGGTGCGGGTCGACGAAGATGCCGCAAGTCCGAAGGCGAAGATGCCTTGAAGTCACTTGGAGAAGATGCCAAGCTAGAGGATGATGGCATAGAGCGGTTGTTGGTGTTGAGCTCTTGACATTCACGTTCTTGTCGGTGATGGGGTCAATGCCGATGTGATCTAGTCATGACACCGAACTCGTCGTTGTTGTTGTAGACCAAAGTAGACGGGCATTGCCTATCCATCACAAGACTCGAGCAAAGGTGAGTAGGAAAATGAGAATACAATACCAAAGTTACCTTTTCCGAAGATTGAAAATGTATCGAGTATCACTCAATGTGATGCTACAATAGGGGAATTGGTATCGGGTTTGTTTCTCACACCTACACAAGTAAAGCTTATGGAGGAGCTTGGTTAGGATAGGTGGCACAAATTTTCAAGCAAATGTTAGTCAAGGTGTCAAAAATGTTGAAAAGGTTCACAAAATTGCAAGTAAAACAAGTAGACCAATAGCAAAGAATGGCACACGGAAACACACACACACGGATAGATAAATGGGGTCGTGAAACCAAGGAATGAGCACAAAATGTGGAATCCACGGAAAACTCTCGTGTTGCACAACTCAAGAGAGACGCTAGCATGATTGCTCTATAGGCAGATACGACACTTGTGCACAACCTATGACATGCAAAATGTATCAACTTTCTATCCCAACTATGCTATATGTGTATGATGTTCCGGTGTTTCGCACACAATGATCCAAGATGATCAATATGGTAGTATGTGATGCAATATGGCATGCTATGGCTATTGCTTACAAACTCTTTGTTTTTCCTCTTTTTCTTAAAAGCTTTTTTTATATGGCCACTTATGCGAAATGCACAAACCAAGATAGAACTTGTGTATATGCGGGAACAATCTTATGACACAAGGGATGGTACTATGATACCAAGATGATACCAATATGATATGGTATGCATGCAATGGAAGGTGTAGATAGATGATCACTAATGTGCACAAGTAACGTTGCCGGCAATACTCAAAGGCTAGTCTCGATAGGCAAGTGACGCAAAATGGGCTAGGGGTTAACAAAGCAAAGGCAAGGGATATGTACAATGGTGTCATCGAGGTTACCGTCCGATGACGATGATGAGATGCGGTGTTGTCGATGTAGAACCGTCCCTAGTTAGCCGAAACACCATAGGAAACGGAAAAAACCGCGAACTCAGAATCTCAAGGACAAAGTCAAATGGTGGTAGCGGAAAGCGACGGTGGTGGTGTCGAAGATGGAAATGTGGAAGTAGTGGTGGTGGTTGATGAAGAATCACTTGTCCCTAAGTAGCCGAAACACCTTAGTAGACTCAAGTCACACTCAAACAACCGCAAAGAAATGGGGTTGGGTTGCTGAAAGCTATGGTGGTATTGCGGATTATATGGTGGATGGCCTAAACACACTTGTCAAAATGGCCAAATTTTTATGGAGTCAAATGGTGTTGGAACCTTCTAGATGGATGGGGGATGTCAATAGCTACTCAACAAGCTAAAGAACACGAAAATCGGACTCCGGGAGTGGAAGTTATGGCTAAAACTGTAGTGTAGTTGGGCTGATTCGGGGGGGGG
>LR738712.1:112389954-112429295 GCA_902687465.1 Secale cereale | reverse complement strand
GGGTTGGGTGTGCGGGCACCCGGGGTGGTCAGGGAAAACTGGCCAGGGGGTGCGGGCACCCGGTGGTTCGAGGTGCGGGCACCTGGTGGTGGCAGATTTGGTCTAAAATTATCGAGAATGCGAGGAATTGGTGGATTTTGTGGTGGGAAAGGTGGGGATGGATGGGGGAAAGCTAGATCTAGTTGGCAAACATCCAAATCGTGGATCAAACACAACAAATCTCACAAGAACCAACAAATTGCGAGAAAATTTTTTGGGCTATTTTTGTGGGGATTTTCAAAATTGGGCAAGAACACAACAAAATTAGGCTAGCAAATGGGGGGGGGGATGGGACTCCAAGATGTGAATCAACCTTGCTCATGATACCAAGATGTTGTAGGGTGGAACCCTAGGGGAGATCTTTTCACACTTGGAGGGGGAAAGGAGCAAGAACACAAGAACACACAAGGGAAATCACTCCAAATAAACCCAATCACACATCCACTAGAGTAGCAAACACATAGATCCACAAGAATACATGGACAATCCAAGGAAAATAGCACTAAGGTAAAGTTCTTCCCACTCCAAAGGAGATGAGGTCTTGATGATAGTCTTATCCAAGAGGAGGTCTTGAAATCCACAAGGATTCTTCTCCTAGGAGGTCTTGATCTCCAAGAGGAGAGGTAGATGAGCAAAGCTCTCTCAATATCTCATATATGATTTGCTATGCCTTCTAATGAGCTAGGTGAGGGGTACTTATAGTCTAGGGGCGAAATAGGGGGGGAAATGGGGGTACATGGGTATTTTTCCCTTAGTGCACGTAGGCACAAACTGGACGTGTCCGGGCACCCAGGGTAAAGGGGTCCGGGCACCCAAAGGTCACCGGGAGGAGAGGGGCCGGGCACCCGGGGGTCGGCGGGCCGGGCACCCGGGCTGTACAGAAGAGGTCGGGCCTCTGTGGCTGTAGGGTCTGGGCACACGGGGGGTGGTGGCCTTGTTGGGGAACATAGTATTTCAAAATAAAATCCTACGATCACGCAAGATCTATCTACTAGATGCATAGCAACGAGAGGGGAGAGTATGTCTACGTACCCTCGTAGACCGAAAGCGGAAGCATTTATGAACGCGGTTGATGTAGTCGTACACCTTCACGACCCGTCCCTATCTAGTACTGAACGCACGGCACCTCCGCGTTCAGCACACGTTCAGCTCGATGACGTCCTCACCTTCTTGATCCAGCAAGACGGGCGAAGTAGTAGATGAGTTCCGGTAGTACGACGACGTGGTGACGGTTGTTGATGAAGAACAATCTCTACAGGGCTTCGCCAAGCACTACAGAAACTAGACGGAGGATAAACTAGAGGGTCGGGGTTGCCGACACACGGCTTGGTGTATCTTGATCTGTCTTGGGTCCTAGCCCTACCCCTCTATTTATATGTTGATCCTTGGGGTCGAAACTTGGAGTAAAAGCCTCCACAAAGTCGGTTTCACCCGAAAGGCAAGAGTCCTTCTCGGACTCTAGGGCCAGACGCGAGGGTTCCCGGCGTCTGGACCCGGACGCCAAGGACCCTGGCGTCTGGCCCCTGGACTCCGCAAAACTTCCTTTTGCGCTTTCCAAAAACCTTGTGGGCTTTCCCCTTTGGCCCAAATGAAGTGTTCTCGTACCCAAACATTTCGGGAAACATCTGAAACCCCTTCTGGTGAATTCCGGAACCCTTCCGTAGGTTAAACACTATTATCCCATATATCAATCTTTATCTCCGGACCATTTCGGAGGTCCTCGTCATGTTAGTGATCACATCCGGCACTCCGAATATCATTCGATCACCAACATACATAACTCATTAAATACTGTATCGTCAAAGAACGTTTAAGCGTGCGGACCCTACGGGTTCGAGAACTATGTAGACATGACCAAAACATCTCTCCGGTCAATAACCAATAGAGGAACCTGGATGCCCATATTGGCTCCTACATATTCTACGAAGATCTTTATCGGTCGAATCGCATAACAACATACGTTGTTCCCTTTGTCATCGGTATGTTACTTGCCCGAGATTCGATCATCGGTATCTCAATACCTAGTTCAATCTCATTACCGGCAAGTCTCTTTACTCGTTCCGTAATACATCATCTCGTGACTAACTCATTAGTCATTTGCTTGCAAGGCTTATTATGATGTGCATTACCGAGAGGCCCCAGAGATACCTCTTCGACACTCGGAGTGACAAATCCTATTCTTGATCTATGCCAACACGACGAACATGTTCGGAGACACGTGTAGAGCATCTTTATAATCACCCAGTTACATTGTGATGTTTGATAGCACACAAGGTGTTCCTTTGGTATTCAGGAGTTGCATAATCTCATAGTCACATGAACATGTATAAGTCATGAAGAAAGCAATAGCAATAAAACTAAACGATCATTGCTAAGCTAACGGATGGGTCTTGTCCATCACATCATTCCCCTAATGATATGATCCCGTTGATCAAATGACAACTCATGTCTATAGTTAGGAAACATGACCATCTTTGATCAATGAGCTAGTCTAGTAGAGGCATACTAGGGACACTCTGTTTTTTCTATGTATTTTCACATGTACTAAGTTTCCGGTTAATACAATTCTAGCTTGAATAATAAACATTTATCATGATATAAGGAAATATAAATAACAACTTTATTATTACCTCTAGGGCATATTTCCTTCAGGCCCGGGCACCCGGGGCGAGGGCCAGTGTCGGTGTACAAAAAGAGGGGCACACTTTTTGTACCCCTATGACTGTGCACGGGCAGTCTGAGCCACGGACACCACCACACTAAGCATGGCAAGGGGGGTGAGCCAGGGTAAGACCGGAGCTCGATGGAAATGGAGCAACACCAAGAACAAGACCACAAAGAGCACAGGGACGAAGCGGCTTCCCCCGGCGAGATCCTTGCCTGGAGCCAGTTTCATCCCCGGCAAGATCCTTGCCGGGGCCGGCTCTAGCAGCCCCGTCAAGACTCTTGCCGCGGCAGCTCGCCCCATGCCTACGGAGCGGATCACCCTTGAGTCCACTGCCCCCGTGTGGCAAGGATTCGGGAGATATCCCCGTAGTGGCATGCAGATCTTTGTGAAGACATTCAAGATCAGATACACAGACTAAGAAGACGACGACCCTTGGCGGGATCCCAGCCAAGGAGGACCACAAGACCCCTGGCAAGCACCTTGCCGAGGATGACAGCAGGCTTTGCGGCAAGACCCTTGCCGGGGACATTCGCAGGGCCACCATCAGGCCAACGCCAACTAAGCTTCCACTGCCCCATGCAGCTGCCGACCCAACCAGTTGGGCAGGCACCTACGTGGTGACATGCAGATCTTCGTGGAAGACCCACCGTTGCGCCACCTCAGCTGACTGCCTGCCTACATGTCATCTCAGGCATCGCTGGCCTGGGCGCGTGTCGACACAAGAAGGAGCGGCGATGGACAAGATGGACGTCTCCCCTCGTCGCCGATAAAGCAAGGACACCTAAGCAAGGCGCATTAAATGCGCCTTGTCATGTAATGCGAGGGATAACCTCACATCACTGTACCCTTTCCACCTCCCGTCTGCCACTGTGGCAACCCCTTTTCCTATAAAAGGAGGCCCGAGGCGACCAGGAGAAGGATTCGGCTCTTTAGAACTCCTCATGACTCGGCTTTTTGGAGCTCCTCACGCCCCATAGCTAGCTGAAGAACACAAACATATAATCCACCAAAGCAGCATTAGGGTTTTACGCATCTTTGCGGCCCGAACCTGGGTAAAGGAACCGTGTGCTAACTGTTGGATCCGCTCTTCTCTCAACCCCGCGCCCCGCAACTGTAGTAGGGATTCTTGTGATCCCATAGGTGTCGATCCAATACCCCGACATCTTTGGCGCGCCAGGTAGGGGGCGCAGTTGTGAGAATCGGCTCTAGCAGTTAGGCCAGCACTCCTTTATCTTCGTGGCCCTTTGAGAAGGAAGGAGGCCGGAAGATCTGCACTCAAGCGGCTACAAATAGAAGCTAAGTTACATCGAACCCTGGATATTTCTATCCTATTATTTAAGGTTATTATCCTCGGAGTTGTCGTTCTTTATACAAGAAACCTGCATGCAAATGGAGCCCTTCCTGATCGGCAACGCCTTTGTTCTGTTTCGAGTCCGCTCAACAGTTCAAACGGCTGCGTTGGAAACGGTAGGGTAGCCTTCCGCAATTGGCAAGGCTCTCGACCCTGACTCGAGTCAAACTCGATAGTTCGAGCGGCTGCGTTAAGGGTGGCAAGGTGGCTCACCCGGCAGCACGCTCGCCCGGCAGGCCAATGGGGACCCGTCCCCAAGACGCCGCCTTGGGGTTTTTCGCGCCGGCAAGCCTACCCAGCTAGCGTAGGGTGGACATACAAAGGGGCAGCAAACAGGGGAATAACATGCATAATTCCAAAGATATTTCAAAGTTATATTACATCATGTCATCGCTGCGGTTCTAACTAAAGATAAAATTTGTCTTGGTCATGAACTCGCAGCGGCGAAGAAGAACGGGATGCCTAATCCCGGCGCTGGCCCTCCACCCTCTTGATTTCGTCGATGCGGCTGATGACGGGCTTGATGCGCTCCTTGAGCACCGTGAGGTCAGCATCCTCCAGCAAGCTGTCCATCGCGGCTTCGAAGTCGAGGGCGGGGTTCCAGAACGCCATCTTGGTGAGGACCTTGGTCATGACCCCCCGACAAAGCCACCGGGCCTCCCCGGCGAGCGTGGCCGTCCTGTTGGAGTGAAGATCAGCCAAGGCGACGAGGACGCCCTCGAAGGACAGGCTCAGCTTGGCGTTGACGGACCCGCTCCACTCAGGGTCATACCTCACGTTCGGCATCCCCATGAGGGCCAACTGAGAGGTAACCCTGCCGGTGACATCCTCCAGCCGGCTGATCCACCCGTTCTCGCCCGCCACGTATTCCTGGTGGGAGGCGGCCTCGTCTGCCCGTAGCTGCTTCTCCTCCTGCAGGCTCCTGGTCAAGGTCTCCTCTCGAGCCGAGCTCTCCGACAGCATCTTCTCGAGATTCTCCAGCCTCAGCTTGAGATCTCTGATGGAGTCTTGCGCCTCAGAGAGCTCCCCAGCCCTGCTGTTGACCGCTCCCTGCGCCTTTGTCAAGGCGCAGTTGAGCCTGTCCTTTTCGTCAGACAGCTTGAGGGCCTGCTCCTTTAGCTCGTCCCGCTCCACCTCCAGCTCTTGCACCTTGCCAGCGTGGACCAAAGCCTGGGCATCGAGTGCCTCTTTGTGCCTCTGCCCCAGCTCACGAGTCCGCCGCTCGACAAGGACCTCGAGCTCCTCATCCTTCCCGCGGAGCGTTGCGGCAAGCTTCGCCTCACGCGCGGAGAGGTCTTCTTCCTGGGAATCGAGGGCGGCTTGATGCTGGTTCCGGGCGGCCTCGGCCGTGGCAGCCAAGTTCGCTGCCTCTTGCTGGGCCTTCTCGACATTAGACATCTTCATGATGAGCTCTGCGTCGCGCTTGGCCAATTCTTCCTGGAAGGCCCTCTGCTCCTCGCGGGACTAGTGAAACCAGGTTTGCGCCTCAGCAACGCGCGCCTGGAAGTCCACCTCCGCCTCATCCATCGTTGCCATCCTGGACTCAACCTTGTCCAGACGGGCACGGTAGAGCGCTTGGAGCTTCCGGAAATTGGCCCCCATGGCGCGGAAGAGCTGCTCTTCTGGGGAACCATCACCGCCGGCGCCCGGTTCATCGACCACCTCGAGCGTGGTGGCGGCGAGCACCTCACCATCGAAGATTTCCCCTCCGGCGGGCGCTCGGGAACTTGACGCCCCTGTGAGATGGACGAAGAGGTCGTCGCCCACCTTCAGATACCTTCCGGGGACCGAGGTTGTGGAGGAAGAAGGCTGATCATCAATCGCCTCTTCCTTGGCTGTGGCCTTGCCGGCCTCCCCGGCAGGCCCACCGCCGGCACCCTCGGCGGCGCCCTTGGCGGCATCCTCGACGGCCTTATCCGCGGCGGCCCCGGCAGCGTCCTTGGTGGCCTCCTCGGCGGAAATCCTGTCGGCCTCCGCCGCGGCCTCCTCAGCAACTTCCCCGATGACGGCGTCCACGTCCTCCATATCTGTTGAAGGAGGGCCTGGGCAGTGATGGGGATGATGAAGCCAAGAAAAGGAATAAGGGAAAAGCAGAGACAGAAGACAGACGACTCACCAGTGCCGGGCTGTGAAGCAGAAGTCCCCTCCCCGCCGACGCCAGGCGCCGTGGCGGAGCCACCAGCGCCCAAGTTCCCCTCTTCCTCCATGCGTGTGGGATCCATGCTTGGTGCCCTTGCCGGGGATGCCCCTCGCCGCCGCGTAGTCGATGGGGGTGGTGTGTTGAGGATAGCCCCCTACGGCTCCTCCTACTGCTGCTCCCGTCCTACAAAACCGGCAAGGTCAGCACCATAGCATCAAACACCTACTGCATGTCGAGCGAGAAGAGGATGATGAACTTATGCTGGGGGCTGTGCCGGGGGCTGCCGTCTGGGCTGCTCAACACCACCAGTGGTGTCTCTGAAGCCCCAGCCGGGGGCTGGCTGCTCGCCGAAGCCTTGGCCATCTTTATCCTTTGGGCCAACGTCTCTGCATCCCTGAAGAAGCAAAGACAGATCAAGATGAGTGGCATGGTTCAGGAGAATTGAAATGGCGGTAAGGAATGAAATACTTACTCGTCGTCCATCTCCTCCTCCACCGCTTTCCTTTTCGTCTTCGGGCTGAGAGGCCCAAGATCAAAAGGGAACTCTGCGTCGGCATCCGAGTCAACGTCTGCCGGGGGAGGCGAAGAAGGCGGAGTTGGTGCGCGCCCAGATGGAGATGGGGCTGTTGCTTTCTTCTTCTCGGTGGCCTTCGTCAACCTCCTCGCCGCCGTGGCCCTCGTGTGGCGCCCGGACCCCTCCAGGGCCAATTGAGGCTGCGCAGCCTTGCTGGGCCGGACCGGCTCACCGGAACTGGCCCGCCACAGGACTTGCCCTCTTCCCCTGGCTGGCGCCGAGCCCGCTGCCACGTCCTCCTCCGACGACGACTCATCGGCCACGTCTTCGACCAGCGGAGCTCCGGTGCCGGCGCTGCTAGCCTCTCCGGCGGCCGCCGCCCACTGTGCGAGCTCCTCCTCCGCAGCCGTGGCATCCTTGTCCTCCACACCCCCGGCGCTGCCGGCCTCCATGACGAGCTACACCTCCCTCGCCCTAGTGGCGATGTAGTCCAGCTCTTCCTGGGTGGTGTCCCTGACAAGCCACCGCTCGGCGTCAGGCTTGATGCACACCTCGACCAGAGAGTCGAAGAATTGCTGCACGACCTTGTCCACCGGCTCCTGCCAGCTCGGGACGGGGCCGTGCGCGTTGCATTCCGGCATCATGGCGACGATCTCGGATTGGCGCGAATTGTTGCACAGCAGGACCACCCCCGCTGACAGCTTGAAGAGCTGCCCCTTGATGGCCTTGCCGGCCTTCTCGGCAGCCCTCACGGCCTTGCTGGTCTTTTCGACCTCGCCGTCGTGAACCACATCGAGCTGGAAGAGCCGCTGGCAGAAGTGGGCATGTCCCATCATCGTGAGGTTGTAGTCGAGGCCAGGGCGGAGCCGCATGACGTCGGCCGGATTCCTGAAGAGCCAGGCTGGGCTCCCCTTATTGTGCAGCGGGGCGATCCGACGGCGAATGAAGTCCGCCCCGATCATCTCAAGGGTGAGTCCAGCCTGGGTGAGCCGGAGAATCCTGGTGGTGGCGACGGTGAACCTCCCGTCGGCGGCATCGACGTCGCCCCAGTCGCTGCCACGGACCGGCGGCACCCGGCGGACCCTGCAGAATCTTGGCGGCTCTTCTTCTTCAATCCAGCACCACCGGCCGCGCCATTCATCCCACCTCTCCTTCACGGCGCCGTCCGGGTACGCTCCCTTGGATCTTGGAATCCAGGTGATGCATCCAGAGACGGCACCTCCCGGCTGGATCCGAGGGGTGAAATAGTGGCGGAAGAGCGCCGTGTTGGGCTGCACCCCGACGAAGCCCTCGCAAAGGTGCGTGAAGAAAGCCATGCAAGCCACGCATTCGGAGTAAAATCCAAGAGGCGGAAGCCAAAGGTGTGCATGACATCACAGAAGAAATCGGAGAAGGGGGGGCATAACCCACAAGAAAAGTAGTCGACGAAGAAGGGGTACCGATTTGGGCCGGGTTCGGCGCAAGCGGTCGGAATGACGCACGTCGCCGGATGTCCCAAATTCTCCCCCCTGTCTTCACTCCCCAAAGGGGCTTGAAGGCGGCCCGGAGCTCGTAGATGTCGACCGTCGACGGGATGAAGAAAGCAGCCTTCGTCCGGTCCCCCAAAAACGCGCCCTCCGGCGGCTCCACAGACCCGGCGCCCTTGGACACCCCCTTGCCCTTGGCGGGTTTGGACGCCATGGCGGCTGAGTTGGAGGGCTGAGGGAGGGGGATGGCGAAGCAACGGCGGCAGGCGACGGCGGAAGCTTTGGAAGGAAGGAAGAGAGGGAACAGTGGCTTTGAGATTGGAAGAGGCGCGAGGAAAATGGAGGAAGTGAGCAGCGCGCCCGCGGTTATTCCTTCTTATGGGGGGGGGGAACGCGGGCCGCCTCCTTTCGCATTTACTGCGACGTGACGCATGCCTGCGGAAACCGCCCCGCGCCATGCACGCGGGTCGTGGGAGGCGCAGCGCGCGGAAAATCTTACCACGGTGAGAACCGTCCCGCCTACCCGCGCACCATTCTGGGCCTAGCCCAACAACGCGTTGTGCTTATGTGTGGCCCAGGCCCGGGGGCTCCTGTTGGTGTACAAAAAGAGGGGCACACTTTTTGTACCCCTATGACTGTGCACGGGCAGTCTGAGCCACGGACACCACCACACTAAGCATGGCAAGGGGGGTGAGCCAGGGTAAGACCGGAGCTCGATGGAACTGGAGAAACACCAAGAACAAGACCACAAAGAGCAGAGGGACGAAGCGGCTTCCCCCGGCGAGATCCTTTCCGGGATCCAGTTTCAGCCCCGGCAAGATCCTTGCCGGGGCCGGCTCTAGCAGCCCCGGCAAGACTCTTGCCGCGGCAGCTCGCCCCACGCCTACGGAGCGGATCACCCTAGAGTCCACTGCCCCAGTGGGGCAAGGATTTGGGAGATATCCCCGTAGTGGCATGCAGATCTTTGTGAAGACATTCAAGATCAGATACACACACTAAGAAGACGACGACCCTTGGCGGGATCCCAGCCAAGGAGGACCACAAGACCCCCGGCAAGTACCTTGCCGGGGATGACAGCAGGCGCTGCGGCAAGACCATTGCCGGGGCCTTGCTGGGGACATCCGCTGGGGCACCATCAGGCCAATGCCAACTAAGCTTCCACCGCCCCATGCAGCTGCCGAACCAACCAGTTGGGCAGGCACCTGCATGGCGACATGCAGATCTTCGTGGAAGACCCACCGTTGCGCCACCTCAGCTGACTGCCTGCCTATATGTCATCTCAGGCATCGCTGGCCAGGGTGCGTGTCGACACAAGAAGGAGCGGCGACGGACAAGATGGATGTCTCCCCTCGTCCCGATAAAGCAAGGACACCTAAGCAAGGCGCATTAAATGCGCCTTGTCATGTAATGTGAGGCATAACCTCGCATCACTGTACCCTTTCCACCTCCTGTCTGCCACTATGGCAACCCATTTTCCTATAAAAGGAGGCCCGAGGCGACCAGGAGAAGGATTCGGCTCTTTATAACTCCTCACGACTCGGCTTTTTGGAGCTCCTCACGCCCCATAGCTATCTGAAGAACACAAACATATAATCCACCAAAGCAGGAGTAGGGTTTTACGCATCTTTGCGGCCCGAACCTGGGTAAAGGAACCGTGTGCTAACTGTTGGATCCGCTCTTCTCTCAACCCCGTGCTCCGCAACCGTAGTAGGGATTCTTGTGATCCCATAGGTGTCGATCCAATACTCCGACATGCGCCCAGGCGAGGCAGGCCGGGCACCCGAGGCTAGTTGGTCGCGCACCCAGGGCGGTGGGGCTGAGCTAGGCTGGAGGGGCCGGGCACCCGGGGCTCCATGGCCGGGCACCCGGGGTGACCAGGGCCGGTTCGCAGTCGGTGGCCGGGCACCCGAGAGCGTGGGGGTCCGGGCACCCGAGGTGTCCAGAGCTCCCGCTTCTCCGTGCGTTGCGAGTCCTTCTTCCTCCTCTCTCTCCGTAGATGTTTGGATCTCCCTCCTTGCTTCTTCATGTGTATCTCCTTGGTACCTAAGATGCACAATGTATACATTTGAGGTAGAACCCGACTCTCATTTGAATCCGAATGAGACTCGTAGAGGAAAGAGTTAACCTCGGCTTCGACGGTACGTGTGTGTGCTCTTCTCTTTGGTTCCCTTCGTGCTTGCGGTGGTGAGAGGACGTCCATGGGGATGGTCGAGGGATGCTCCACATCACTCGACCTTTCGGTCTCCCATGTTCCGAGGCCATGTGTGTACATTCTAGGCTCGTCAAGTTTAACCCGAGTATTCTGCATGTGCAAAACTATCTTACACCCGTTGTATTTGAACGTAGAGCTTATCACACCCGATCATCATGTGGTGTCTCAGCACGACAAACTGTCGTGGCGGTGCATACTCAGGGAGAACACTTGTACTTTGAAATTTTTGTAAGGGATCATCTTATAATGCTACTGCCATACTAAGCAAAATCAGAAGCATAATAATATAAATATCACATGCAATCAAAATATGTGACATGATATGGCCATCATCATCTTGTGCTTTTGATCTCCATCTCCAAAGCATCGTCATGATCTCCATCGTCACCGGTTGACACCATGATCTTCATCGTATCGTCGTGGTCGTCTCGCCAACTATTGCTACTACTACTATCGCTAACTCATAGTGATAAAGTAAAGCAATTACATGGCTTTCGCAACTCATACAATAAAGAAACAACCATAAGGCTCCTGCCGGTTGCCGATAATTTACAAAACATGATCATCTCATAGAACAACGTATAACTCATCACGTCTTGACCATATCACATCACAACATGCCCTGCAAAAACAAGTTAGACGTCCTCTACTTTGTTGTTACAAGTTTTACGTGGCTACTACGGGCTTCTAGTAAGAACCGTTCTTACCTACGCATCAAAACCACAAAGATTTTTTGTCAAGTGTGTTGTTTTAATCTTCAACAAGGACCGGGTGTAGTCACACTCGATTCAACTAAAGTTGGAGAAACTGACACCCGCCAGCCACCTATGTGCAAAGCACGTTGGTAGAACCAGTCTCATGAACGCGTTCATGTAATGTCGGTCCGGGCCGCTTCATCCAACAATACCGCCGAATCAAGGTATGACATGCTGGTAAGCAGTATGACTATTATCGCCCATAACTCATTGTGTTCTACTCGTGCATATCATGTACGCATAAACCTGGCTGTGATGCCAATGTTGGGGAACGTAGTATTTCAAAAAAAAATCCTACGACCCCTCAAGATCTATCTAGGAGAAGTATAGCAACGAGCAGGGAGAGTGTGTCCACGTACCCTCGTAGACCGAAAGTGGAAGCGTTTTAGTAACGCGGTTGATGTAGTCGAACGTCTTCAGAATCCAACCGATCCAAGTACCGAACGTACAGCACCTCCGTTTTCAGCACGCGTTCAGCACGATGACATCACTCGAGCTCTTGATCCAATTGAGGACGAGGGATAGTTTCATCAGCACGACGGCACGGCGACGATGTTGATGATGTGATCCCCGCAGGGCTTCGCCTAAGAACTACGACAAAATGACCTGAGGTGGATTCTGTGGAGGGGGGCACCGTACACGGCTAAAAACCTGTTAACTTGTGTGTTCTAGGGTGCCCCCTGCCCCCGTATATAAAGGAGCAAGGGGGAGGCCGGCCGGCCCTATAGGGCGCGCCCAAGGGGGGCAATCCTACTCCTACTAGGAGTGGGAACCCCCCTTTCCTAGTCCAACTAGGAGAAGAAGGAAGGGAGGGAGAAGAGAAGGAAGGAGGGGGCGCCGCCCCTCCCCCTAGTCCAATTCAGACTAAGCCCATGGGGGGGGGGGGCGGCCAGCCCTTGGCTGCCTCCCTCTCTCTCACCTAAGGCCCAATAAGGCTCACCCCGGTGGTTCCGATAACCCTTCCGACACTCCGATATTTATCCGGTGACCCCCAGAACTCATCCGGTGTCTGAATAACATCATCCAATATATCATTCTTTCTATCTTGACCATTTCGAGACTCCTCGTGATGTCTGTGATCTCATCTGGGACTCGAAACAATCTTCGGTCATCAAAAACACATAACTAATAATACAAATCGTCATCGAACATTAAGCGTGCAGACCCTACGGGTTCAAGAACTATGTAGACATGACCGAGACACATCTTCGGTCAATAACCAATAGTGGAACCTAGATGCTTATATTGGCTTCTACATATTCTACGAAGATCTTTATCGGTCAAACCGCATAACAATATACATTGTTCCCTTTGTCATCAGTATGTTACTTGCCCGAGATTCTATCGTCGGTATCATCATACCTAGTTCAATCTCGTTACCGGCAAGTCTCTTTACTCGTTTCGTAATGAAGGAAATATGCCCTAGAGGCAATAATAAAGTTGTTATTTATATTTCCTTATATCATGATAAATGTTTATTATCCATGCTAGAATTGTATTAACCGGAAACTTAGTACATGTGTGAATACATAGACAAAACAGAGTGTCCCTAGTATGCCTCTACTAGACCAGCTCATTGATCAAAGATGGTTATCTTTCCTAGCCATAGACATGAGTTGTCATTTGATCAACAGGATCACATCATTAGGAGAATGATGTGATGGACAAGACCCATCTTTTAGCTTAGCAACTTGATCGTTCAGTTTTACTACTATTGCTTTCTTCATGACTTATACATGTTCCTATGACTATGAGATTATGCAACTCCCGAATATTGGAGGAACACCTTGTGTGCTATCAAATGTCAACATAACTGGGTGATTATAAATATGCTCTATAGGTGTCTCCGAAGGTGTTTGTAGTATTGCCATATACCAAGAATAGGATTTGTCACTCCGAGTGTCGGAGAGGTATCTCAGGGCCCTCTCGGTAATACACATCATAACAAGACTTGCAAGCAAATAACTAATGAGTTAGTCATGAGATGATGTATTATGGAATGAGTAAAAAGACTTGCCGGTAACGAGATTAACTAGGTATAGTGATACCGACGATCAAATCTCGGGCAAGTAACATACCGATGACAAAGGAAACAACGTATGTTGTTATGCGGTTTGACTGATAAAGATCTTCGTAGAATATGTAGGAGCCAATATGAGCATCCAGGTTCCGCTATTTGTTATTGACCAGAGATGAGTCTCGGTCATGTCTACATAGTTCTCGAACCCATAGGGTCCGCACGCTTAACGTTCCATGACGATCGGTATTATGAGTTTATGAGTTTTGATGTACCGAAGGTAGTTCGGAGTCCCAGATGAGATCATGGACATGACGAGGAGTCTCGGAATGTCTGAGACATAAAGATTAATATATTGGACAACTATATTCGGACACCGGAAGTGTTTCAGGTGTTATCTGATAAAACCGGAGTGCTGGAGGGGGTTACCGGAACCCCCTGAGGGAGTATGGGCCATAGTGGGCCTTGAGGGAATAGAGAGAGGCAACCCATAGGGCTGGCCGCACCCTCCCCCCTAGGAATCCTAGTTGGACTAGGAAAGGGGGGAGGCGCCCCTCTTCTTCCTTCTCCTCTCCTCCTTCCTTTCCTACTCCTAGTAGGAATAGGAAGGGGGATTTCTATTCCTACTAGGAGTAGGAATCCTACTCCTGGCGCGCCATACTTGGCCAGCCGCAACTCCCCCCTTGCTCCTTTATATACGGGGGCAGGGGGAACCCAAAGACACACAAGCAACATTGTTTTAGCCGTGTGCGGGGCCCCCCTCCACAGAAACACAGCTCGGTCATATCGTTGAAGTGCTTAGGCGAAGCCCTGCGCCGGTAGCTTCATCATCTCCGTCACCACACTGTCGTGCTAACGAAACTCTCCCGTGAAGCTCAACTGGATCAAGATCTCGTGGGATGTCATCAAGTTGAACGTGTGCTGAACGCGTAGGTGTCGTACGTTCGGTGCTTGATCGGTTGGATCGCGAAGACCTTCGACTACATCAACCGCGTCACTAGACGCTTCCGCTTTCGGTCTATGAGGGTACATAGACACACTCTCCCCGCTCGTTGCTATGCTTCTAGTCGATAGATCTTGCGTGTTCGTAGGAAATTTTTGAAATACTACGTTCCCCAACAGTGGCATCATGAGCCAGGTCTATGCCTAGACACAATGAGTTGTGGGCGATAACAGTCATACTGCTTACCAGCTTGTCATACTTTGATTAGGCGGTATTGTGAGATGAAGCGGCCCGGACCGACATTACGTGTACGCTTACGCGAGACTGGTTTCACCGTTACGAACACTCGTTGCTTAAAGGTGACGGCGGGTGTCTGTCTCTCTCACTTTAGTTGAATCGAGTGTGGCTACGCCCGGTCCTTGTGAAGGTTAAAACAGCACATACTTGACGAAAAATCGTTGTGGTTTTTGTATGCGTAGGTAAGAACGGTTCTTGCTAAGCCCGTAGTGGCCACGTAGAAGTTGCAACAACAAAGTAGAGGACGTCTAACTTGTTTTTCAGGGCATGTTGTGATGTGATATGGTCACGACGTGATGAGTTATACGTTATTTTATGAGATGATCATGTTTTGTAAAGTTATCGGCAACTGGCAGGAGCCTTATGGTTGTCTCTTTATTGTATGAATTGCGAAGGCCATGTAATTGCTTTAATTTATCACTATGAGTTAGCGATAGTAGTAGTAGCAATAGTTGGTGAGACGACCACGACGCTACGATGAAGATCATGGTGTCTAGCCGGTGACGATGGAGATCATGACGATGCTTTGGAGATGGAGATCAAAAGCACAAGATGATGATGGACATATCATGTCACATATTTTGATTGCATGTGATGTTTATCTTATTATGCTTCTTATTTTGCTTAGTACGACGGTAGCATTATAAGATGATCCCTTACAAAATTTCAAGGTACAAGTGTTCTCCCTGAGTATGCACCGTTGCGAAAGTTCGTCGTGCCAAGACACCACATGATGATCGGGTGTGATAAGCTCTACGTTCAAATAGAACGGGTGTAAGATAGTTTTGCACATGCAGAATACTCGGGTTAAACTTGACGAGCCTAGCATGTACAGAGATGGCCTCGGAACACTGGAGACCGAAAGGTCGAGTGTGAATCATATAGTAGATATGATCAACATAAGATGTTCACCATTGAAAACTACTCCATCTCATGTGATGATCGGACATGGTTTAGTTGATTTGGATCACGTGATCATTTAGATGACTAGAGGGATGTCTATCTAACTGGGAGTTCTTTAGTAATATGATTAATTGAACTTTAATTTATCATGAACTTAGTCCTGATAGTATTTGCAAATTATGTTGTATAGCTCGCGTTATAGCTCCCCTTTGTTTTTTATATGTTCCTAGAGAGAACTAAGTTGAAAGATGTTAGTAGCAATGATGCGGACTAGGTCCGTGATATGAGGATTATCATCATTGCTGCACAGAAGTATTATGTCCTTGATGCACCGCTAAGTGACAAACATATTGCAGGAGCAGATGCAGACGTTATGAACATTTGACAAGCTCGGTATGATGACTACTTGATAGTTTAGTGCGTGATACGTCTCCAACGTATCTATAATTTTTTATTGTTCCATGCTATTATTTATGATGTTTTGGATGTTTAATGGGCTTTATTATAGACTTTGATATTATTTTTGGGACTAACCTATTAACCCAAAGGTCCAGTCCAGATTGTTTTTTTTGCATATTTCAGGGTTTTACAGAAAAGGAATATCAAACGGAGTTCAAACGGAATGAAACCTTCGGGAGAGATATTTTTGGAGCAAAATACGCATGGGAGACTTGAGAACAATGGAGTAGGGCACACGTGGCATCCATGAGGGTGCCCCCCCCTACAGGGCGTGCCCCTGCCTCGTGGGGCCCACGTCTGGCCCCCGGTGCCCTCCTTCCTCCTATATATATCCACGTACCCCGAAACCATCAGAACAAGAGAGAAAACCCTAGTTCCACCGCCACAACCTTTTGTTCCCGTGAGATCCCATCTTGGGGCCGGCTCCGGAGCTCCACCAGAGGGGGGATCTACCACGGACTGCTTCTACATTATCATCATCGCCTCACCATGAGTTGTGAGTAGTTTACCACAGACCTTCGGGTCCATAGCTAGTATCTAGATGGCTTCTTCTCTCTCTTTGGATCTCAGTACCAAGTTCTCCTTAGTCTTTGAGGAGATCTATTCGATGTAATCTCTTTTTGCGGTGTGTTTGTCGAGATCCGATGAATTGTGGGTTTATGATCAAGATTATCTATGAGAAATATTTGGTTCTTTTTTGAACTCTTTATGTATGATTATAATATCCTTGCAAGTCTCTTCGAATTATTGGTTTGTTTTGGCCTACTAGATCTATAGTTCTTGCAATGGGAGAAGTGCTTGGCTTTGGGTTCAATCTTGCGGTGTCCTTTCCCAGTGACAATAGGGGCCGCAAGGCACGTATTGTATTGTTGCCATCGAGGATAAAAAGATGGGGATTATATAATGTTATTTGAGTTTATCCCTCTACATCATGTCATCTTGCTTAAGGCGTTACTCTGTTCTTATGAACTTAATACTGTAGATGCATGCTGGATAGCGGTCGATGTGTGGAGTAATAGTAGTAGATGCAGAATCGTTTCGGTCTACTTGTCTCGGACGTGATGCCTATATATAATGATCATGCCTAGATAGTCTCATAATTATTCGCTTTTTCTATCAATTCCTCGACTGTAATTTGTTTACCCGTCGTAGAATACCGCTATCATGAGAGAAGCCACTAAAGAAAACTATGGCCCCGGGGTCTATTCTCAACATATCAATCTACAAATCTACTTTACTTTTTGTTCTTATATCCAAAAATATTAAACTATCATCTCTATCAGATCTCACTTTCGTAAGTGACCGTAAAGGGATTGACAACCCCTTATCGCGTTGGCTGCTGTAACATCCCAAAATTCTAAATTTTGGAATGTAATAATAAATAGATAGATTTGATTGCTTGTTGTTGTGCTGAGTGAAATTGAGTGAATTTGAAACTTTTGAAAGTTAAATGAGAGGGAATAAAATGACTTTCCCAAAACTTTCACTTTGCTTTTTGATCTCCGAGGGAATTCAAATTCTTTTCAACACAAAACCCTAGAGTGAAGATAATATGACTTCTTCCATTTATTCTAAAAGATAAAGGGCTTTGAAAGGATTTTGAATTTCATCCTCGAAATATTTTCATTTCAGAGACTTTAAGCAACTCAATGATTTTCCCGAGAGAAGATAAAATGACTTCTTCAAATTATAGGAAATATGAGATGGAGGTTTTCTGAAATTTTCCGGAACTCAATTTCAAATATTGAGTTATTTGGGTTTTATTCAAATTATTTTTCTCCAAAAATATACTACATGGAAAATAGGGTAACATGATTCCCTACAGCAGAAAATTGGAGAGAAATAATTTTGGTATTTTAAATTGATTTTATTTGGTTTTTAATTGCAATAGTAGGACCTTTTGGTTTATTAGATTTTGTGGACATTTTATTTGGTAGTAGAAAAATGTTCATGTTGTAGGGCTTATTTTTCTGCAAATTTTGATATATTATATGCCTATAGGATATTTTTATTTATTTTGATTTTATTCGTTTCTCTGTCTGTTAAAAAAATGTTTTAAAAAAAAAGTTCTTCCGCCGACTGGGCCGGCCCAGCACCCGAGCCAGGCCCAGCCCAGCCGCCTTCGTTCCCGTCGCCAAACCGCACTCCGCTGGAGTCCGGAAGCTCCACGCCGGCCGCCTCCGTGGCCGCCCCGGCCTCTCCCTACCCCTCCCGCAAGCCAGCCTCCCCCTCCGTCCTTATAAGACCGCCACCCCGCCCCATTTCCCTCCTCTCCTCCTCGCATTGCGCCGCCGCCGCATCGCCAAGCCGCCGCATCGCTAGCCGCTGCTGCCTCCCGCGCCGCGCCTCGCCCTGCCTCGCCGCGCCGCTCGCAGCAGCCGCGCAGCCGCGCCCGACGCCCCGCCACTCGACGGTGCCGCGCCGGAGTTTGCCGCCGGCCGGTCCGTTTTTTTCGGATCCGCCCGAACCGACGAACCGCCCGGTTCGATCCGCCTAAACCGCGGAAAAGCCGCTGAGGTATAAAACCGTCCCGGTTTTCAGGTTAGTTAGGTTTTCTTTTTAGATCGGTTTTAACTTTTTTTAGGTTTAGTTAAGTAGTGAACGATCTATAGTTAGGCGTAAATAGCGAGCGTTCGCTCGATAGTTTTTTTTCTTTTTCTTTTAGATTTCGGCCAGGGACTTGCCTGTAATTACTATTTTTACAGATTAGCCCCTAAATTTCAAACGACCATATCTTTTTACTTGTTGGTCCAAATCCAACGAAACCGATGCCCACGTCTTCGTTACTAAGCCCTCTTTCCATTAATACAACTCAAACATGTTTTTGAAAAGTTTAAAATTTGAATTCAACTAATTTTAGATTCAAACTAGTTTTGAACATAACTTGAGTTTCGTAACTCCGTTTGAGTTGATTCTTTTTGCAAATCGAAGCTCTTGACCTAAACTTTCTGATAAGGCCAAATTCACATAATTTTGGTACTGTTAAAAATTGTTTTATGTTTCAAGAGTCATTCATGTGTTTTCAAAATTTTCCGAAGTGTTTATTCGCTCTGTCTGATCTTTCTGAGTGATTGCTTATGTGTGGTTACTATTGCTTGCTTACGATAGATTGACTGGAGTGTGACGAGTAGATTTATCAAGAGTTTTGAGTGCGAATCATCTTCATCAACATTGCAGGCAAGTAATTTGATCATATTTTCCAATTACCCAGTTTTCATTGCATTAGTCAAACCCTCACACATTGCATGAGTAGGATCAATTAACTTGTGGGATTGGGAAGTAGATTGAGGTAGTACCTATTACCTGCATTACACTCAAACCTTTGGGAGTTACTTCTACGTTTGCTGCTAGGACATGCTATGCTCGTAGACGTGGATTGGGTGAGTGAAATCCTTGACAGATGTGAGATTATTTAATTAATGGTTCAACTTAAGGTGGCAACATTAATACACATCTCGGTGGATTGAGGCACCTGGGTATTCCAGGATTGCCTATTTTTCTTTTGGACCACCACCCAGGCTCAAAGGGATCATGAGATTATTCATACTAGAAACTTCCGTGTGCAACCACAATGCTATTATGGGCTCTAGCATAGTATGAGTAAGTTGTGCGAACTCTTACAGTGGTGGACTAGCAGATGTAGGGGATGTAGGTTGGTACGGTCCGCCTGATCGTAAGGTGCTAGCGCTTCTGAAAGACTATGTCTCGGTCATCCGTTTCTCAAACACCATGCAGTGCGAGAAACCAAACGGAGGCGATCGAGTCTTGTGGGAAAAGTGCACAAACCTCTGTAGAGTGTACAAACTGATCATGATTAGCCGTGTCCCCGGTTATGGACGTCTTGAGTATCTAGTACTTGGATTATCATGTGCATCTCAACATGTTACTTTAATTTAATTTTGTTGGGTTTAATGATTACTTTTAATTGGGGTTGAGAGGATGTCTATCTTCTCAACGATGTTTCAACTACCATGATAGTTAATTAAAATACATTCCTTTGAAGTAGGGAAAAATTGGCTTTACGCAAAAACTTTACCCTTACAGCCTCCACCAGCCAAATATGCATGTAGTTGTAGGCTTATTCATCATTATCATTACAGTGTGAATTTGCCAGCATATTCCATGTGTTGACCCGTTTTCGGGCTGCAACGTTTCATGTTGCAGGATTATCTTACGACGAGTAAGTGATACGTTAGGGGTTACGGTTTCTGCACTCAACTTTGTCGTTGGTGTTGATGGGAATCCACGACCTTGTTGCTTCCGCTATGATCGATTGAGGTAATAGTATTTACGTTACTTAATACATGTGATTTACCTCTGTTATAAATCCTGTTTGTACTGTGTGTGTCAGCATACCGATCCAGGGATGACACAGAACACAGAGACTTCGGTCCATTCGGATCGTGGTCGCTACAGCTGCGAAGTTCTTATTTGTTTGTGCAGGTGCGAGGGACTCGCGCGTGGTCTCCTACTGGATTGATACCTTGGTTCTCAAAAACTAAGGGAAATACTTACGCTACTGTTCTGCATCACCCTTTCCTCTTCGAGGGAATACAACGCAAGCTCGAGAAGTAGCAAGAAGAATTTTTGGCGCCGTTGCCTGGGAGGCTTACACAAAAGTCATATACCAAGTACCTATCACAAACCCTTGTCCTTCGCATTACATTTATTTTCGTCTCGTTTTCCTCTCCCCCACTTCACCCTTGCCGTTTTATTTGCCCTTCTTTTTGCCATGTGTTTATCGTTCGCTTGCTTCTTGTCTGCTTGTGTGTTGGATTGCTTGCTTGTCACTATGGCTCAGAACAATACCAAATTGTGTGACTTCTCGAATACCAACAATAATGATTTTATTAGCACTCCGACTGCTCCTATTACCGATGCTGAATCTTTTGAGATCAATGCTGCTTTGTTGAATCATGTCATTAAAGATCAATTTTCCAGCCTTCCTAGTGAAGATGCCGCTACTCATCTAAACAACTTTGTTGATTTGTGTGATATGCAAAATAAAAGGGATACGGATAATGATATTGTTAAATTGAAGTTATTTCCGTTTTCACTTACATCGTGCTAAAACTTGGTTTTCCTCTTTGCCTAGAAAAAGTATTGATTCGTGGAATAAGTGCAAAGATTCTTTTATCTCTAAGTATTTCCCTCCTGCTAAGATCATCTCTCTTAGCAACGATATTATGAATTTTAAGCAACTAGATCATGAGCATGTTGCACAAGCTTGGGAGAGAATGAAATTAATGATACGTAATTGCCCTACACATGGTTTGAACTTGTGGATGATTATTCAAAACTTTTATGCTGGCTTGAATTTTGCTTCTAGAAATCTTTTAGATTCGGCCGCAGGAGGCACTTTAATGGAAATTACCTTAGGAGAAGCTACCAAACTCCTAGATAATATTATGGTTAATTATTCTCAATGGCACACCGAAAGATCTACTAGTACAAAAATACATGCTATTGAAGAGATTAGTGTTTTGAGTGGAAATATGGATGAACTTATGAAATTATTTGCTGCTAAGAGTGCTTCTTCTGATCCTAATGATATGCCTTTATCCACGTTGATTGAAAATAATAATGAATCACTGGATGTGAATTTTGTTGGTAGGAATAATTTTGGTAACAATGCTTATAGAGGAAACTTTAATCCTAGGCCTTTTCCTAGTAATTCCTCTAATAATTATGGTAATTCCTACAATAACTCTTATGGAAAGATGCCTTCTGAATTTGAAAATAGTGTCAAGGAGTTTATGAATTCGCAAAAGAATTTCAATGCTTTGCTTCAAGAAAATTTGCTTAAGATTGATGAATTGGCTAGAAGTGTGGATAGAATTACTCTTGATGTTGATTCTTTGAAACTTATATCTATTCCACCTAAGCATGATATCAGTGAGTCTCTCAAAGCTATGAGAATTTTCGTTGATGAATGCAAAGAAAGGACCGCTAGGATGCATGCTAAAAGAGAGAATTATATAAAAGTGTGTTCTTCTAGTTATCATGAAAATAAAGTTGAAGATTTGAAAGTTATTGATGTGTCTCCTATTAGATCCTTGTTTTCTAGTATGAATCTTGATAAACATGGGATTGGAGATGAGTCTACTTTAATTAAAAGGTGTCCCAATGATTCAGAATTTTTAGATCTTGATGCTAAAATTGTTAAAAGTGGGAGTGAAGAGACTAAAACTTTGCATAGTGATGAACCCACTACTTTGGATTTCAATGCATTCAATTATGATAATTTCTCTTTGATTGATTATATTTCCTAGTTGCAATCTGTACTAAACTGTCTGCATGCTTATAGTCAAAATAAAGCTTTTACCAAACACATAGTTGATGCTTTGATGCAATCTTATGAAGAAAAGCTTGAACTAGAAGTTTATATCCCTAGAAAGCTTTATGATGAGTGGGAACCTACTATTAAAATTAAAATAAAGGATCATGAATGCTTTGCTTTGTGTGATTTGGGTGCAAGTGTCTCCACTATCCCAAAAACTATGTGTGATTTGCTAGGTTTCCATGAGCTTGATGATTGTTCTTTAAATTTGCATCTTGCGAATTCCACTTTTAAGAAACCTATGGGAAGGATTAATGATGTTATTATTATTGCCAATATGAATTTTGCGCCCGTATATTTCATTGTTCTTGATATATGTTGCAATCCCTCATGTCCTATTATTCTTGGTAGTCCTTTCCTTAGAACGATTGGTGCAATTATTGATATGAAGGAAGGAAATATTAGATTCCAATTTCCATTAAGGAAAGGCATGGAACACTTTCCTAGAAAGAAAATCAAATTACCATATGAATCTATTATGAGAGCCACTTATGGATTGCCTTCCAAAGATGGCAATACGTAGATCTATCCATGTATCGTGCCTAGCTAGGGGCGTAAACCGATAGCGCTTGTTGGGAGGCAACCCAATTTTATATTTTTTTGTTTTTGCTTCTGTTTTGGAATAAATATTGCATCTAGCTTCTGATTAGATGTGGTTTTGTGTTTTAATCAGTGTTTGTGCCAAGTAGAACCTTTGGGAAGACTTGTGTAAAGTTTATATGATCTTGCTGTGAAAAACAGAATCGTTAGCGCTCGCTAGAACGGTCACAAATTTTACTGGAGTGTGCTATTTAGTTGATTATTTTTTCATATGATCAATAGACAAATTCCTCACGTTTACCAATTTATTTCAAAAAAAAATTGGAGTTACAGAAGTATGCGGAAGTTACAGATTACTTCCGTTTTTGACAGATTCTGTTTTTCGTGTGTTGTTTGCTTATTCTGATGAATCTATGAGTAGTATTGGGGAGTATGAATCATAGAGAAGTTGGAATACAGTAGGTTTAACACCAATATAAACAAATAATGAGTTCATTACAGTACCTTTGAGAAGTGGTTTGTTTTCCTATACTAACGGAGCTCACGAGATTTTTGTCTAAGTTTTGTGTTGTGAAGTTTTCAAGTTTTGAGTATTGCTTTAATGGACTATGGAACAAAGAGTGGCAAGAGCTTAAGCTTGGGGATGCCCAAGGCACCCCAAGGTAAAATTTAAGGACAACCAAAAGCCTAAGCTTGGGGATGCTCTGGGAAGGCATCCCCTCTTTCGTCGTCATCTATCGGTAACTATACTCGAAGCTATATTTTTATTCACCACATTATATGTGTTTTACTTGGAGCATCATGTGTTATTTGAGTCTTTGCTTGTTAGTTTGCCACAATCATCCTTGCTGGACACACCTTTTTGAGAGAGATAAATATGGCCTAGGAATTGTTAGAACACTCTATGTGCTTCACTTATATCTTTTGAGTTGAATAATTTTTGCTCTAGTGCTTCACTTATATCTTTTAGAACATAGTGGTAATTTTATTTTGAAGAAATTGTTAATCTCTCATGCTTCACTTCTATCCTTTAGAGAGTCTATTAAAACAGCATGGTAATGTGCTTTGGCTATAAAACTAGCCTTCACATCATAGGCATCCAAGATGAATGTAGTAAAAACTTTCATACTAAGTGCATTGAATATGATGAGAAGTTGGATGCTTGATAATTGTTTTGAGATATGAGGATAGTGATATTATAGTCATGCTAGTAAAGTTATTATGAAATTGAGAAATACTTGTGTTAAGGTTAGTGATTCCCGTAGCATGCACGTAGTGAACCGCTATGTGACGAAGTTAGATCATGAGGTATTTGTAGAGTGTCATCCTTTGTGTGGAGGTCGGGGGCGCGCGATGGTTAACTCCTACCAACCTCCCCCCTAGGAGAATGTGTTGATTGCTTTGTTTTGATGACTCGTAAATTTTTGCAATAAGTATATGAGTTCTTTTGACTAATGTTGAGTCCATGGATATTACACACTCTCACCCTTCTACCATTGCTAGCCTCTCTTGTACCGCGCAACTTTCGTCGGTACCTGTGACGCCCAGAGACCGACGCTCTAGAAGACTTCCATATGTTCCGGGTTTTACGATGTGTTTAATTTGTGCTTGCTCTATTTATTTTGCATTGCATCATGTCATCATGCCATCATGTCATTACTTTTTTTAAACTCAACTAAATAAATTGTTTGGATCTTCAGTCCATTTAAATTGAGGGATATTCACTATGGTGACTTCTCTTTATAACATATAAAAGCCTCTCATTTATTAGGGAGCTATATTAAATTATTCCATTTGTTTGGAATTAACCCAAACACACTTGCATATATCCCGCATGCCTTTTATACTTCTAGTTTGACCTTCAAACCTTGTCTATAATTCTTATCTGTGTTATCGAGGTTCCTCCAAAAATCTGAACATTTTTGGGCACTTCGAAAACATGTCCTAGTTCAAACCTTTTGAATTAAATCCAAAGGAATTTGAATTTAATCTTACAATCTTGGCCATTCCTAATTTCTTGGATCAACACATTTTTGTGTGAGTCCAAGAAATTTAACCTCTTGCTCAAATTCTTTCACTAACCCTCTCCTTCTTTTTCTTCTCTCTATGTTTTTCTTTTCTTTTCTTTTCTCTTTCATTCTTTCTTCTAAAGTATAGAAGAGAGAGAAGGAGAAGAGCCCAGCAGGCTTTGCTCCTCTGTGCAGCCCGTGGCCTCCGGCCCGACCATCCCTCGCGGCCCATCTATCTCCCTAACCCTAGTCAGCCCCACCGACCTCTCCATCTCCCTCTCCCTCTCGTTCCCGCGCCCGCCGCCACACGCAGCGCCCCGCTCTCCTCTCGATCCCCCTCCCCATCACTCTCTCTCTCTCGCGCCGCACCCCGTCTCTCCCTCTGCCTCGATCTCGTTCCCCCATCGCGCCCTCCCCTCCAGCGCTCCTGGCCGAGCCCGCGACTCCGCTTCGCGGTACCCCTCTTGCCTCGCGTTGCCATTTGAACCGCCACCATTGCCGTCATCGGAGGCCTGCTCCTCGCCTGCCCCGCCGCGTCGCCCCTCCGCGCGACTCCTTCCCACGACCTCGTCTCCGCTTCGCCAAACGCCGGCGACTAAGGCCCAGAGCCACGCCGGACCTCCTTCCTCTGCCCCACCTCCCTGCTTCCTCCGGCCTCCGCGCGTCCAGCCACGCCGCCGCCTCTCCATGGATCCGCGCCAGGTCTCCGCGCCGGCCACCGGAGCTACCGCCGACGAGCTCCACCCGACGACCTGCAGACCAAGCCGCCCCACGGGGCTCTGTCCGGCTGGAGCTGCCGCGTGCGTGCGCGCTGGAGCTCGCCTGCCGTCCTCGCCACTTGCATCGGCCATGGCCTCCTCCACCAGTGACCTCCCCTGCCTTCCTTCAGCTATTACCGTCCTTGTCGGGCCCTTTTGCTCGTCCTCCTGAGGCCCCACCGTCGCTCTGTTGCTGCTGCCACTGTGCGCCCAAGACGCCTTCGTGGATTTCGCTAAGTTCGACCACCGCTGAACGAGGGTTTTTTGCCTTGCTCATGTTGGATGCGCCAAGTTCACTGGATGCCTGGTACGACTACACGGTACGACTACACGATGACCGTCAAGTACCACTACGCCCGACGATGCGACAAGTACCCCTACAACAAGTACCACGACGACCCCGAATGATATTGAACCATGTACCACTACCGTCGCCGAAGACCGCGAGTACAACTACTTCCACAACGCGTCGTGTACGACTACCGTCGCTTGGGTTCGACAAGACGCCGAGTACCACTACTTCCACGACGAGATGAGTATGACCACCGTCGACGTGCACGACTACGAAACAGAACAACTACTACCACGGCGCCCGTGTACGACTACTTCCCTCGACGATCTCGATCCACCGCGAAATGCACGCTTCAAAGGTATAAAGTCGAGATGATGACCCGTGGACAAATGTTGCATGTGTGTACGAGATGGTTGCATGTATCTGTTGTTGCCGTGCAAGAATTGTTGCTTGCACGAAGCCCCCTCGTTTCTTTGCCACCAACCCATGGGAACCCGGTACCCGGGATCACCCCGCCTTCTCTTGCATGAACCGCTCACGCCGCCCTTCTTTTGCATTGGCATCTCAACGAGTTTCGGAATCGGAATGTTGTCGTGGCGCCGTTCCAGTTTTCGCCGCCATGACACCCCTTTCCTTCCGTCGTGGCGACAAATGCTTCATATCATCTTCATGTCAACTTTTCATATATTTTTTGCATAAAACTTGAAAATGACATCCGCATCATGATAACAACATTTAAATTGTTTAAATTGTTGTTGCATTAATAATTGCTATATGCACATGGTGATTTTCCGGAATTGTTGTTGTTATTCCGGCCTCATTTAAAATTCCTAGGTAGTGTAGTTTGCTCATGCTTCACCTCTTGCCATGTTAAAACCCTTTTAAACTTGTTGGGTTCATAACGAGATCAAACTAAATATTCTAACGTGGTGTTTTGTCAATATGCAACTCGTTGCATATTTGGCCCCACTTAACTTGTAGTGTTGTTTGTTGCACTTTGCCAAGCTATGCATATTTAAACCGAATATGCGTCATACTTGCTTGTGCATCATGACATGCTTATGCTTGTGTGTTTACCATGTTGTTTGCTTCTTTCCGGTTGAAAGGATCGATATGGTTGACTAGAGGGGGGGGGTGAATAGGCAACTAACAATTTTTAGCTTTTCTTAACCACTTTAAATTAAGCGTTAAAGTAAGTTGTCTAGATATGTTACTAAGATGACAAATAATAGGAAGTAAAGATAACAACCACACAAGCAAGCTATAAGAGATAAACAAGTAAAGCTTGCGCAAGTAAAGGAAAGAAATAACCACAAGTGGAACCGGTGAAGACGAGGATGTGTTGCCGAAGTTCCTTCCCTTTGAGGGGAAGTACGTCTCCGTTGGAGCGGTGTGGAGGCACAATGCTCCCCAAGAAGCCACTAGGGCCACCGTATTCTCCTCACGCCCTCACACAATGCAAGGTGCCGTGATTCCACTAGTGGTGCCCTTGAAGGCGGCAACCGAACCTTTACAAACAAGGTTGGGGCTATCTCCACAACTGAATTGGAGGCTCCCAACGATACCACGAAGCTTCACCACAATGGAATATGGCTTCGAGGTGACCTCAACCGGCTAGGGTGCTCAAACACCCAAGAGTAACAAGATCCACTAGGGATTAGTGGGGGGAATCAGATATCTCTTGGTGGAAGTGTAGATCGATGTCTTCTCAAGCAATCCCAAGCAAATCAACAAGTTTGATTGGCTAGGGAGAGAGATCGGGCGAAAATGGAGCTTTGGAGCAACAATGGAGTATATGGGGAAAGAGGTAAGTCAACAAGGAGGAAGAATAAGCCTTTATATAGTGGGGGGAACAATCCAACCGTTATCCCCCACTCAGCCCCGCACAGAGCGGTACTACCGCTTGAGGGAGCGGTACTACCGCTTATAGAGCGGTACTACCGTTGCCTTACAAGCGGTACTACCGTGCCAAAGGGGTAGGGACCCAGAGCGGTACTACCGCGGTCTCAGGGCGGTACTACCGCTGGGAGCGGTACTACCGCCTCTACTACCGCACCTAGTACGGCAAAACTCGACACGAAAACGCGCTCGCGAGCCGAGGCGGTGGTAGCACGGATGAACAGCGGTACTACCGCAGTGTGCACCAAGCGGTACTACCGCTTAGTGGGGCGGTACTACCGCTTGACGCACACAGGTGGTACTACCGCTGGGATCCGCGGTACTACCGTTGGAGCCAGGAAAAACTAGAGAAGATGGGAAAGAAGAACTCCATTGTGGCGGGAAGGAATGGTGGGTGCAATAAAGAAGTGTACGTGTTGATTCCACCCAAACCTTACCAAAGCGGATCCCCTCTTAATAGTACGGCTTTCCTATTACTCAGAACCACCGAAAACTAAGCAAAAAGGAAACACCGTCTTCCATAGATTCCGAGGGGAATCTAATCTTCTTGTGCCTTTGTGATATGTATCTGAAAGAGCTTAGAACACATGATTAGTCCGCAAACGCATTGTCATCAATCACCAAAACACCATTTGGCTAAATATGCCCTTACAATCTCCCCCTTTTTGGTGGATTGATGACAAAACGGGATTTGCACAAAAGGAATAAAGACATAACGTAAATGCAAAATCCACATCCCTAAAATATAGACGGGCTCCCCCTAGATGTGTGCTATCTAGATAAGTGCTTTGGGCTGCACGACACACATGCTAGGATCAACACTCCCCCTATATTTTAGAGACCAACAACCTAAGCAAGATATGAGAGCATAGTACATAGTAAGATAATCATGCATGCTAGAGAGTATCAGGTACATAAATAAGATAGGGTAGCATATGTCTCACACCATATGACGGGAACTTAGGTCTCACGAAAAACCAACCAAACCACAAGAAACGGAAAGCACACAAGCGACAGAAACACAAAGGCACAAATCCCTAAACTCTCTCCCCCTTTGGCATCGAGACACCAAAAGGGCAGCGAGCTAAGCTACGGCTCCAGGTGAGAGCACGAGAAGGTCTCGAACATCAGATCTCAGTAGGGTCATCTTCTTCGTCGTCGTCGACCTGAAACTGCTCGGCATCGGAATGGATTCCATGGGCAATGCTGCTTGATCCACTCTTCCTCCTCGGTTACCTGCTCCTCAGAGCCACTGGCCACAGTCGCACCCAACTGACGCATGAGCTCCTTGTGACGTCCCCTGGCCTTCTTCTCTGCCACATGAGTCATGTACTGACCATGAGACTCCATGCAAAACAGCTTCTTCATCTTCTTATTGAGCTTGTTTGCCCACGAGGGCTCTGCACCAGATGGCTCATAGTCATCATCATCATCTGCTTCAACCTCATCCTCCTCAGTCTCCATAGCAGCAGCGAAGGATGAGCCTCCAGTCTTGGAAGCATGAGTGCCCCAGTTGTCCTTCCGCCTCAGACGCTTGATCTCATGAGACACCAACTCTCCAGTCTCCAGCAATACGTTGGGATAGACATGATCCCAAGCCTTCTCAATCAGCAGCATGATGAAAGGTCCATAGATCAGGCACTTGCGTTCAGAAATAGGAGACAAGAGCTCAGACCACATCACATGTGAAATATCCAGGGTCTCACTAGTGTTCCTCTCTAACTGATGTTGGCAAAAGAGAAGCATGTCCACAAGATAGGAGTGAACCATATCATGATTCCCAATCCGAGGGAAAAGAGTCTCACGGAAGATGCGGTGAAGGATATCCAGATAGGTAGACAACTCATATGTTACCTTCTTAGTCTCAGGGTGGACCTTCACAGTGCAGTAAGGCCAGAGAACTTGCTTGTGAGTGGAGGTTTCGTTCTGATGAGGACGAAAGCCAACAGGTGTCTCAAGTCCCTGGTCTTCCACCCCAAGTAACTCCATGAACGCCTTCCACTTGACAGACAACAGTTTGCCATTGGTCATCCATGTCAGAGTTCTGTCCTCATCCGTCCCTAGATGGACCGTGGCATAGAATTGAGCCAGAAGATCTGCATCAAAGTCCTTGTTGAACTGAATGATCTGAAGAATGTTGAGCTGAGTGCACATCTGAAGAGCATCGCCAAAATACACCGGATCCTTCTCCAAGTATTCCGTGTCAATGGAGCGAACACTGACAAAGAGATTCTTCTTAGCCTTGAGCACATCAAAGTAGACAGCAAACTGAAAGTGATTCCAGAACGGACGGTTGACCAAATTGGGTTCTTAATCAACCTCATAGGGATTGCGGCGACGCCTTGCCCAGAACTCCTTGCCACTCATTTGTGTCACAGTTTTTCCCTTTGGCTTTGCCATGGCCTTCTTTTTCTATTGAGGTGGAGGTGGAGCACTCGAGGAACCTCCAGCAGACTCAGATGTGCGGTAGCGCTTTGAGGTTGCACAATTGGGGTTGATACGGCGAGCCTGAGGCTCACGATGTTCATCACCTGGAACCAAACACAAAAACATACGAACAAACCGAAAGGAACGAGCATAAGCCAATGAACACAACAAAGGAAGATCAAGGAATGAAGAAATATGTGTGAACTAGGCACGCCGCGGTAGTACCCTGATCTGTTATGCGGTAGTACCGCGCCCAAGCGGTAGTACCACTCCAGGGAGCGGTAGTACCACTCGAGGCGGGGAAACAGCGGTTTCCTACTACCGTGGTCAGATCCGGCACTACCGGCCTGTCAAATTCAAAAATATTTCTATCATACTCTAATCTAGATAGTCTAGTTGCTTTCTCCATCCTACCCAAGCCTAGATTTAGCTAAAAATCTAAAGATGCAAACACTATTGCCCCTAAAACACAAGATCTGAAAAAGAGACACGAGGAGAAGAGGAACGGGGGCAATACCGGCATCCATGGCAAGAGGACTTGGTGGGGATCGACTCCACCGAAGGAAAAGGAGAGGAACACCCCGGAGGAGGAGATTCACCGGAGCCCTCCCGCGGCGACGAACTGCTGGAGAGAGAGAGAGGAACAAGGGGGCAAATGAATGGGTATGGGGGAGAGAAACCTCCCCTGCCCCGATATAACCCCCACGTACCTCCCCGCAGAGGTAGTACCGCGCTGGTGGGCGGTAGTACCGCTTGTAAGCGGTAGTACCGTGCACCACCGGCGGTAGTACCGCCCAGCACGGCACGGCAACAAAAGGTTCAAGGCAAAGCTCAAAAAGAAACACACAAAGAGGGAAAAACAAACCACCACTCACACACACACTAGCAAGAGGCAAGAGACCCCTCTACAAGAGAGGGCGATGACCGAAGTAACCTATGTTTGAGTCTAGAGGTATGGCGCCGCGAAGATTTTAACCTTGGGCCCATGACCAAAACTCATCCTTGAAGCACTAGTACCATCAAAGATGGTTAATCAAAGACTAGATCAATTTATGCATAATGGGGGGGGGGAGAGAGAGTTCATTGAGAGAACAATGCTCCCCCTATGTCCATGCCTACATCTAGACAAGATAACTATATTAAGTGTGAGGAGTGTGTGCAAAGTCTCAAGCCACATTGCTCAAATTGATGATATTTAGCTCATGCCTTAACTCGTGAAATCTTGCTTCATCCAACGGATTTGTGAAGATATCTGCAAGGTTATCATGAGTGTTGACATAGTGAAGCTCGGTCTCTCCTTGCCTTATGTGATCCCGGATGAAGTGATACCGAATCTCTATATGCTTCGTCTTGAAGTGTTGCACCGGGTTGAGAGAAATCTTGATGCCACTTTCATTGTCACACCAAAGAGGCACTTTGTCACAAGTGACACCGTAATCCTTTAAAGTTTGCCTCATCCATAAGAGTTGAGCACAACAACTGCCAGCTGCCACATACTCTGCTTCGGTGGACGAGAGAGACACACAACTTTGCTTTTTGGAAGACCAACTAACGAGAGAGCAACCAAGGAATTGGCACCCTCCGGAAGTGGACTTCCTATCCACTTTGTCTCCCGCCCAATCCGAATCAGAGAAACCTACAAGGTTGAAGTTTGCTCCTCTTGGGTACCATAAGCCAAAGTTTGGGGTATGAGAAATATCGAAAGATTCGCTTGACAGCCAGAAAGTGACTTTCCTTAGGTGTGGCTTGAAACTATGCACAGAATCCCACACTCAACATAATATCCGGTCTAGAAGTACAATGGTAAAGCAAGGAACTGATCATAGAGCGATATACCTTTTGATCCACTGCTTTACCATTGGGATCAATGTCAAGTTGGCACTTGGTTGGCATTGGAGTAGTAGCCGGCTTGACATCACTTAGATTGAACCTCTTGAGCATGTCTTGAGTATACTTGGATTGTTTGATGAAGATCCCTTCTCTTCTTTGCTTGATCTCAAACCCAAGGAAGTACTTCAACTCTCCCATCATGGACATCTCAAAATGTGTGGTCATGAGTGCGGCGAACTCATCATTGAAAGCTTTGTTAGGAGAACCAAAGATAATATCATCAACATATAGTTGGCATACAAACAACTCCCCTTTGACCTTCTTAGTAAAAGAGTGGGGTTGATTTTCCCAATTTCAAACCCACGATCTTGTAACAACTCGGTAAGATGCTCATACCAAGCACGTGGGGCTTGTTTAAGGCCATAGAGTGCCTTATCGAGTTGGTACACGTGATTGGGGAGCTTGGGATCCTCAAACCCCGGGGGTTGTTTAACATACACCAACTCATTAATAGGACCATTAAGAAATGCACTTTTCACATCCATTTGTTGCAATTTAAAGTTATGATGGGAAGCATAGGCAAGCAACAAACGAATGGATTCAAGGCGAGCAACGGGGGCAAAGGTTTCACCGTAGTCGATACCCTTGACTTGGGAGTAGCCTTGAGCCACCAAACGTGCCTTGTTGCGGATGACAATGCCATGAGCATCTTGCTTGTTCTTAAAGATCCACTTGATTCCAATGACATTATGGTTCTCCTTTGGCCTTGGCACCAGACACCACACCTTGTTGCGCTCGAAGTTATGGAGTTCTTCATGCATGGCATTCAGCCAATCAGGGTCTTCGAGCGCCTCATAAACCTTCTGAGGTTCAACACAGGAGACAAAAGCTTGATGAGCACAATAGTTTGCTAATTGTCTACGAGTGCTTACCCCCCCCTTTTGATGCTTCCTAGAATGTTCTCCATGTGATGTTCTCTGGAAGCAAGCCTGGAGGCAACTTTTGCTGCACGATGCTCTAATTGCTCTTCAAGAGAAAGCTGAGGAGCATTGAGTTGATCATCTTGAGCGTCGTCAGGAGCTAGATCTTGATCTTGAGCTTCCTCTTGACCTTGATCTTGCTCGGAGGACAGAACTTGGCCTTTTGCATCATTTGGTGGCTCCCCACCATCTTGTGATTGATCTTGCACTTGGCCTTGTTCGTCCGGTTGAGGGCCTTCACTTTGTTCTTCGGAAGCGTGTGGGTCTTGGGTTGGTGATGGTTCCACTTGAGTAGAACAATGTCCTTCTCCGTCGGCCACAAGGGGTTCCTCAATGGGTAGGATATATCCAACGCCCATTCTTCTTATGGCTTGAGGAGGAATTTCATCACCTACATCACAAGTACCACTTTGCTCCACTTGGGAGCCATTATTTTCATCAAACTCTATGTTACTCGTCTCCTCAATGAGTCCATTGGACTTGTTGAGGACACGGTAAGCATGAGAGTTTGTAGCATAACCAGCAAATATGCCCTCATGAGCTCTAGATTCAAATTTAGACAACCGAACACCTTTCTTGAGGATGAAACCCTTACACCCGAACACCCGGAAGTACTTGAGATTGGGTTTGTTACCGGTAAGGATCTCATATGGAGTTTTGTTCAAGCCTTTGCGGAGATAGAGCCGATTTGATGCATGGCAAGCGGTGTTGATGGCTTCGGCCCAAAAGTTGTATGGAGATTTGAATTCCGCCATCATGGTTCTTGCCGCATCCATCAGAGTTCGGTTCTTTCTCTCCGCTACACCGTTTTGTTGAGGGGTATAGGAAGCTGCATATTGATATTTGATCCCCTCATCAATGAGAAACTCATCCAGGGTGTAGTTCTTGAACTCGGTGCCGTTGTCACTTCTGATCATCAAAATCTTTGCTTCATGTTGTCGTTGAGCTTCATTTGCAAAGTTGATGACGGTTTGTTGGGTCTCACTCTTCTTCATGAAGAAGTATACCCGGGTGTATCTTGAGTAATCATCCACAGTCACCAAGCAGTACTTTCTACCCCCAAGACTATCAAAAGATGGAGGCCCAAAGAGGTCCATGTGAAGGAGCTCTAGGGGTCTCTTTGAATAGATGATAGTCGTGGGAGGGTGAGCCGTCTCATGTAACTTTCCTTCAATGCAAGCCCTGCAAGCACGATCTTTGGCAAAGCTAACATTTGTTAGTCCACGGACATGGTCCCCCTTGAGAAGACTTTGCAAAGATCTCATATTGACATGGGCCAAACGGCGATGCCAAAGCCATCCCACATCAACTTTAGCCATTAAGCATGTCGCGACCTTAGTGGGTTGCTTCGAGAAGTTAACCACATAAAGACCGTTCTCGACATGCCCAACATAGGCTACTTTAAGAGTCTTGCTCCACAAGAGGGCCACGGTATCAATATCAAAGAATGTAGCAAAGCCCATGAGTGCAAGTTGGCGAACAGAAAGTAAATTGTATGCAAGGGACTCAACAAGCATGACTTTCTCGATCGTGAGATCATGAGAGACAACAACCTTGCCAAGCCCCAATACCTTACAAGATGAAGCATCACCCCATTCGACGTTGGTGGCCATAGATGAACCTAGATGCACGTCCACCACCAAGTCTTTTCTTCCGGTCATATGATTTGTGTCTCCACTATCGAGCAACCATGATCCCCCACCAGAAGCAAACTCCTACAAGAGATCAATGCTTGGATTTAGGTACCCATTTGGTAATGGGTCCTTTGAGGTTAGTAACAAGGGTCTTAGGAACCCAAATGGACCATTCAATGTACTCATAAGAAGAACCAACAAATTTTCCAAACACATGACCATCACTAGCACGGCATAAAACATATGAAGGATTAAAGTCGCCGGCTATGTTTGATGGTATGGTGGTGTTTTTCTTGACACCACCACCTTTCTCCGTTTTCCTCTTCTTTGATGCGCCCTCTCCTCCTTTCACAAAGGTTTGTCGGAGAGGGGGTGGTAGCTTGATCTTGTCATTCTTCTTCTTCTTGGGCTTAGGAACAAACCCAATTCCTTCTTTTGCCACAACCTCCTTTTGATTGCTCAAAAGGTTGTTGAGGTTCTTCTCACCTTGTATTCATGTCACAAGGCCTTTCTCAAGTTGCTTCTTCAACTTGGCATTTTCTTCAACAAGATGCACATGCTCGCAACATGGGTTAGTAGCAGTTGCATTATCAATTAACACCATGCGAGGAAAGACAGCCTTTTCCTTGGTTAGCGAAACTTGGAGTTGATCATGAGACTCCTTGAGAGAAGCATGCATACCTTTCAAGGCCTTGTGAGCCTTGTCGAGTATAACAAACTCCTCTTTGAGTTTAGCATGGTCAACCCCAAGTTTTGCCTTCTCGGAATTAAGCACACGAGAGACAACTAAGTCATGATCAAGATCTTTCTTTAATTTAACATGATCATCGTTGTGTGACTCCTCAAGAGCAAAACGAAGACCACGCTCTTCCTATAGGGCATTAGAGAGATCCGATATCTCATCGGCATAGTCTCTACTATGTCCTTCCATTTTAGTAATGGTTTCCTCATGAGCCTCGATCATGTCATTGGCCTCACCGTGTTGTTCCAAGAGAGCAACAAAATGCTTCTTGGGTTTGCCCTTGAGGTTGTTCATGAATAACTCAAATTCATTCTCTCCCTCCTTAGTTCCCTCACTCTCATCAATACAATCCGTCAATGAAGGATTAGAAGTGATAGTAGTATTGATGTTTGGGGTTACCTTGTTGGTGGCCTTGGCTATGAGACACTTGGCGGTGATGTTCTCATTTGGTGAGTCGAAGAGAGATGAGTGCGGAGTAGTAGCAATAGCAATTGTGGCCATGGTGACCATCTCATCATCTTCATCATTATCATCATCCTCAACATATTCTTCTTGGGCCACCAACCCTTTAGGAGGAGTCTTCTTGTTGAAGTTGTTCTTGTTGGGATAAGACTTTGACTTGTCCTTCCGGATAAGCTTGCCTCCAAAGTCTTCTCTTTTCTCGTATGGGCAATCCGCAACGAAGTGGCTTACATTTCCACATTTGAAGCATGTCCTCACTCGTTGCTTGCCCTTGTTCCCACTTGAGTTGTTCCTGTTGAAGTTGGGTCTTGTGTTCTTCTTGTTGCCCCAAAATTGCCTTGAAGCAAGAGCCATGTGCTCATGATAGGCATATTTGGTGTCCTCGGGGCTACACTCATCATCATCCTCCACCTCCTCTTCTTCCACACAAGCCTTGGCCTTCAGAGCAAGGTTAGGCTTCTTCGATCGTTGAGCTCTTAAGACCGCATTGTCGGCGGTCATGTCCAAGATCCTCATGGCAACGAACTCATCCAACACTTCATTTGATGATAAGTGGTGGAAGTCCGGTCTCTGATGAATGACAGAGGACATGGCCTTATGATAAGGCATCATGGCCTTGAGGAACTTGCGCTTGATCCAATTGTCATCCGTGTCTTTACTGCCATGATCTCGAAGAGAGACCGCAAGGGTAGTTAATCTCCGATGAAGTTCACAAGGATCTTCTTCTTCGGTCATTGCAAACTCATCGGCTTCATCTTGCACAACTTCATAGTTAGAGCGTTGAATGCTCGTGCTTCCCTTGTACATAGTGCCAACATGCTCCCAAGCTTCCTTGGCCACAGTGAAGGGTCGAAGATGTGCAATGTCTTCTGGAGGAATAGCATCTTGAAGAATGCAAAGAGCGGACTCGTTGAATTGATGATCCACAGTTTCTCTTGGAGTCATGTTGTCGGGATCACGCGGATAAAAACCTTGCTCAATGACTCTCCAAAGATTAGTAGAACAATGATTTATATGACGTTTGAAACGAAACACCCAAGTAGCAAAATCAGAATTTTTTATAAACTTGGGAGGAAGCCCAATGGAATTTAAATGCGGTGTAGGAACGGGTCCTCCATAGTGAGTAGGAGGAGCGAAGTGGGCAAAGATCCCACTCCCATTCTTAGTAACTGGGGCTTGTTCACTACTAGCTTCTCCCTTGTCGGGATTAGCCTCCGACACGTTGGTAGCGGGACGTACCACTTCCAACGGTGCGGTGGATAATTTAAGCCCCTCAAGCAAATCTTTAAACATGCCTTTGACCTCGGTCGCTAGTGACTCTTTTAATGTGGTCAAGGCCACATTGAACTCCTCACGAGAGACCGAGGCTCCCCCATCGGACGTAGGCAAGGACGGAGTTCCACCGGAATGATCCTCCGTCTCGACTACGTTGTCACCCATACTCTTTGGACGGTAAAGTCCTTAAAAAGAGACGAGGCTCTGATACCAATTGATAGGATTGATATGGTTGACTAGAGGGGGGGTGAATAGGCAACTAACAACTTTTAGCTTTTCTTAACCACTTTAAATTAAGCGTTAAAGTAAGTTGTCTAGATATGTTACTAAGATGACAACTAATAGGAAGTAAAGATAACAACCACACAAGCAAGCTATAAGAGATAAGCAAGTAAAGCTTGCACAAGTAAAGGAAAGAAATAACCACAAGTGGAACCGGTGAAGACGAGGATGTGTTGCCGAAGTTCCTTCCCTTTGAGGGGAAGTACTTCTCCGTTGGAGCGGTGTGGAGGCACAATGCTCCCCAAGAAGCCACTTGGGCCACCGTATTCTCCTCACGCCCTCACACAATGCAAGGTGCCGTGATTCCACTAGTGGTGCCCTTGAAGGCGGCAACCGAACCTTTACAAACAAGGTTGGGGCTATCTCCACAACTGAATTGGAGGCTCCCAACGATACCACGAAGCTTCACCACAATGGAATATGGCTTCGAGGTGACCTCAACCGTCTAGGGTGCTCAAACACCCAAGAGTAACAAGATCCGCTAGGGATTAGTCGGGGGAATCAAATATCTCTTGGTGGAAGTGTAGATCGATGCCTTCTCAAGCAATCCCGAGAAAATCAACAAGTTTGATTGGCTAGGGAGAGATATCGGGCGAAAATGGAGCTTTGGAGCAACAATGGAGTATATGGGGGAAGAGGTAAGTCAACAAGGAGGAAGAAGAAGCCTTTATATAGTGGGGGGAACAATCCAACCGTTATCCCCCACTCAGCCCCGCACTGAGCGGTACTACCGCTTGAGGGAGCGGTACTGCCGCTTATAGAGCGGTACTACCGTTGCCTTACAAGCGGTACTACCGTGCCAAAGGGGTAGGGACCCAGAGCGGTACTACCGTTGCCTTACAAGCGGTACTACCGTGCCAAAGGGGTAGGGACCCAGAGCGGTACTACCGTGGTCTCAGGGCGGTACTACCGCTGGGAGCGGTACTACCTCCTCTACTACCGCCCCTAGTACCGCAAAACTCGACACGAAAACGCGCTTGCGAGTCGAGGCGGTGGTAGCACGGTTCAGCAGCGGTACTACCGCAGTGTGCACCAAGCGGTACTACCGCTTAGTGGGGCGGTACTACCGCTTGAGGCACACAGGCGGTACTACCGCTGGGATCCGCGGTACTACCGCTGGAGCCAGGAAAAACTAGAGAAGATGGGAAAGAAGAACTCCATTGCGGAGGGAAGGAATGGTGGGTGCAATAAAGAAGTGTACGTGTTGATTCCACCCAAACCTTACCAAAGCGGATCCCCTCTTAATAGTACGGCTTTCCTATTACTCAGAACCACCGAAAACTAAGAAAAAAAGGAAACACCGTCTTCCATAGATTCCAAGGGGTATCTAATCTTCTTGTGCCTTTGTGAGATGTATCTGAAAGAGCTTAGAACACATGATTAGTCCGCAAACGCATTGTCTTCAATCACCAAAACACCATTTGGCTAAATATCCCCTTACACCGGTTGCTTCTCTCATTAGCTTCGGTTTTGTTCCGGAGTTGTGAGGATTTGTTCGACTACCTCATGGACTCGTTCTTCTTCCTTCGTGATCCCAGGCGAGATGACCGTTCCCCGATATCACCTCTATCTTTGCCTATGCTAGTTGCCTCGCTCTTTAGCTATGCCTCGATGCCTATTACTGTTTGTCAGCCTCCTATTGTTGCCATGATACACTCTAACCGCCTTCCTAGCAAAACCATTGATTGGCTAAGTACGCTTTGCTCAGCCCCACTTGTAGCGTTGCTAGTTGCAGGTGAAGATTGAAGATTGCTCCATGATGAACTTGTTTATTGGGATAACACAATATATATCTATGTTAATCAATGCACATATATATTGGCAATGGGTGGAAGGCTTGGCCTTCTACTTGGTGTTTTGTTCCACCCATGCCACCTTAGGACCCGATAAACCGGTGTTATGTTCCTTGATTTTGCGTTCCTAACATGGTTGGCGTTTATGGGCCCCCCTTGATAATTCGCACTGCTTAAAGCTTTTCCAGCAAGGCCCAACTTTGGTACTACATTTGCCTAACAACTAAAACTTGTCGAGGGAGTAATTAACCCGAGGATTTATTAATCAACCCCCGGGCCAGTGCTCATTTTGAGTGTTAGTCCAAACTAGAGTC
>LR738712.1:112349985-112389913 GCA_902687465.1 Secale cereale | reverse complement strand
CCTTGGCAACTTGGGTCTTTGGTCACTGGACGCTGTGTTCATCCGGTCGTAGCCTGGGACGAGATACGCGCGGCTACTATCAGGGTGTCGGCACGCCGGGAGGTCTTGCTGGATTAGTTTTACCTTTGTCAAAGTATCTTGAGCACGAGATTCTGAGAATACTCGGGTCTTCCCATTTTGGAGTTGCGACTCCGCAGATCGTGAGCTTGTGATGGGCTAAGTTGGGACACCCCTGCAGGGTTATGAACTTTCGAAAGCCGTGCCTGCGGTTATGTGGTAGATGGGAATTTGTTAATATCCGATTGTAGATAACTTGACACAATATCCTTAAAAATACACTACATGTGTGAGCAACAATGGAGTATATGGGGGAAGTGGTAAGTCAACGAGGAGGAAGAAGAAGCCTTTATATAGTGGGGGGAACAATCCAACCGTTATCCCCCACTCAGCCCCGCATAGAGCGGTACTACCGCTTGAGGGAGCGGTACTACCGCTTATAGAGTGGTACTACCGTTGCCTTACAAGCGGTACTACCGTGCCAAAGGGGTAGGGACCCAGAGCGGTACTACCGTGGTCTCAGGGCGGTACTACCGCTGGGAGCGGTAATACCGCCTCTACTACCGCACCTAGTACCGCAAAACTCGACACGAAAACGCGCCCGCGAGTCGAGGCGGTGGTAGCACGGATCAGCAGCGGTACTACCGCAGTGTGCACCAAGCGGTACTACCGCTTAGTGGGGCGGTACTACCGCTTGAGGCACACAGGCGGTACTACAGCTGGGTTCCGCGGTACTACCGCTGGAGCCAGGAAAAACTAGAGAAGATGGGAAAGAAGAACTCCATTGCGGAGGGAAGGAATGGTGGGTGCAATAAAGAAGTGTACGTGTTGATTCCACCCAAACCTTACCAAAGCGGATCCCCTCTTAATAGTACGGATTTCCTATTACTCAGAACCACCGAAAACTAAGAAAAAAGGAAACACCATCTTCCATAGATTCCAAGGGGCATCTAATCTTCTTGTGCCTTTGTGAGATGTATCTGAAAGAGCTTAGAACACATGATTAGTCCGCAAACGCATTGTCATCAATGACAAAAACACCATTTGGCTAAATATCCCCTTACACCGGTTGCTTCTCTCATTAGCTTCGGTTTTGTTCCGGAGTTGTGAGGATTTGTTCGACTACCTCATGGACTCGTTCTTCTTCCTGCGGGATCCCAGGCAAGATGACCGTTCCCCGATATTACCTCTGTCTTTGCCTATGCTAGTTGTCTCTCTCTTTAGCTATGCCTCGATGCTTATTCCTGTTTGTCAGCCTTCTATTGTTGCCATGAAACACTCTAACCGCCTTCCTAGCAAAACCATTGATTGGCTAAGTACGCTTTGCTCAGCCCCTCTTATAGCGTTGCTAGTTGCAGGTGAAGATTGAAGATTGCTCCATGATGAACTTGTTTATTGGGATAACACAATATATATCTATGTTAATCAATGCACATATATATTGGCAATGGGTGGAAGGCTTGGCCTTCTACTTGGTGTTTTGTTCCACCCATGCCACCTTAGGACCCGATAAACCGGTGTTATGTTCCTTGATTTTGCGTTCCTAACACGGTTGGGGTTTATGGCCCCCCCCCCTTGATAATTCGCACTGCTTAAAGCTTTTCCAGCAAGGCCCAACTTTGGTACTACATTTGCCTAACAACTAAAACTTGCCGAGGGAGTAATTAACCCGAGGATTTATTAATCAACCCCAGGGCCAGTGCTCGTTTTGAGTGTTGGTCCAAACTAGAGCAGTGTGCGGTAACCCCCCTTGGCAACTTGGGTCTTTGGTCACTGTACGCTGTGCTCATCCGGTCGTGGCCTGGGACGAGATACGCGCGGCTACTATCAGGGTGTCGGCACGCCGGGAGGTCTTGCTGGATTAGTTTTACCTTTGTCAATGTATCTTGAGCACGAGATTCTGAGAATTCTCGGGTCTTCCCATTTTGGAGTTGCGACTCCGCAGATCGTGAGCTTGTGATGGGCTAAGTTGGGACACCCCTGCAGGGTTATGAACTTTAGAAAGCCGTGCCTGTGGTTATGTGGTAGATGGGAATTTGTTAATATCCGATTGTAGATAACTTGACACAATATCCTTAAGAATACACTATATGTGTGAGTAACCATGACGGTCTCTTTCCGAAGGGCTTCGGGAAGTGAACATGGTGTGGTTATGTTTGATCATGAGTAGCTAGGATCACTTCTTGATGAACTTGGCAATCATTGGCACTTGTTCTCTTCTCGCTCTAAACTCGTAAGCTAGTGCTTAGTGCATGCTGCAACCCTTTTATAGCCTTTCCACACCTAAGGCTTTTTTAGTTTTGATACCCAGGAATGGGATTGCTGAGTCCTTGTGACTCACAGATTACTACACACACCAGATGCAGGTACATCCGAGAACAGTGCAGGAGATGGATCAGAACTTCACCGGGAGTTCGATGAAGGGCGTGGTCGTTTCTATGTTACGTGTCCCGACGATCAGTAGTGGTTCCTACTAGGGGCGATCAGGCCTTATGTTTATGGTATCTTTCTCGTTTGGATTTCGTCTGTAGTCGGACCCTGTGTTATTTGGATGATTGTATGATATTGTATTCACTGTGTGACGTGGCGAGTGTAAGCCAACTATCTTTTGCATTTTCATCCCTAAACTTTTACATGAAACGTGCAAAGATACCATACTTGAGATCATTCCAGAATGCGCTTATGTCTTTAAATCGTGCCTCGACACGTAGGAGACATAGTCGCATCCTGGGCATTACAAGTTGGTATTCAGAGCCTTCTCTGACCTAGGAGCCCCCTGATTGATCGAACCGCTGACGGTTGAGTCTAGGCACACACACAAAATGTTTTGAGTCCTTTATATATATCGAAGAGTAGGATTTCTTTTTACTCCTCATCCCCTTCGTCGCTCTGGTGAGGACTCCTGACGTTGTTTTATCTTCACTATTCTCAAAATTTCACCATTTTTTTAGGATCACGCAGGTATTGTTTGGATTGTTCCGATATCTTTGGGACGAGAACATTGTTCTCGATGCCTCCTGTCAATTAGGGGTTGTGGCAGTGTCCCGGGGAGTTGAGCTTCGAGGTGTTGTCGTCACAAATGTATCGTTGCGGTTCTAGAATACCATAGGCGACCGACTTCGAAAACACTTCTATGCGGTTAGTGGTGAGATAACCCCGACGTCACTCAGTACTGGCGGGATAGTTCAGGAGTATTGCCACAGCTTGTATAGCGGATGCATTTCGAAGGTCCGAGGTAAACAGTTTCCGAGGATGACTGGTTATGTGTTGACGGATGGATATAGCTGGATGTAGGTTTAGAGTTGAGTGCGCGGTGGTTCCCCTCTATCCCCAACACCAGATTGCATAACCGGAAAGCTTTGGGAATTAATACGTGGGTTTCAAGTAGCTCTTAGGTAATCTTCCAACGAGTGCATGATATGAGGTTTGGGGTTCAACATCTAGTGAAGAGGCTATCATGGGCGTTGTTGCACTAGGGGGTTGCATCTTAAAGGATCCTTGACTATGCTGATCCGGGGATGACAATGCCCTTTGTAACACGTGCCATGGGGCATTCAACACGAACTTGTGGGACGAAACCTCTATTATGTATTTGTTCCTTCTGTACCTTGTTGTCTTATTCTATCATTTTGCTCTCCCAAGTGGCTTCTCGACAAGTTGATGTACCATTAAGCTTATGTAATTCATTCGTTCAATTCTCCGTTCGAATGATATTATGAAGATTAATGTTGCAACATATCTATCCTTTGTTTTCGATTTGATTGTGGTATCGGAGTTCCTTCGATGTCAAGTGTTGATTCCATACCTTTCCTAAGCGGTGTTCTCATATTTCTATGGGAGTGCTAGTCCTTCTTGATCATTGAGAATGTTATGTTAAATTCTTTTCAACCGGCGTGCTTCTCGTCAAGTTAACCCGGTCCTTTCAATATGTGCAAGACCAATTCTTGTTTTTTCTCAATGGTGTCTGTTTCGTTCGTACCAAGTTGTCTTTGTTTTCCCCACCCTCCCACCCTTCTTTTTCTCGGAGCCAGAAATCTCAAATAAATTATCCATTTTATTCATTTGATGTTTCTTCATTCTTTCTTTCAATTTCATTATCCAGTGATTTCTCAGGAAGATGCTCAAGAGTTTCAAGTTCATCATTCTTAATTCTCATATTCTTCTCCAGTGGACTAAATCCAAGCTTCCATATTGATCATATATTTTCCTCTTAGTTTACTTGTTTTCACATGTTGGAATTTCTTATCCGAAGTCTCTCTTGTTTATTCAACTCTCTCTAATTCTTCTTCGGAGTGTTCAAGATATCTCAGAAGATTTATGTTTCCATTCTTAATCCATTCAAGCTATTTTGAGGATTGTCATCTTATTCAAGCCATTTAATTCAACCGGTGCAATATCTCTTAAGCAATCTTTTTCAACGGTGATTTCTTTTGAGTGGGCCCTAACCCACATGTCTTTTCTCAGGATCTTACCCGACTCTTCTAATTTGTTTTTCCGGAGTTATTCTAAAATTCTTTTCAAATTGTGACGTAAGTATGGATTCCATCAGTCATATGCCTTATCTAAGATCGCTTTCAATCATTGTTGCGGCAACCTTTATATTTTCATTCTTCTGGAGTATCTCAAAATTCTTCATGGTGGTTCTCGTTGTCATTCTCAACATGTGAAGACCGAAGAGGAGTTGCTCCTAAATCTTGTCCGTTCTCGCGAACATTCATGATTCTAGCTTCATGCCATTCTCATAATTGTTTCGATTGTGCGAATTGTTTTCATGCCCTCCAGAGAAACTCATGAGTTCTTTTCATTTCTTCATCCTCCGAAGGCCATCATTTCAGAATATTTATTCATTCTCAGTTTTCAACTTCGTCCTCCAACTATTCTTAATTGATGCCTCTTCGTTCGTCTCCATATTCTTATGGTGGTTCATTCAAGATTACTCTTCCGTTTGTTATCGTATCAATTCATTTGTTCTTTTCATAATCCTACCGATGATTCGTTGAATACTTTCTCAAGATTGTGCGAGATCTCTCTTTAATTCTTGCAACAGAAATAAGTAGTATGCCAAATCCATTGCTTGTCGTCAATTTAAATTGATGAAGGATATGCATAACATAATTCTTATTCTAGCTTCTTCCAAGAGATTAATCCCTTCCTTTGGAGTTTGTTCAGGAGGAATAAATTCTTGGTTTCAAGTTGTGTGTCTTGTTTCCCGGTGTTCTAAGCTCTCTCAATGTTCTTATCGCGAAGATCTATCTAATCATTACAAGGCTTCAATCTTATTATTTTCATCATTCACTTCTAATCCCTGAACTTTTACATGAGACGTGCAAAGATACCATACTTGAGATCATTCCAGAATGCGCTTATGTCTTTAAGTCATGCCTCGACACGTAGGAGACATAGTCACATCCGGGGCATTACAGTACCATACACCCACTATATACCTTCCTCAAAACAGCCACCATATATCTTCCTCAAAATAGCCACCATACCTACCTATCATGGCATTTCCATAACCATTCTGAGATATATTGCCATGCAACTTTCCACTGTTCCGTTCATATGACACGCTTCATATTATCATATTGCCATGCATGATCATGTAGTTGACATCATATTTGTGACAAAGTGTCGGTGTACTAAAGTAGGGGTACCCTAGTATCCCGAACTTGTGCACGGGCAGTCGCAGCGTCCCGCGGCAAGGCTTGCCAGGTGGGCGCCAAGGACCTCCGTGGTTCCTCTGGAGCCATTCAAGAACAAAGTATTCAAGCCAAGGAGACAAGGCCCCGGCAAGAGGAGCTTGCCGGGAAGGCCACTCAAGGCGCAAGACCCTGGCAAGAGGAGCTTGCCTGGAAGGCCAACCAAGGCATCTCAAGAAACTTGCCGCGACGCGCCACGCGTCCCGGCAAGGCCCGATGAGCGACAAACTCCCGAAAGCGACAAGATAGCGACTGCGGCAAGCTTCCACTCAGTACCCGCGCTCCAGCACATCCACCCACGTGTCGCTCTGGGACCCTTCTAGGCGCACGTGGCGGAAGGCTATGCAGCCAGGGGTACGCGGTGGCAAGCGGCGCTAACAAGGCTGCCATCATGGCGAACGGTGGCGCCCCTGACGGCCACTTTTTGCACTGTTTGGGCGACGGCGATGGGCATTTAATGCCCTTGTCCCCTGCCGTCAGGGTTAGGTATGGAACACTGTACCAACTACCACACTTTTTCCAGTTTTACCCTCATCTGTGTTGCCACCTGTCGGTGACCCCTTGAGCATATAAAAGGAGGCCCATGCGCAATGTAGAAAGGGGTTAGACATTCGAACACTCTCACGCTCGGTCTCGTTAGCTGCTGAAGTGTACTGTAGCTCTGAGCGCTCCCGAGCAAGAACATCAATACAAACCACAAAGCAGGAGTAGGGTTTTACGCATCCGTTCAGCCCGAACCTGGGTAAACTGCTCGTGTGCCTCGCCTCGATCTGCTCTTCGTGCGATCTCCGCCCCCTGCCGTACCGAAAAGGGGCTCCGTCCCCATAGGTGTTCGTGGGTGGATCAGTTTCCCCGACATCTTTGGCGCGCCAGGTAGGGGGTGCGTCGAGGTTGTGTGAACCTGATCCGGCGTCCACACGAGCTAGATCATCATCATCTTCATCGACATGCCGCCGAAGAAGAAGGCTTCGGAGGCAGCTGTTCCGTCCGCGTCGAACCCGCCACCGCCGGAGCCAACGGCTGGTGGGGTAAACGTCGGTGGAAGAACGGGCGTTGACGAGGGAGCTCACGTTGCTTCCAGGTCAAAGGACAAGGCTGCGCTGCCCATCGGCGGCGTAGCCGGCTCCCACGACGACCGGGCGCACTCCAAGACCTCGTCGTCCGTGCATGCGCCGCGCCCATCTCAGGAGGCGCGGGACCGGCAGCGTCATGGTACTCACGGTACCATACGCTTGCTGAACCAAGATCGAGCTAGTGGATCTCGGGATGCTCAAAACCAGCATGCACGCCAGCATGCCGGCACGAGTAAGGCATGGTCGCCTGGACGGGATACTGCTCCTTCTAACGTAGTTAGAAGTCCGAGCATATCCCGCTCCTCGCACCGTTCGCCACCGCTACCCGCCACTCCAGCAGAAGCTCTGGCACGAGCTCAACTGCTCCTAGACTTCCCTCTAGCGGCGGACAAGGCCGACGACTGGAGGGCCACCATTCAGAGTCTCATCGCCTTCGCCAACGGCGACACTCCGCAGCAGCCGAGCACATCGCAGCCACGGCAAGTTAGCCAGGCGCGGGCCGATGGCGACAAGACTGGTGGGGGTGCAACCACCGTGCACTCCCCGCCCCGAAGGCCAAGATCACCGACTCGCCGGATCAACCTCGACAGCGACTCCACCGCATCGTCGGATTCGCGAGCTCGTCGTGATTAGCGCCAAGTTCTTCACGAACGACAGCAAGAGGACGCTCGTACTCGTATCGAGCCCCGAAGAGAAGCGCGGCGTCAATCAGACCAGCGCGCTGGGCCCGCTGTCGACATGCATGCGCCAGGGGAACCAGGCGACTTGCCGTACGCGGTAGGTTGTCCTGCGTTTACTCGTGAGCTGCGGCAAGTCCAGTGGCCCAGCATGAAGAATTTCAAGCCAGACGTACCAGAGAAGTACGACGGCAAGACGCACCCGTCGGAGTTCCTCAGCATCTACACCATCGCGGTGCAAGCTGCCAGGGGGCGGGACGATAAGATCATTGCCAACTACTTCCCGCTGGTGCTCAAGCCCAACGTCAGGTTCTGGCTCATGCACTTGCCGGACAACTCCATATCCTCCTGGGCAGACCTATGCCATCAGTTTGTCGGCGCCTTTACAGGCGGCCACAAACCTCATGGCCAAGAAAGTGACCTTCATCTGCTCGCCCAGAAGGAAGGAGAACCCCTGCGCAAGTATATCCAGAGATTCAGCCGTGTACAGCACAACATCCCAGACGTCCACCCTGCCGCGGTCATCAGCGTGTTCCATCAGAACGTGCGTAACCGCAGGATGAGGGAGGAGATGGCGATGTGCAAAATCAGGGACGTCGGTGAGCTGTACGCCCTGGCCGACAAGTGCGCATGTGCTGAGGAGGGGAGGAAACTCCCCGGAGAGGATACAGGAGTAGGAGGATCTGACAGTGAGGATGCTGCCGCGGCAAAGAAAAACTGGCGGCGGAACAACAGGAAGAAGAAAAACAAAGAGGTGCTAGTCGTTGAGCAGTCCGGCAATGCAGGTGGCGCCGAGAAGGCCAAGGTTGGTGGCTCCGGCAAGGAGACTGCCGCATGCACCAACTGTCAGGCTGTGGCGGCCGCCGACAAGCAGGACGGCACCGACAAGCAGTACTGCAAGATCCACCGCACCAAGGGCCACGACCTCCAGAACTGCAAGAGGGTCGAGCAGCTTGTTGAGCAGCAGAAGGCTAAATACGAGCGGCGCGACAAGGATAAGGCCCAAGGAGGTGATGGAGGATCCGGAAAGAAGCGGCCATTCAACGGCCGGGGAGGACGCCGCGGCAAGGCCAAGCAGCGGCAAGGTGACAGACCTCCCCGCGGCCGCGACAAGGACGAAGACGACGACGACGACGAGGAAATGGATGATGTTGAGAACAGTGAGCAGGAGTTCCAGAAAGCCACAGAAGTCTTGTGCGTTGATGGCGGTGCTTCTCTGCATACTTCAGAGCGCCAACTCAAGCAGTGGGTGCGGGAAGTTAATGCAGCAGAACCACCTGTCGAATCGCGCAAGCTTCTGAAATGGTCCAGCACGCCTATCATCTTTGATATTGAGGACCACCCTAATCGCACAACTGTGGTCGGGTGCTTGCCGATGTTGGTTTAGCCAACCATCCGTAACCTCAAGGTCACTAAGATGTTAGTTGACGGCGGGGCCGGCTTGAACCTGATCTCCTCTGCTGTACTCCAGAAACTCCAGATCCCTGACAGCGAGCTCAAAGAGACTGGCACGTTCCAAGAAATCAACCCAGGAAGGAGCAAGCCGAAGGGGAAGATCACGCTGCCAGTGACATTTGGCGGCGAGCTGAACTTCAGGACTGAGAGGGTCACTTTTGACTTTGCCGATTTTCCATTGCCTTACAATGGGATACTTGGCCGTCCAGCACCCGCCAAGTTCATGGCAGCCTCTCACTATGCATACAACATGCTGAAGATGCCAGGCCCGATAAGTGTCATCTCTGTCCCTGGCGACAAGAAGGATGCCCTTATCTGCGCCGACAAGATCTACCGGGAAGCAGCAGCCGCAACAGATAGCAAGACACTTGCCACTGAAGCTCCCGGGGGGAAGAAGAAGACCAAGTCCGGCAAGAGCTCTGATGCCCACTCTCGCAAGCGCACCTCTTCGGAGTGCTGCGCTACCGTCGAGGACGCACCATCGAGCTCCACCGACAAGTGTAAGAAGGCGATGGCAGCTCCGCCAGCAACCAAGAAGGTGTCCGCCAAGGAGGACGGCACTGGTGGTACCTTCACCATCAGTGCCACGCTTGACCCTAAATAGGAAAGCGCGCTCATTGCTTTCCTACGGGCGAACGTCGATGTGTTTGCGTGGCAACCGTCTGACATCCCTGGTGTTCCCAGGAAAGTAATTGAGCACCACCTTGCCGTCTGTCCTCATGCGCGGCCCGTCAAAGTAGAAAGTCAAGAAGAAAGCAGTGGAGCGCCAAGAATTCATTCCAGAAGAAATCAAGAAGTTGGAAGCAGCAGGCCTTGTCAGAGGTGTGCTCCGTCCTACGTGGTTGGCCAATCATGTAGTCGTGCGTAGGTCAAACGGGAAATGGAGGCTTTGTATCGACTTCACCGATGTGAATAAAGCTTGTACCAAAGACCCATTTCCCTTGCCGCGCATTGACCAGACTGTTGACTCCACGGCTGGATGTGATTTGCTTTCATTTCTTGACGCATACTCAGGATACCATCATATCTTCATGGCAGAAGAGGATGAGGAGAAGACTGCATTCATCACTCCATGTGGCACATACTGTTTCATACGGATGCCCTTCGGTTTGAAGAATGCTGGTTCAACATTTGCAAGGGTGGTCCATACAGCTTTCGAGCCACAAATTCACAAAAATGTGGAAGCCTACATGGATGACATAGTGGTCAAAAGCAAGGACAGGGCAACCCTGATACAAGATTTAGAAGAGACCTTTGCAAACCTGCGCAAGATCCAGCTCAAGCTCAACCCCGAGAAGTGTGTGTTTGGAGTCCCTTCCGGCAAGCTTCTCGGGTTCTTCGTGTCTCAGAGGGGGATTGAAGCCAATCCCGACAAGATCAAGGCCATTGAGCAGATTAAAGCACCAAAGCGCGTCAAGGATGTGCGGAGACTTGCCGGTTGCGTGGCTGCTCTCGGCAGGTTTATCTCTAAGTCTGCTGAGCGCGCCCTGCCGTTTTTCAAAATTTTGAAAAAGGCAGGTCCAATGAAATGGACTCCGGAAGCGGAGGCTGCGCTGCAAGACTTGAAGAGGTACCTGTCCTCCACTCCAATACTTGTCGCACCTAAACCACAAGAGAAGTTGCTGATGTATCTAGCGGCAACCAATCAAGTGGTTAGTGCTGCGTTAGTAGCGGAGAGGGAGGCAGATGATGAGCCAGCAACCGCGGCAAGCGCATCCTGCGACAAGCAGGGGGCTTCCCCGACAAGCTCTGGTCCCGACAAGGATGGATCTGCGTAGACGCAAGAGGAGATACGGAAGAAGATGGTGCAGCGCCCAGTCTACTTTGTCAGCTCCCTTCTGCAGGGGGCTAGGTCAAGGTACTCTGGTGTGCAGAAGTTGCTTTTCGGCCTCCTCATGGCCTCGAGAAAGCTGCGCCATTACTTCCAAGCGCATGAGATCACAATTGTCACTCGCTTTCCGCTGAAGAGGATACTACAGAATCCAGAAGCAACAGGCAGGATTGTTGAGTGGGCACTGGAACTGTCAAGCTTTGGCCTCAAGTTTGAAAGCACTTCAACTATCCAAAGCAGAGCATTGGCAGAGTTCATAGCAGAATGGACGCCAACACCAGATGAAGAGATTCGAGAAACAAGCATCCCCGTCAAGGAAGCAAGCAAAGAGTGGCTGATGTACTTTGATGGTGCCTTCTCGCTGCAAGGCGCCGGTGCTGGCGTGCTGCTTGTTGCACCCACCGGAGAGCACCTCAAGTACGTAGTCCAGATGCACTTTACCAAGGAGCAAGCAACAAACAATACTGTAGAGTATGAAGGTTTGCTTGCCGGTCTCAGGATCGCGACAGACCTTGGGATTAAGAAACTCATTGTCAGGGGTGACTCACATCTTGTTGTCCGCCAAGTTAACAAGAATTATCAGAGTCCGTTGATGGAAGCCTATGTTGATGAAGTGAAAAAGCTTGAAGAGCACTTTGACGGCCTACAGATGGAGCATGTTCCGAGGGCTCAGAACGACATCGCAGATGGCCTGTCAAAGTGCGTCGCACTTAAGTTACCTGTGGAACCAGGGATCTTCGTGCTCAAGCTGACTCAACCATCCGTAACACTGTCAACTGAACAGAGCAAGAAGAGGAAGTTGATTTCTGGTGACCATCTACCGGCAGAGCTTCCCGAAGCCGCCACCAAGAAGGTCCCCAAGATCAACGCCAAGAATGCTGAGGAGCAGTCTGCTCCGGCAAGCCCCAGGGTTTATTCCGTTGAAGCAAACGCTCCCGACAAGTTTTGCTCCGGCAAGCTTGTCGGGGAACATCAAGCTTCGGCTGAGCCGCAGGTTCTCGTCGTAGAAGCGGATGTTCCCGCAGCAGCACATGTGCCTTTAGTCCTTGTTGTCGAGCCACAAGCTCCAGCATGGGCACAGCAGATTGTCCGTTTCCTTCAGACATGAGAACTTCCATAAGAGCAAGAAGAAGCGGAAAGAGTAGCTCGGCAGTCAAGTATGTACCAGTTTGTTGACAACACACTGTACAGAAGAAGGCTCAACGGTGTGAAATTGAAGTGTATTCCCCGGGAAGACGGACAGAAGCTGTTGGCAGAGATACATGGAGGCATATGTGGTCACCACATTGGCGCAAGAGCACTTGCCGGCAAGATGCAACTGCACAAGTAACCAAGTGTGAAGCGTGCCAGTTCCATTCCAAGCAGATACACCAGCCAACTCAAGCTCTCCAGACGATCCCTTTATCCTGGCCATTTTCGGTCTGGGGGCTCGACATTCTCGGCCCCTTTCCCCGCGCAGCCGGGGGCTTTGAGTACTTGTACGTTGCAATCGACAAGTTCACAAAGTGGCCGGAAGTGGGACCAGTGAGAAAGGTGACCGCACAGTCAGCAGTCAAGTTCTTCAGGTCAATTGTTTGCCGTTTCGGGATCCCTAACAGGATCATCACCGATAACGGTACGCAATTCATGAGCCGCACCTTCATGCAGTACGTCCAAGATCTTGGCGCCAAGGTCTGCTTCGCTTCTGTTGCTCACCCGAGGAGCAACGGTCAAGCGGAGAGGGCAAATGCTGAAGTGCTGCGTGGACTCAAGACCAGAACTTTCGACAGGCTGCACAAGTGCGGGAGAAACTGGATCGAGGAGCTGCCGGTGGTTCTTTGGTCGATCAGGACGACGCCAAATCGAGCCACTGGACAGACACCTTTCGCTCTAGTCTATGGAGCAGAGGCAGTTCTCCCCACGGAACTCGTATACGGGTCGCCTCGAGTGCTCGCTTATGATGAGCTCGAGCAAGAGCAGCTGCGACAAGATGACGCGCTGCTCCTTGAGGAAGACCGTCTTCAGGCTGCTGTACGAGCTGCTCGCTACCAGCAAGCTTTGCGCCGCTACCATAGCCGCAAAGTTAACGCCAGAAGTCTCGAGGAAGGCGACCTTGTTCTTCGGCGCGTTCGGTCCGCCAAGAATTCCAACAAGTTGACGCCGAAGTGGGAAGGCCCTTACCGGGTGAAACGAGTCACTAGGCCTGGAGCTGTCCGCCTTGAGACCGAAGATGGATTTCCGGTGAGCAACTCCTGGAACATCGAGCATCTTCGTAAGTTTTGCCCGTAAGGCGCGGTTGCCGTGACCCGCTCCGGCAACCACCTTTTGTACAAGTCTTGCCACTGTTGCATGTAATCCTTTGTACAAAGCTGGGCGCAGACCCCGTGCATAAGTAAAGCTCATGTGCTCCGCACATCTTGTCATTTCATGCCATTTATTTTTTGCATGTGTTATCTGACACTTTGTGCAGCACCTACCACTGGTAAGCAATAACGAGCCGTAGGGCTCCATATCTGTATTTTCTCTACTTTCTTTTTCTCAAGGAAAGGAAGATTCCCTCGCGCACAAGTTTGCCGGGGGGTGGGGGAGGAGAGGATAGTGGTATGGACCAGGCGTCGTTCAAAGAAAGTTTCGCCTTGCCGGGAAGCAAGCAACGGAAAAGCTAAGTTGCCAAAGCTTGAGCAACTAGATTTTTAATTTTTAAGTTATCTTCCTTGAATGACCGTGCTTTGTATGGAAAACCTGTGCGCGGAGGAACCAACTCGTAGCTAGTTGCGCCCTTAATTTTGTTTCGAGTTCCCTCAACGACTTAAGTGTGCTGCGACTAGTGTCGCACCCTTACCTTGTTTTCGAGCATGCTCAACAACTTAAGTGTGTTGCAACTAGTTGCGACAAGGTTTCTTGTCGGTAACGGCACCGCCAGCAGGCTGCTGAAGTTCCGCACTCAGCGCTCGCGGCTAAGGTGCCTACACCGGCAAGTTCCCTAAAAGCGTAGGGCTAAAACATACAAAGGAAGGAGTCAAGTAAAGGAAATAACGTTGCAATCACTACCCAAAATAGAGTTATATTACAAGATAGCTCGTCACAGCTCTAACAGATTGTTTCCATAACATGATTGGCAGCGACAAGGAAAGAAGAAAACGGGCGGCCTAATCTGCACGATCACCCTCAACCCTCTTGATGCCGCTCACCTTGTCCACAATGGGTGCGACAAGGGCCTTGAGCGCGTCCAGATCAGCGTCCGATGGCAAGGTCTTGAGGACGCTGGTGAGGTTGAGGCCTGGATTGCGAAAGGCCACCTTCATCAACACCTTTTGAAGGGCTCCCGTGCAGAGCTTGCGCGACTCGTCCGCCAGCTGCTTTGGGATTCTCTCCCGGAGCTGCTGGAGGGCCGTCACCATGCCTTTGAAGAATAGGGTGAGCTTGGCGCTGGGGTGGAGATTCTCGTCGGAAGAATACCCGAGATGCTCCGCCCCCAGCTGCGCCAACTCCCTGTCGATATCTACCGCAGCGTTGACAAGACCCTCCGTCCAGTGCTTGACGGTCTCCTTGAAGAGTTCTGGGTGACGGCAGCACTCTCCAGCAACGCCTTCTCGGCCCTGATCTCCTCCCTCGGGGTCGCCTCCCGCTCCCTGGCTTCGTCGAGCGTCTTGGTCAAAGTGGTCATCTTCAACTCAAGATCGGCGTTGGAGTCCTTGGCGGCGGCAAGCTCCTTGCCCTTCTCGGTGAGGCGGACCTGCAGCTCTGAGTGGTTGTGGGCGTCCATATCCTGCTCGAGCTTGAGCGCGGTGATCTCTTTGCCTCTCGCCTTGAGGTCAGCCTCCAGCTGCGTCACCTTCATCTCCAGCTCCTTCTTGGCGGTCTCGGCAGCCGCGGCAGCGTCCTTTGCTTCCTGGAGAGCCCCGCCAAGTGATTGCTCGCGCGCGGCAAGGTCCTCCTCGTGGCTGTAGAGGTTGACATTCCGCTGCGCCAGCTCGCCTTCCTGCGCAGATAGCTTCTCGCCGGCAAGCCTATGTTGCTCTTCGACCTCGGCCTTCTCAAGGAAGAAGGCCGTCCGCTCCTCGGCAAGTTGCTCCCGCTCCTCTGCCAAGGACCGAAGAGCTGCCTTGTGAAGCCTCCGGAGCTCCTCTACGCGCTTCTCAATGTCAGCTCCTGCCCTCGCGGCAAGCGCCTCTCTGGACTCCAGTTTGGCCTGCCGAGCACGGTAGAGCGACAGCAGCTTCCGCAGCAGCCGCTCTTCCTCAGACTCGCCGCTGCTACTGCTCGGCGCATCCACGAGCGTCAGCCCGGCGGAGGCAAGTACCTCTCTGTCGAAGACTTCTCCCTCGACCGGCGCCCTGGAGCTTGAGGCCCAGGGGAGTTTGATGAAGACGCCGTCGCCGGCCTTCAAGTAGGCGCCTGGCTCGGGCTCTTCGGAGCCTGGGGCTGCGGCAGCGGCGGAGGGATCGGCGGTCGGTGTAGCGCCTGGCGCTCCTGCGGCCTCAGGGGCGTCAGTGTGATCGCCGGACCCCTCGCCAGCTGCTGCGGCTGCAGCCTTGGCGGCCTCGTCGCCGGCGGGCTCGTCAGCACTGGCCGCTTCTTCGATGGCAGCGGCGTCCCCGGTGTTGCCGCGTGCGTTCCCTTCATCAGCAACCTCTGTCTCCATCGGCTCTGCAGCAGATGGATCTGACGGCCGGAAAGGGGAGAAAAACGGTCAAGCAAATATCCAAAAAAGAAGAATCAAAAGAAGAAAAGCCCAAGGAAAGCTTGAAGCAAGGGGATTACCTGCGCGAGCCGGCTCCTCGGCAAGCTCCCTTGCCGGAGAGCTCTCCCTTGGTGGCGTAGTTGTAGTCCCCGTCGGCGGAGGGCCGCTGGTGATGTCCCTCGCCGGAGAACTCGCCCTTGGCGGAGGACTCTCCCTTGCCGGGGAAACCCTTGCCGGAGAGCTTCCCCTTGGCGGCGTAGTTGAAGCAGATGGCACGACGGGGGCGGTCTCCGGGCGCTCCTGGTGCGGCTGCTCTGCTCCTACACGAATCAACAAACAAGACGTCAGCAAAGATAGAACACCCACGCGCGCCTAACAGCGGAAAGTAAACCAAACACTTACGCTGGGGGCTGCGCTGGGGGCTGCTCCGAAGACCAGTTGCCGGGTCCAGCAAGTTTGTCTCAGGCGCACCCCCTGCTGGCACGGTGGGCTCGTCCTCGATGATAATCACCGGGGCCTTGGCTCTCTTTGCCGCCCTCTAGGCCAGAGTTCTGAAAAAAGGAACAGGTTCAGAGTGAGGCAAATGAGGTACAAGACAAAACGGCAGAAAATCGAAGAAATACAAGAACAACAAAGTCTTACTCTTCTTCTTCCTCGTCGGAGCTGAGCGCGGAGAAGTCGAAGTCCGGCTCACGCCCGGTGCGAGGAGGCGGAGGAGTGGGCTCCCTTGGCCGCTTGGCGGGAGCAGTGGCGGTGGTCTGAGACGACCCCACTCCGGCTGCCGCCGAGGCGTGGGGAGCGGCAGGAGCAGAAGCGGCGGTCCGAGAAGATCCCGCTCCAATTGCAGCAGATGCGCGAGACGCTCCCGCGGCGACCTTGCTTGCCGCGGTGGAGCGTGTCGCGCGGCGCAACGGCTGTTGACCCGTCTGTCGCTCCGTTACGTCCCCGGCCTTGCGGAGACGCCTTCTTGGTGGAGCTGGAGGCTCTGCTGGTGGCGAACTGCCTGAATACGAGGAGCAAGAGGAGTCGATCTCCAGCGAGCCGCTCGTATCCTCGGTGGACTCTCTCGACTCGTCGCCCTGCTCGGTGGGCTCGCTCGACCCGACACCCTGCTCGGCGGGCTCGCTCGACTCGGCGTCTTGCCCGGCAGGTTCTCCCTCGCCGACAAACTACCCTCGCTCGGCAAGGCTTGCCGCCTTCGCTGCATCCGCCTCCTCCGGGGTGAATCCGAACTCACCCGCGGCCCTGGCCGCCGCCGCCTCTTCCAGCCTGGTGGCGATGTACGCCATCTCCTTATCGGTGGTGTCGCGAGTGAGACCCTTCTTCTCGTCGGAGCGGATCGGCATTTCTTCTAAGTTGTCGAAGAACGCCTGCACGGCGTCGGCGGCAGGCTCTTGCCAAGTTGGGTCGATCCCATGAGAATCGCACAGCGGCATCATTGCGCGGATGCAGCTGAGCACAGAGTTGTTGCACAATGGAACGATGCCCCTCGGCAACCTGAATACTTCGGGATGGTCGGGGTCATACTTGAACAGCTCCTAAAGCATCGCATTGAGCTCCAGGACAGTGAAATTGAAGTTGAGGCCCGGGCGCAGCCTCATGATATCCGCCGCGTTTTCGAACTCCCAGGCGGGCCTCTTCCTCTCCTGCAAGGGGGCGATGCGGCGGCGAAGGAAATCCGCGCCTACTGCGCCTATGGTGAGCTCGGCAAGCCTGAGGCGTCGGATCTGGGCAGTGGCAATCTTCAGTCGTTGCCGCGTACTACTGGGGCTTGGCGCCGGGCGGTAAATGGCTGTGGGTTCTCCTCTACAATCCAACACCAATTAGCTCTCCATTCCACCCATTTGCTGCGGAGCTCTCCCTCCAGATAAGCCTCCTTCTTGTGGGCTCTCGAGATCCAGGAGACTCCGCCGGATAAAGGCTCTCCTCTCTCGACTCGGGGCATGAAGAAGTGGCGGAAAAGGGCTACATTGGGATTGACTCCGACAAAGTTTTCGCAGAGATGTGCGAAAACTGCCATGGTCAGAACAGCGTTGGGGGTGAAGTCAAGGAGGTGGAACCCGTAGGTGTTCATGATGTCGCAGAAGAATTCAGAGAAAGGCGGGCAGAGCCCGCAGTAGAAGAACAAGGCAAAGAACGCATATCCGTTCGGAGCCGTTTTACAAGAAATGGCTGGGAGTACCTTGGTGCGCGGATGCGCCCGCGTCTCCCCCGACCAGAAAAGGTAGTAGTTCTCCCTCAGCGTCCTCGCGGCAAGCTTGGGGGGGAAGACGGCCCGCGTCTTTCGCAGCGCCGCGAGCCGCAGCGCCTCGGCCGACTTCGCAGCCTTCCCCTTCTCGCCTTTCGGAGCCATGGCGGAAGCGGTGAGGGATGCCGACGGCGCTGGTGGTGCTGGTGGCGATAGGGGCGGAGCGCTGCTCTCTTTCGGCTTTGGGAAGAAGGGGAGCGGCGGAGATTGAAGTAGCAACGGGCGAATGGACGAACTGCCCCTGTTCCCCCTGCTTATATGGGGGGAGGGGGCGGACGTTCTGCATTTCCGAATAAAGAAACCGCCCAAGATCTCTCCCATGATGCCGCATTAAACACGTGTCGTTAAGGGAAGGCGCGGTGGATACGGAGAAAGATACGGCACGCCCCAGGCCGCGCGTGCCCGTGCACTATTTTGGGCCTGGCCCAACAGCGCTCGGCACCGTGTATGGCCCAGGCCCGGGGGCTCCTGTCGGTGTACTAAAGTAGGGGTACCCTAGTATCCCAAACTTGTGCATGGGCAGTCGCAGCGTCCCGCGGCAAGGCTTGCCAGGTGGGCGCCAAGGACCTCCGTGGTTCCTCTGGAGCCATTCAAGAACAAAGTATTCAAGCCAAGGAGACAAGGCCCCGGCAAGAGGAGCTTGCCGGGAAGGCCACTCAAGGCGCAAGACCCTGGTAAGAGGAGCTTGCCGGGAAGGCCAACCAAGGCATCTCAAGAAACTTGCCGCGACGCGCCACGCGTCCCGGCAAGGCCCGGTGAGCGACAAGCTCCCGGAAGCGACAAGATAGCGACCGCGGCAAGGCGCTTGTCGTGGCAAGCTTCCACTCAGTACCCGTGCTCCAGCACATCCACCCACGTGTCGCTCTGGGACCCTTCCAGGCGCACGTGGCGGAAGGCTGTGCAGCCAGGGGTACGCGGTGGCAAGCGGCGCTGACAAGGCTGCCATCGTGGCGAACGGTGGCGCCCCTGACGGCCACTTTTTGCACTGTTTGGGCGACGGCGATGGGCATTTAATGCCCTTGTCCCCTGCCGTCAGGGTTAGGTATGGAACACTATACCAACTACCACACTTTTTCCAGTTTTACCCTCATCTGCGTTGCCACCTGTCGGTGACCCCTTGAGCATATAAAAGGAGGCCCATGCGCAACGTAGAAAGGGGTTAGACATTCGAACACTCTCACGCTCGGTCTCGTTAGCTGCTGAAGTGTATTGTAGCTCTGAGCGCTCCCGAGCAAGAACATCAATACAAACCACAAAGCAGGAGTAGGGTTTTACGCATCCGTGCGGCCCGAACCTGGGTAAACTGCTCGTGTGCCTCGCCTCGATCTGCTCTTCGTGCGATCTCCGCCCCCTGCCGTACCGAAAAGGGGCTCCGTCCCCATAGGTGTTCGTGGGTGGATCAGTTTCCCCGACACAAAGCCACCATGCATAAATTTTCATACATGTCACTCTTGATTCATTGCACATCCCGGTACACCACCGGAGGCATTCATATAGGGTCATACTTTGTTCTAGTATCGAGTTGTAATGTCGAGTTGTAATTCAATGTAAGTGTGATGATCATCATTATTAGAGCATTGTCCCATGTGAGGAAAGGCCGAACTAAAGAAAAGGCCCCTCCAAAAAAAGGAAGAACAAAAAGAAAAAGGGACAATTGCTACTATCTTTTTTCCACACTTGTGCTTCAAAGTAGGACCATGTTCTTCAAGATAGAGTCTCATGTTTAGTCACTTTCATATACTGGTGGGAATTTTCATTATAGAACTTGGCTTGTATATTCCAACGATGGGCTTCCTCAAATGCCCTAGGTCTTTGTGAGTAAGCAAGTTGGATGCACACCCACTTAGTTTCTTTTGTTGAGCTTTCATACATTTTTAGCTCTAGTGCATCCATTGCATGGCAATCCCTACCCACTCACATTGATATCTATTGATGGGCATCTCCATAGCCCGTTGATACGCCTAGTCGATGTGAGACTATCACCCTCCTTTTTGTCTTCTCCACAACCACCACTCTATTCCACCCATAGTGCTATATCCATGGCTGACGCTCATGTATTGCGTGAAAGTTGAAAGGTTTGAAAGAATAGAGTATGAAAACAAGAGCTTGGCTGAAACCGGGGTTGTGCATGATATGAATATTTTGTGTGATGAAGAGGGAGCATAGCCATACTATATGATTTTGTAGGGATAACTTTCTTTAGCCATAGTATTTTGAGAAGACATGATTGCTTTGTTAGTATGCTTGAAGTATTATTATTTCTTATGCCAATATAGACTTTTGTCTTGAATCTTTCGGATCTGAACATTCATGCCACAATTAAAAGAACTACATTGAAAATTATCTTGGTTAGCATTCCACATCAAAAATTCTGTTTTTACCATTTACCTACTCGAGGACGAGCTGGAATTAAGCTTGGGGATGCTTGATACGTCTCCAATGTATCTATAATTTTTTTATTGTTCCATGCTATTATTTATGATGTTTTGGATGTTTAATGGGCTTTATTATACACTTTTATATTATTTTTGGGACTAACCTATTAACCCAAAGGCCCAGTCCAGATTGCTATTTTTTTCCTATTTCAGGGTTTTATAGAAAAGGAATATCAAACGAGTCCAAACGGAATGAAACCTTCGGGAGAGATATTTTTGGAGCAAAATACTCACGGGATACTTGAGAACCACGGAGTAGGGCACACGTGGAGTCCATGAGGGTGGGGGGCATGCCCCCCCCCTACAAGGCGCACCCCTGCCTCGTGAGCCCCACGTCCGGCCCCCAGTGCCCTCCTTCCTCCTATATATATCTACGTACCCCAAAACCATCAGAACAAGAGAGAAAACCCTAGTTCCACCGCCGCAACCTTCTGTTCCCGTGAGATCCCATATTGGGGCCTATTCCGGAGCTCCGCCAGAGGGGGGATCTACCATAGAGTGCTTCTACATCATCATCATCGCCTCACCATGAGTTATGATTAGTTTACCATAGACCTTCGGGTCCATAGCTAGTATGTAGATGGCTTCTTCTCTCTATTTGGATCTCAATACCAAGTTCTCCTCGGTCTTCGAGGAGATCTATTCGATGTAATCTCTTTTTGCGGTGTGTTTGTCGAGATCCGATGAATTATGGGTTTATGATCAAGTATCTATGAGAAATATTTGGTTCTTTTCTGAACTCTTTATGTATGATTATAATATCCTTGCAAGTCTCTTCGAATTATTGGTTTGGTTTGGCCTACTAGATCTATAGTTCTTGCAATGGGATAAGTTCTTGGCTTTGGGTTCAATCTTGCGGTGTCCTTTCCCAGTGACAGTAGGGGCAGCAAGGCACATATTGTATTGTTGCCATCGAGGATAAAAAGTTGGGGTTAAGATCATGTTATTTGAGTTTATCCCTCTACATCATGTCATCTTGCTTAAGGCTTTACTCTGTTCTTATGAACTTAATACTCTAGATACATGCTGGATAGCGGTCGATGTGTGGAGTAATAGTAGTAGATGCATAATCGTTTCGGTCTACTTGTCTCGGACGTGATGCCTATATATAATGATCATGCCTAAATAGTCTCATAATTATTCGCTTTTCTATCAATTGCTTGAAGTAATTTGTTTCCCCGGCGTAGAATACTGCTATCATGAGAGAAGACACTAAAGAAAACTATGGCCCCCGGGTCTATTCTCAACATATCAATCTACAAATCTACTTTACTTTTCCGCTTTTACTTTTGTTCTTATATCCAAAAATACCAAAAATATTAAACTATCATCTCTATCAGATCTCACTTTTGTAAGTGACCGTAAAGGGGTTGACAACCCCTTGTCGCGTTGGCTGCGAAGTTCTTATTTGTTTGTGTAGGTGCGAGGGACTCGCGCGTGGTCTCCTACTGTATTGATACCTTGGTTCTCAAAAACTGAGGGAAATACTTACGCTACTGTGCTGCATCACCCTTTTCTCTTCGAGGGAATACAACACAAGCTCGAGAAGTAGCATTGCGCCATGCTTTACAGCTTATAACTGTGACTTAAAAAACGTTTTGAACGCCAGGAAGCATATGAGATGTTCCAAGAGTTGAAATTAGTATTTCATACTCATGCCCGTATCGAGAGGTATAAGACCTCCGACAGTACTATGCCTACAAGATGGAGGAGAATAGCTCAACCAGTGAGCATGTGCCCAGATTGTCTCGGTACTACAATTGCTTAAATCAACTGAGAGTTAATCTTCCAAATAAGATAGTAATTGGCAAAGTTCTCTAGTCACTATCACCAAGTTAGTAGAACTTCGTGATGAACTATAATATGCAAGGGATGACGGAAGTAATTCCCAAGCTCTTCGCGATGCTGAAATCGGCGAAGGTAGAAATCAAGAAAGAGCATCAAGTGTTGATGGTTAACAAGACCACTTGTTTCAAGTAAAGGGCAAAGGGATAGAAGGGTAACTTCAAGAAAAATGACAAGCAAGTTGTCACTCCCATGAAGTAACCCAAAGCTAAACTCAAGCCCGAAACTAAGTGCTTCTACTGCAAAGGAAATGGTCACTGGAAGTGGAACTGCCCTAGATACTTGGCGGATAAAAAGGATGGCAAAGTGAACAAAGGTATATTTGATATACAGATTATTGATGTGTACTTTATTAGTGTTCATAGCAACCCCTGGGTATTTGATACCGGTTTAGTTGCTAAAATTAGTAACTCGAAACGAGAGTTGCAGAATGAACAAGAGACTAGTTAAAGGTGAAGTGACGATGTGTGTTGGAAGTGGTTCCAAGATTGATATGATCATCATCGCACACTCCCTATACTTTCGAGATTAGTGTAGAACCTAAATAAATGTTATTTGGAATTTGCGTTGAGCATGAATATGATTTGATCATATTTGTTGTAATACGGTTATTCATTTAAAGTCATAGAATAATTGTTATTCTATTTAGATGAATAAAACCTTCGATGGTCATACACCCGATGAAAATAGTTTGTTGGATCTCGATCATAGTGATACACATATTCATAATATTAAAGCCAAAAGATGCAAGGTTAATAATGACAGTGCAACTTATTTGTGGCACTACCGTTCAGGTCATATTGGTGTAAAGTGCATGAAGAAACTCCATAGTGATGGGCTTTTGGAATCACTTGATTATGAATCACTTGGTGCTTGCGAACCATGCCTCATGGGCAAGATGACTAAAACTCCGTCCTCTGGAACAATGGAGCGAGCAACTGATTTGTTGCAAATCATACATACTGATGTATGTGGACCGATGAGTGTTGAGGCTCGCGGTGGGTATCATTATTTTCTGACCTTCACTGATGATTTGAGCACATATGGGTATATCTACTTGATGAAGCACAAATATGAAACATTTGAAAAGTTCAAAGAATTTCAGAGTGAAGTAGAGAATCATCGTAACAAGAAAATTAAGTTTCTACGATATGATCGTGGAGGCAAATATTTGAGTTACGATTTAGGTCTTCATTTAAAACAATGTAGAATAGTTTCACAGCGCACACCACCCGGAACTCCGCAGCGTAATGGTGTGTCAGAACGTCGTAACCGTACTTTATTAGATATGGTGCGATCTATGATGTCTCTTACCGATTTACCACTATCGTTTTGGGTTATGCATTAGAGACATCTGCATTCACGTTAAATAAGGGCACCATCTAAATCCGTTGAGACGACGCCTTATGAATTGTGGTTTGGCAAGAAACCAAAGTTGTTGTTTCTTAAAGTTTGGGGCGGCGATGCTTATGTGAAAAGTTTCAACCTGATAAGCTCGAACCCAAATCGGAGAAATGTGTCTTCATAGGATACCCAAAGGAAACTATTGGGTACACCTTCTATCACATATCCAAAGGCAAGATATTTGTTGCTAAAAATGGATACTTTCTAGAGAAGGAGTTTCTCTCGAAAGAAGTTAGTGGGAGGAAAGTGGGACTTAATAAGGTAATTGTACCTTCTCCCGAATTGGAAAGTAGTACACCACAGAAACCAGTTCCAGTGATTCCTACACCAATTAGTGAGGAAGCTAATGATGATGATCATGAAACTTCAGATCAAGTTACTACTGAACCTCGTAGGTCAACCAGAGTGTGTTCCGCGCCAGAGTGGTACAGTAACCCGGTTCTGGAAGTCATCTTACTAGACCATGATGAACCTACAAACTATGAGGAAGTAATGATGAGCCCAGATTCCGCAAAATGGATTGAGGCCATGAAATCTGAGATGGGATCCATGTATGAGAACAAAGTGTGGACTTTGGTTGACTTTCCCGATGATCGGCAAGCCATTGAAAATAAATGGATCTACAAGAGGAAGACCGATGCCGACGGTAACGTTACTGTCTACAAAGCTCGACTTGTTGCGAAAGGTCTTTGACAAGTTCCAGGAGTTGACTACGATGAGACTTTCTCACCCGTAGCGATGCTTAAGTCTGTCTGAATCATGATAGCAATTGCCGCATTTTATGATTATGAAATGTGGCAAATGGATGTCAAAACTGCATTCTTAAATGGATACCTCAAAGAGGAGTTGTATATGATGCAACCAGAAGGTTTTGTCGATCCTAAAGGTGCTAACAAAGTATGCAAGCTCCAGCAATCCATCTATGGACTGATGCAAGCATCTCGGAGTTGGAATATACGTTTTGATGAGGTGATCGAAGCATGGTTTTATACAGACTTGCGGTGAAGCCTGTATTTACAAGAAAGTGAGTGGGAGCACTACATCCTTTCTGATAAGTATATGTGAATGACATATTGTCGATCAGAAATGATGTAGAATTTTCTGGAAAGCATAAATGAGTGTTTGAAAGGAGTTTTTCAAAGAAAGACCTCGGTGAAGCTGCTTACATATTGGGCACCAAGATCTATAGAGATAGATTAAGACGCTTGATAAGATTTTCAATGAGTACACACCTTAATAAGATTTTGAAGAAGTTCGAAATGGATCAGTCAAAGAAGGAGTTCTTGCCTGAGTTGTAAGGTATGAAAGTTGAGTAAAGACTCAAAACCCGACCACTGCAGAAGATAGAAAAAGAATAAAAGTCAATCCCTATGCCTCAGCCATAGGTTCTATAAAGTATGCCATGCAATGTACCAAACATGTTGTGTACCTTGCAATGAGTTTTGAAGGAAATATGCCCTAGAGGCAATAATAAAGATGTTATTTGTATTTCCTTATATCATCATAAATATCTTTTACTCATGCTAGAATTGTATTAACTAGAAACTTAGTACATGTGTGAATACATAGACAAAACGGAGTGTCCCTAGTATGCCTCAACTAGACTAGCTCAATGATCAAAGATGGTTATGTTTCCTAGCCATAGACATGAGTTGTCATTTGATCAACGGGATCACATCATTAGGAGAATGATGTGATGGACAAGACCCATCCATTAGCTTAGCACTATGATCATTTAGTTTTACTACTATTGCTTTCTTCATGACTTATACATGTTCCTATGACTATGAGATTATGCAACTCCCGAATACCGGAGGAACACCTTGTGTGCTATCAAACGTCACAACCTAACTGGGTGATTATAAAGATGCTCTACATGTGTTTCCGAAGGTGTTCGTGGTGTTGGCATAGATCAAGAATAGGATTTGTCACTCCGAGTGTCGGAGAGGTATCTCTGGGCCCTCTCGGTAATACACATCATAAGCCTTGCAAGCAAATGACTAATGAGTTTGTTACGGGATGATGTATTATGGAACGAGTAAAGAGACTTGCCGGTAACGAGATTGAAATAGGTATTGAGATACCGATGATCGAATCTCGGGCAAGTAACATACCGATGACAAAAGGAACAATGTATGTTGTTATGCGGTTTGAGCGATAAAGATCTTCGTAGAATATGTAGGAGCCAATATGAGCATCTAGGTTCCGCTATTGGATATTGACCAGAGATGAGTCACGGTCATGTCTACATACTTCTCGAACCCGTAGGGTCCGCACGCTTAACGTTTGATGACGATCGGTATTATAAGTTTATGAGTTTTGATGTACCGAAGGTAGTTCGGAGTCTCGGATGAGATCACGGACATGAAGAGGAGTCTCGGAATATCCGAGACATAAAGATTGATATATTGGACGACTATATTCGGACACCGGAAGTGTTCCGGAAAAGGTTCGGATTTAACCGGAGTGCCGGGGGGTTACCGGAACCCCCCGGGAGAATATTGGGCCCTAGTGGGCTTTAAGGGAGAGAGAGGGCAGCAACCAGGAGGTGGCGCGCCCCTCCCAAAGGGCAGTCCAAATTGGACTAGGGGAAGGGGGCGCGGCCCCTCTTTCTCTCTCCCTCTCCCTCTCCTTCCTCCCCCCTCTCTCCTTCTTGGTGGACTCCTAGTAGGAGTAGGATTGGAATCATATTCCTAGTAGGATTGCTTCTCTTGGCGCGCCATAGAGGGCTGGCCGGCCTCCCGCCTTGCTCCTTTATATACGGGGGCAGGGGCACCCAAAGACACACAAGTTGATTTGTTGATCTCTATCAACCGTGTGCGGTGACCCCTCCACAAAAACACACCTCGGTCATATCGTAGCAGCGCTTAGGCGAAGCCCTGCGACGGTAGCTTCATCATCTCCGTCACCACGCCGTCGTGCTGACGAAACTCTCCCGCGAGGTTCTACTGGATCAAGAGCTTGTGGGACGTCATCAAGGTGAACGTGTGCTGAACGCGGAGGCTCCGTACATTCGGTGCTTGAACGGTTGGATCGCGAAGAAAGTTCGACTACATCAACCGTGTCACTAGACGCTTCCGCTCTCGGTCTACGAGGGTACGTGGACACACTCTCCCCTCTCGTTGCTATGCATCTGGTAGATAGATCTTGCGTGATCTTAGGGAAAAAAATTAAATACTACGTTCCCCAACAAGTTTGGCAAGGAGGTACAATAGTGATCCAGGAGTAGATCACTGGACAACGGTCAAACATTATACTTAGTTACTGGATGACTAAGGAAATGTTTCTCGATTATGGAAGTGATAAAGAGTTCATCGTAAAGAGTTACGCCAATGCAAGCTTTACACTAATCCAGATGACTCTAAGTATCAATTTGGATGCGTATTGAAAGTGGGAGCAATAAGCTAGAGTATCTCCTTGCAGAGCATTGTAGACATAGAAATTTGCAAAATACATACAGATCTAAATGTAACAGACTCGCTGACTAAACTTCTCTCATGAAGCAAAACATGATCACACCTTAGTACTCTTTTGGGTGTTAATCACATAGGCGATGTGAACTAGATTGTTGACTCTAGTAAACCTTTTGGGTATTAGTCACATGGCGATGTGAACTATGGGTGTTATTCACATAACGATGTGAACTATCGGTATTAATTCACATGGCGATGTGAACTATATCATTGACTCTATTGCAAGTGGGAGACTGAAGGAAATATGCCCTAGAGGCAATAATAAAGTTGTTATTTATATTTCCTTATATCATGATAAATAATTATTATTCATGCTAGAATTGTATTAACCGGAAACTTAGTACATGTGTGAATACATAGATAAAATTGAGTGTCCCTAGTATGCCTCTACTAGACTAGCTCATTGATGAAAGATGGTTATCTTTCCCAGCCATAGATATGAGTTGTCATTTGATCAACAGGATTACATCATTAGGAGAATGATGTGATGGACAAGACCCATCCGTTATCTTAGCAACTTGATCATTTAGTTTTACTGTTATTGCTTTCTTCATGACTTATACATGTTCCTATGACTATGAGATTATGCAACTCCCGAATACCGGAGGAACACCTTGTGTGCTATCAAACGTCACAATGTAACTGGGTGATTATAAAGATGCTCTACAGGTGTCTCCAAAGGTGTTTTTGGTGTTGGCATAGATCAAGAATAGGATTTGTCACTCGGAGTGTCGGAGAAGTATCTCTGGGCCCTCTTGGTAATACACATCATAATAAGCCTTGCAAGCAAATGACTAATGAGTTAGTCACGAGATGATGTATTACGGAACGAGTAAAGAGACTTGCCGGTAACGAGATTAACTAGGTATAGTGATACCGACGATCAAATCTCGGGCAAGTAACATACCGATGACAAAGGGAACAACGTATGTTGTTATGCGGTTTGACTGATAAAGATCTTCATAGAATATGTAGGAGCCAATATGAGAAACCAGGTTCCGCTATTGGTTATTGACCAGAGATGAGTCTCGGTCATGTCTACATAGTTCTCGAACCTGTAGGGTCCGCACGCTTAACGTTCGGTGACGATAAGTATTATGAGTTTATGAGTTTTGATGTACCAAAGGTAGTTCGGAGTACCGGATGAGATCACGGACATGACGATGAGTCTCAGAATGTCCGAGACATAAATATTAATATATTGTATGACTATATTCAGACACTGGAAGTGTTTCGGATGTTATCGAATAAAACCGGAGTGCCGGAGGGGGTTACCGGAACCCCCCGAGGGAGTATGGGCCATAGTGGGCCTTGAGGGAATAGAGAGAGGCAGCCCATAGGGCTGGCCGCACCCTCCCCCTAGGAATCCTAGTTGGACTAGGAAAGGGGGGAGGCGCCCCTCTTCTTCCTTCTCCTCTCCTCCTTCCTTTCCTACTCCTAGTAGGAATAGGAAGGGGGATTCCTATTCCTACTTGGAGTAGGAATCCTACTCCTGGCGCCCCATACTTGGCCAGCCGCACCTCCCCGCTTGCTCCTTTATATACGAGGGCAGGGGGCACCCAAAGACACACAAACAACATTGTTTTAGCTGTGTGCGGTGCCCCGCTCCACAGAAACACACCTCGGTCATATCGTTGAAGTGCTTAGGCGAAGCCGTGCGTCGGTAGCTTCATCATCTCCGTCACCACGCCGTCGTGTTGACGAAACTCTCCCGTGAAGATCAACTGGATCAAGAGCTCGTGGGACATCATCAAGCTGAACGTGTGCTGAACGCGGAGGTGTCGTACGTTCGGTGCTTGATCGGTTGGATCGTGAAGACGTTTCACTACATCAACCGCGTCACTAGACGCTTCCACTTTCGGTCTGCGAGGTACGTAGACACACTATCCCCGCTCGTTGCTATGCTTCTAGTAGATAGATCTTGCGTGTTCGTAGGAAATTTTTGAAATACTACGTTCCCCAACACGTAATACATCATCTCATGACTAACTCATTAGTCATTTGCTTGCAAGGCTTATTATGATGTGTATTACCCAGAGGGCCCAGAGATACCTCTCCGACATTTGGAGTGACAAATCCTAATCTTGATCTATGCCAACACCACAAACACTTTCGGAAACACCTGTAGAGCATCTTTATAATCACCCTGTTACGTTGTGACGTTTGATAGCACACAAGGTGTTCCTCTGGTATTCGGGAGTTGCATAATCAAATAGTCAGATGAACATGTATATGTCATGAAGAAAGTAATAGCAACAAAACTAAACAATCATAGTGCTAAGCTAACGGATGGGTCTTGTCCATCACATCATTCTCCTAATGATGTCATCCAGTTTATCAAATGACAACACATGTCTATGGTTAGGAAACACATCCATCTTTGATTAACGAGCTAGTCTAGTAGAGGCATACTAGGGACACTCTGTTTTGTCTATCTATTCACACATGTATCAAGTTTTCGGTCAATACCACTCTAGCATGAATAAAAGACATTTATCATGATATATAAGGAAATATAAATAAATACTTTATTATTTCCTCTAGGGCATATTTCCTTCAAAACTAACTTTGTTGCTTATTTATCTAAACATCCCCTATTTTTTATTTATGTGTTCTTTATTAGCTTGCAAACATATCGCTTTACACCTACAAAGTGCTTCTAGTTTACTTGTTCTAGGTAAAGCGAACGTCAAGCGTGCGTAGAGTTGTATCGGTGGTCGATAGAACTTGAGGGTATATTTGTTCTACCTTTAGCTCCTCGTTGGGTTCGACACTCTTACTTATCGAAAGAGGCTACAACTGACCCCCTACCCTTATGGGTTATCATCGAGCCAACGTTCCCGCCAGTGTTGGTCGAGCCGGCATCCACGCCTTCCTCGCTAGGTCGGTCGGCTGGCGCGACTGGCTCTGCGTCCTTGTCGCCATCTTCATCGACTTCGTCTCTGCAACCTCCGCTGCCGACCGTTATTTTGTGTCCTCGTGTGTGCAGTCAGAGTGGTATTTTTCGGTGAAGGAGCGCACTGACGGCACGGTTGCGTGGATTGCGAGGTGTATGGCAAAGACAGATGCTGACCCAATGCTGAGCCTCATCATTTTCAGGCGGCTCTTCGGATTCCTCATTGGCGCAATGCCATGGAGCAGGTGTTTCGGGAACTAGAGAGGAACGATACTTGGCGCTTCGTTCCTCCTGTGTCTGTGTCTGGTCTCAACATCATTGACCCCAAGTGGGTGTTTAAGGTAAAGAAGCATGCTGGTTCTATTGAGAGATACAAGGCACGGTTGGTGGCCAAAGGGTTTAAACAACGGTATTGTCTTGATTATGAGGATGCCTTCAGTCCAATTTTCAAACCTACCACCATTCGTCTACTTCTAGCCTTGGTTGTTGCCAAAGGGTGGTCTCTGCGTCAACTTGATGTTCAGAATGCTTTTCTTCATGGGGTCTTGGAGGAACATGTTTACATGTGGCAACCTCTAGGTTTTGTTGATCATGCTCATCCACATCATTTGTGTCGTCTTGTTAAGGTGCTTTATTGACTTAAGCAAGCTCCTTGTGCATGGCATGCCCGACTTGGCTCGGTTCTTCGACGTCTTGGATTTGCTCCGTCCACTGCTGACACATATATGTTCATGTTTGTGGGGACCCCGACTCATAAGTCGTGATCATCGAATGCCCATGTATAGTGATCCCAGAGATCAATGCTAACTGAACACACATAAGTTGGATAACAAGAGTCTTACATCCATACATATTGTCTTACACAAATTATGACCATTATGGTCAAGTCTTCATAAACTCGTAGCAGAAATCTTCAATGATAGCGTGAACCCATGCCATCTGCCTTAACCCCACAGGCATTTTGACTGGGAAGTGTCCTAGCTCGCATGTTTGTCACCAAGGTTGTGATAGCCTGGCTTATTAGGGATGATAGACTACTCATATCAATAAGGAATTTCTTCTTTTCCGGAAGCCCATTCGGACAGAACTCCAAAGTTAAGTGTTCTCAGCTTGGAGTAATTTCAGGATGGGTGATCGACCGGAAAGTTGCTCCCGGGTGCGCACGAGTGAGGACAAAGTGCGCAGAAAATACTAATATTGATATGTGGGGCCAGTCTAGATCCCGCCAGGAGTAACGACCACCGGCGGGTGTGTCCGGGGCGTTACAAAGGTATTCTTCATTATATCATGTTCTTTCATGCTTGACCAATAAAATAACCAGTGGCAAGCCAATGAGTACTTTGAATGTACTCACAAGCAACCCAAGAGTGATAACAGAATAATTATGCAAGGTTCTAGTGCTAAATTGGCATTTATGTTGAAGCTAGTCTTTCTCATGCAAGTATGATCAACGTTTATCAAGGACATGGATGCGTCTGCAACAAGTATCAGAAGGTTACAGACATCAACATCGAGAAAGAGTTATGAACAACTCATGCTTAGGCTCATCGTGACTTCCTCACAAATCATATCAACAATATTACCAAACCGTGTTGTTTTTCAAAAACATATGGACATAGTCTAAGCACCACCACCCAACTATCCTTGACCGTGGACACGGCTATTCGAATAGTTTAACACTCTGCGGAGGTTGCACCCTTTACCCACAAGATCCGGGAAGCTTTTGTGTCATCCACGACTTGCTGTACCTCAAGTACCCGGGGTAAGCACCCGATCACTACCTTTCCCTAGACGCCACCAACATGGAGTCCACTCGATTGATATCAACCCCCCGTGCCACAATCGTTCTCACATGTTTAATACTGGGGAGCCATGCTCCCATATTCAACACATAGCACAAGCACGGGGGTACCAACGGTGTGTCCGGTGCCTAGTGAAAACAGTCATGGCCGCCTTTCCAAGCCGACCCCGTCACGAGAGTGACCACACCACTCCCGTCACTAGTAATGCATCATCCATGCTAGCGCAGACTAGGTAATCAATAATGCCCTTTCCCATATAAGTGTAGAGTGGTTCCACATGTTTGGTTGGAACGATCGACAAATCTTAAATCTAATATGTCTCTATAAACAACACTTTCATCAAGCCTCGGTACACTACTTCTCCACCAAGTAGTGACCTAGTTCATCATAATCCCCCAAGGGCATTAATGGCACCCATTGTGGCTTTCGAGAGATTTCTCTCAAGGTGATTTTCATGGAATTTATGCAAGTCCATGCATCAACGACTATGGTTTCACCATCATATCTCTAAGCACATAATAGAGATACTAATCATGCAAGTATTAACGGGGATGCATCAGTGAAACATGCATAACAGGCTCATCGTCAACATTATCCTCGTGCATACGAAAATGTATCAAAGCACATGAGAGGGGTATCATGGTCAAAGGGTTGCTTTCCTGGCTCCGCAAGATCTTCAATCCTTCTGGTCCATCTCTAAGTATTCTGTCTACTTCGTCAACTAATGTTGGAAACAGTCATAATAAGCAACACAACAAGGCAAAATAAAAGTGCTCTAAAAAATATGAGTTGGACTTTTCTAGGATACCCTTGGTCATATGAAAAATGACCAAAGTGATTTCATTGGGATTGGATCAGTAGATATTTTTCAACATATCAATATGATGCAATCAAGGGATTTATGGATCTGCAATAAGTGTACATAAACATATTTTTGAAAAATGAGCAAAGGCACCCATTTAACGAGGAATGATTTTAGAAGCATCTAGGAGTTGGTTTCACTGGATTTGGAGTTCAAATGATTTTCCTATGAATTTGCAAAGTTGGCTAGATATGAAGAAATGGACCAATATTTGATGTGGCATGAAAGGTATTGGGATAAATTTTCAAAAACTCTGTTATGAACATATAAGTGTCTAGGAATTTGAATCATGGCATTTGGATAAAAAATGGGCTCTCTGTGATTTGATAAATGTTTTTGAAGAAAATCTTTCTGGAAAAATGTGCAAATTGCACCATGTTATAGAGCATGAATTTATAAATTACTAGAAATTTGAATCATCACATTTGGAGCTCTGTTGAATTATTTATGGATTTTTGAAGTTTTACTGGAAAAAGAAAAAGGGAAAAGGTTTTACCCTTATCATGTGCGCAGGCGAGATATAGACGTGGGCTAGCCTAGTGGCATCAGCCGTGCGGGGCGCCCAGGCGACGTCGATGGCGTACTCCACGGAGTACGCCTTCGCTCGGGGCAGATGATGTCTACTATGCAACCTTCTTCTTGTTGACATTGTTGGGCCTCCAAGTGTAGAGGTTTGTAGGCCAGTAGCAAATTTCCCTCAAGTGGATGACCTAAGGTTTATCAATCCGTGGGAGGCGTAGGATGAAGATGGTCTATCTCAAACAACCCTGCAACCAAATAACAAAGAGTCTCTTGTGTCCCCAACACACCCAATACAATGGTAAATTGTATAGGTGCACTAGTTTGGCGAAGAGATGGTGATACAAGTGCAATATGGATGGTAGATATAGGTTTTTGTAATATGAAGATATAAAAACAGCTAGGTAACTAATGATAAAAGTGGTCATAAACGGTATTGCAATACTTTGAAACAAGGCCTAGCGTTCATACTTTTACTAGTGCAAGTTCTCTCAACAATAATAACATAATTGGATCATATAACTATCCCTCAACATGCAACAAAGAGTCACTCCAAAGTCACTAATAGCGGAGAACAAACGAAGAGATTATTGTAGGGTACGAAACCACCTCAAATTTATTCTTTCTCATCGATCTATTCCAGAGTCCGTAGTAAAATAACACGAAGCTATTATTTCCGTTCGATCTATCATAGAGTTCGTACTAGAATAACACCTTAAGATACACATCAACCAAAACCCTAATGTCACCTACATACTCCATTGTCACCTCAAGTATCCGTGGGTATGATTGTACGATATGCATCACAAAATCTCAGATTCATCTATTCAACCGACACAAAGAACTTCAAAGAGTGCCCCAAAGTTTCTATCGGAGAGTTAAGACGAAAACCTGTGCCAACCCCTATGCATAAGTTCGCAAGGTCACTGAATCCGCAAGTTGAGCACCAAAACATACATCAAGTAGATCACGTGAATATCCCATTGTCACCACACATAAGCACATGCAAGACATAGATCAAGTGTTCTCAAATCCTTAAAGACTCAATCCGATAAGATAACTTCAAAGGGAAACCTCAATCCATTACAAGAGAGTAGAGGGGGAGAAACATCATAAGATCCAACTATAATAGCAAAGCTCGCGGTACATCAAGATCGTGACAAATTAAGAACACGAGAGAGAGATATCAAACACATAGCTACTGGTACATACCCTCAGCCCCGAGGGTGAACTACTTCCTCCTCGTTATGGAGAGCGCCGGGATGATGAAGATGGCCACCGGTGAGGGGTCCCCCCTCCGGCAGGGTGGCGGAACAGGGTCCCGATTGGTTTTTGGTGGCTACTGAGGCTTGAGGCGGCGGAACTCCCGATATAGGTTTCTTTTCGGGGGTTTCTGTATTTTCAGGAATTTTTGGCGTCGGTTGATACGTCCAAAACGTATCTATAATTTCTGCTTGCTCCATGCCACTTTTGGGTGATATTTCTATGATATTCATACACTTCCATACAATTTTGATCATATTTGGACTAACTTACTAATCCAGTGCACCCCAGTGCCAGTTTCTGTTTTCGGCTATTTTTGTATTTCAGGATTTCACGTTTCGAGAACTGCCCAGAAAAATACAGAAAAAATATATAAAAAATCAGCGTATCGGGGACTCCACTGCTTCCGAAGGGGAGCCTGGGGGGGCACAGGGGGCCCAGGCGCCCTGTGGGCGCCCCTCCCCCCCTGGGCCGCGCCGGGGGGGCGCCTCGACACCCCGAGAGCCCCCTGATGACCTACTTTGGCAGATATTTAAAGGGTCCCCCGTAACCCTTGAAACAAGACTTCTTTTCGCGATCCCATCTCTGTTCCGCCGCCGCCGCCGCTTCCAAGATCGGGAGCACCTGGAGAACTCTTCCCGGCACCCTGTCGGAGGGGAGGATCACCACCGGGAGCTTCTCCACCACCATGGACGCCTCCCGGATGACTCGTGAGTAGTCTCCCTTGGACCATGAGTCCATGACCAGTAGCTATGTGATGTTCTCCTCCCGTTCTTGTGCTTCACTAATTAGTCCTCGTGAGCTGCCCTACATGATCGAGGCACCTATGTAATCCTTGTGTTGTTGCTATGTTGAGTTTGCTGGGATCCGATGGATTATGAGATTATGTTCAGATTGATCTTGAGTAATATATTTGATTCACCTCTTTTGTATTTTAGTTCATAAGTAATTCTTGCATGTTCTCCGTTGTTATTTATTGCTTTGGCCAAGTAGTAGGTAGTGACTCCAAGAGGGAACGTTATGCTCGATTGTGGGTTCATGCCCCTCGATGACTAGCTTGAGTGACAGAAACATGAGTCTAGGGGATGTGTTGTTGCCACAAGGGGGAAAACAACGGTGCTTGTGCCCGCGGGTGCAAGGATTGTTTACTTTACGCAAAGTTCTTTGAATGCAGTTGTCTGTTGCATTGAGTTTACACTATGGGTGGGACTCGCAACTTAATACCAGCGAGATGTTCTGGATAGATATCTCAAGGTGGATGATTAGTAGTAGATGCAGTTGGATTTCGGTCTACTTACTTTGGCGTACCGCCCATGCTTTGAACCTCAACCTTTCTTGCAATGTAGTCAGCATTGGTTTGCGTTCGTGGTCCTGTCAATTGCCCAGCTGTAATTTGTTACCTCGCACAGCTGTTTTATCGTCTTTTGGGAGAGAGACATCGCTAGTGAACATCATGTGACTCCGGTCCATATCACTATCACTGATCACATACACTATTTTACTTTCCGCTATTTTATTTACTATTGCAAATTACTATCTATCACTACTATCATATTGCTTTTAACCCTTTGTGAACTACAAGGCCGGAGAGATTGACAACCTCTCTGTACTCGTTGGGAGCAAAGTTATTTGTATCTGTGTGCAGGTCCATGTTGATTGCTAATTGCGCCGTTAGCGGTTGACACCTACCTGTTGAACCTAGGAGTCTCTGGGGATTCGATCCTTGGCATCTTTGCTAAGGGAAAACACTTCTACTTACTGCATCTTACACCTTCCACTTGGGGTAATCCAACGAGGGGTTCGAGGCCCAGCAAGGAGTATTTTCTGGCGCCGTTGCCGGGGACTCCACTCTTCAGGATAGGGGAGTTGCATGCTATCTTTTACCTTTGCTTATTAGTCTTGTTAGTTTACCTTTCATATTTGCTTTAGTTCCTTTTTATCGAAAATCACAAAAATAGTTATCTTGCTTGCTTGCCACTATGAGCTCTACCAAAAACACTAAATGGGAGGGGTACACTCCTACTTCCATTGCCCCACTTATCTCTGACGGGGTTTATAAAAAAAATAAACCTTGTGATTACACTAGTTATGACGGAGAGTTGTGCCCATGGCATGGCCTTCCAGGAAAAAAGTATGAGCCTCAGTTTAAAATTGCTCCTACGCTTCCCGAAACTTGGGAAGATGTTCAAACTCTTATAATAGAGAGCGAACTAAACAAAGAGGATGACACTACAATTCTACCCACTAATGATAAAATTGATTTTGATAATTGTAGTATTTCAGAAGTTATCACCTTCCTACAAGGAATGGCTAAGGATCCCAACACTAGCACGCTTAATCTTGCCTTCACAAAGCATATCACTAATGCTCTCATCAAAGCTAGGGAGGAGAAACTCAAAGTAGAAGCCTCCATACCTAGAAAGATAGGAGATGGTTGGGATTCTATGATTAAAATTAAGATAAATAACTTCTCATGCTTTGCTTTATGTGATATTGTAGCTTGTACTTCTATTATGCCCAAAAGACTATATGATATGCTTAAATTGAAACCTTATGATTCTTGTTCTTTTGGTGTTTGTCTCGTAGATTCTTCCATAAAGAAACCTTTGGGGAGGATCGACGATGTTCTTATTGTTGTCAATGATAATTATGTGCCCGTTGATTTCACTATTATGGATATTGAATGTGATCCTTCATGTCCAATTATTTTGGGACGTCCCTTTTTGCGCACCGTTGGTGCTGTCATTGACATGAAAGAGGGTAATATTAAATTTCAGTTTCCTCTCAAGAAAGGGATGGAACACTTCCCTCGTAAGAAGGTCAAGTTACCTTTTGAGTCCATTGTGCGGGCTAGTTATTCTTTTACTCTTGATAAAACTTGATCTTTGCATTATGCCTAGCTTAAAGGCATGAAAGAAAGCGCTTTTGGGAGGCAGCCCACATGAATAAAATTTTTGCTTTAGTTGTGTCTTGATGTTGTTTACTGCTGTAGCATCATCATTGTATCTTTACTTTTCATATTTGTGCCAAGTATAGCCTCTGATTGCTAGAAAGTTCAAAAGTTGTGAGGTGCTGTCCAGGAAACAGATTCTGTCCTCTGATAGAGAAATTCGTATAAAATCACCAGATCATCTTTTTGGTCTTAATTTCTTCGACAGCGTTCTCTATATAATTGTCTTTCGTGCGTCAGTTCTGAGTTTTTTGATTTGAGTTGCAGAAGTATCCCGAACAGGTCAATTACTGCCTGATGTTCTGTTTTTCACAGATTCTGTCCTGTTTTGCCTTACCTTCACTTTGCAAATTAAGAACTTGCTTTTTCTTTGCAAAAACCTTTTGGCAATCTTGAGAAACAGTAGAACTTCAAGAATATCCTTATTTCCAGCAAGGTATAATTATTTTATTAAGGATACTAACCTCGCTAATCAGATTATGAATGAGTTATGTATGAAGGGAGTTTTCAAGTGTGCGAGGGAAGATGATAAAAAGATTCAGGAGTGTCAAGCGCTCAAGCTTGGGGATGCCCCCGTGCACCCCCAAGAAATATTCAAGGAGACTCAAGCGTCTAAGCTTGGGGATGCCCCCGTGCATCCCCTTCTCCATCAACATTATCAGTTCGTCTTTCGTTTCGCTATATTTTTATCACTTCATGTGTTATGTGCTATGCTTGGAGCGTCTTGCTTTTAGTTTTCTTTTTAGTTTTTCATAACGAGTCGGAACCCAGCATTCCTTTATGTGGGAGAGAAACACGCTCCACTTCTACCTAGAACATTACATAGAATTTTCATTGTCTATCTATGTTGTGTGTGTGTTCTTTGTCTTTTAAATAGCTACTATCGTGCTCTGCTCTTAGTATTCATGCTTATTTTTTCAAGAGCTTTTATTTAGTTGGTTGCTTGAACTCTTTTTAATTACCATGATCACCTTATTAAGAGAGTTTGCTTCCGTTGCATTGGTTAATGTGTCTATGATAAAGATGCTGCTTTCATGATGGTGCTTAGTAGTTCAGGTTTTCTTATGGTTAATCTCAGATAGCTGGGAGGTTCGCAATGTGTCATTGGAGTACCAACTTGGTTTGTTTGCCTATGATGTGGTATGGTTTAGTAATATCTTCCTTTGAGAATTTATTTTGATTGACTTGGCGTATGCTCACGCATATTCAAGACTGTAAAGAAAGTCTGTCAAGCCTTGATGATCTTTTGTTTCTAAGTAGCGATATAACTACCATGCCTGATTCAATATTGCTTTGTCGCTCTGCATGATTATGACCGTCATTGCTCTCTTAGTTGGTTGCTCCCAGTCTTTTGCTAACCTCCACCTGCACTAAGCAAATCAACCATGCAATACATAGCTCATGGGAAAGTAGCCTAAAAACTATTGTGGTAAGAATATGTTGCTTATGTATCTTATTTCTTATGAGTTGCTTGCTGAGCGGTAACCATGTTTCTGGGGACGCCATCAACTGTCACACTTTTGTTGAATATCATGTGAGTTGCTATGCATGTTCGTCTTGTCTGAAGTAAGGGTGATTTACCGTGGGTTGAATTAATATGCATATTGTTAGAGAAGAACATTGGGCCGCCAACCAAAGCCATGCATCATGGTGGAAGTTTTAGCTTGGACCTTAATCCTCAATCTCTCATGAGAATATGCTTATGCATTTAAGAGGAGTCCATCATCTATTTTCTATGTTGTCCCGGTATGGATGTCCTCAAGTTGAGATTTATCAAAAACGAGAAATCAAATGCGATCTATCTCCTTGGACCTTTGTACAGGTGGCATAGAGGTACCCCTTTGTGACACTTGGTAAAAACATATGCAATGCAATGATAACCCATGGGGATCCGAGCTAATTAGGACAAGGAGCGAGCACTATTGGTATTCGATGCATGAGGCTTGCAACTTATAAGATGTTTTATACATGACACATATGAAGTACTACTACCGTTGACACAATTGCTTCCATGTTTCATAACAAAAAGCTCTAGCACTTCAAGCACCTACTACTGAGAGCATGATTGTCATTCTGAGTGTAATGTGCATTGTCCCAAAGTAGCATTGTATTTTGCATGATTGTGATATCGTTTATTTTGAAATGATTGTATCTAGTCATCACTTAAACCTTGAAGGTGCCCCTGCACTTATGTTTTCATCACTAAAGGGGGCAAGCTAGATATCACTTGATCATATTTGCACATCATGTTCATTGCAAATCTTTTTGATGTTTCAGTTTCATGTTGTAAAACTTTCAGTCATTAGTGATTTTCTCTTGAGACAACTTAATTACTTTAGAATCATTGTCTCGGTAAGCATTTGTCATATGACTATGAGAAAGTCTTATATGGTTAATAGCATGTCACCACAGAAATTATTCTTGTTATCATTTACCTACTCAAGGACGAGCAGGAATTAAGCTTGGGGATGTTGATACGTCCAAAATGTATCTATAATTTCTGCTTGCTCCATGCCACTTTTGGGTGATATTGCTATGATATTCATACACTTCCATACACTTTTGATCATATTTGGACTAACTTACTAATCCAGTGCACCCCAGTGCCAGTTTCTGTTTTCGGCTATTTTTGTATTTCAGGTTTTCACGTTTCGAGAACTGCCCAGAAAAATACAGAAAATATATATAAAAAATCAGCGTATCGGGGACTCCACTGCTTCCGAAGGGGAGCCTGGGGGGGCACAGGGGGCCCAGGCGCCCTGTGGGCGCCCCCCCC
>LR738712.1:112192295-112349914 GCA_902687465.1 Secale cereale | reverse complement strand
GGGCCGCGCCGGGGGGGCGCCTCGGCACCCCGAGAGCCCCCCGATGCCCTACTTTGGCAGATATTTAAAGGGTCCCCCGTAACCCTTGAAAGAAGACTTCTTTTCGCGATCCCATCTCTGTTCCGCCGCCGCCGCCGCTTCCAAGATCGGGAGCACCTGGAGAACTCTTCCCGGCACCCTGCCGGAGGGGAGGATCACCACCGGGAGCTTCTCCACCACCATGGATGCCTCCCGGATGACTCATGAGTAGTCTCCCTTGGACCATGAGTCCATGACCAGTAGCTATGTGATGTTCTCCTCCCGTTCTTGTGCTTCACTAATTAGTCCTCGTGAGCTGCCCTACATGATCGAGGCACCTATGTAATCCTTGTGTTGTTGCTATGTTGAGTTTGCTGGGATCCGATGGATTATGAGATTATGTTCAGATTGATCTTGAGTAATATATTTGATTCACCTCTTTTGTATTTTAGTTCATAAGTAATTCTTGCATGTTCTCCGTTGTTATTTATTGCTTTGGCCAAGTAGTAGGTAGTGACTCCAAGAGGGAACGTTATGCTCGATTGTGGGTTCATGCCCCTCGATGACTAGCTTGAGTGACAGAAACATGAGTCTAGGGGATGTGCTGTTGCCACAAGGGGGAAAACAACGGTGCTTGTGCCCGCGGGTGCAAGGATTGTTTGCTTTACGCAAAGTTCTTTTAATGCAGTTGTTTGTTGCATTGAGTTTACACTATGGGTGGGACTCGCAACTTAATACCAGCGAGATGTTCTGGATAGATATCTCAAGGTGGATGATTAGTAGTAGATGCAGTTGGATTTCGGTCTACTTACTTTGGCGTACCGCCCATGCTTTGAACCTCAACCTTTCTTGCAATGTAGTCAGCATTGGTTTGCGTTCGTGGTCCTGTCAATTGCCCAGCTATAATTTGTTACCTCGCATAGCTGTTTTATCGTCTTTTGGGAGAGAGACATCGCTAGTGAACATCATGTGACTCCGGTCCATATCACTATCATTGATCACATGCACTATTTTACTTTCCGCTATTTTATTTACTATTGCAAATTACTATCATTCACTACTATCATATTGCTTTTAACCCTTTGTGAACTACAAGGCCAGAGAGATTGACAACCTCTCTGTACTCGTTGGGAGCAAAGTTATTTGTATCTGTGTGCAGGTCCACGTTGATTGCTAATTGCGCCGTTAGCGGTTGACACCTACCTGTTGAACCTAGGAGTCTCTGGGGATTCGATCCTTCGCATCTTTGCTAAGGGAAAACACTTCTACTTACTGCATCTTACACCTTCCACTTGGGGTAATCCAATGAGGGGTTCGAGGCCCATCATCGGTCTCACGTCAGGGGGGGTCTCCGAGTCGTCCACGAGATAGAGGCACACGCCCAGGGGGTAGGGCATGCCCTCTACCCTTGTGGACGGCTCGGGACTCTTCTGGCCCAACTCTTTTACTCCGGGGGCTTCTTTTGGTCCATAAAAAATCATCAAAAATTGGCACGTCAATTGGACTTTATTTGGTATTCCTTTTCTGTAAAACTCAAAAACAAGGAAAAAAACAAAAACTGGCACTGGGCTCTAGGTTAATAGGTTAGTCCCAAAAATAATATAAAATAGCATATAAATGCATATAAAACATCCAAGATGGATAATATAATAGCATGGAACAATCAACAATTATAGGTACGTTGGAGACGTATCAGCAGACGCCTTTGGTAGAGGTTGTCTCTACTTAACCGGGGGGGCGGGGCCTTAGTCACTTACAGGCAGGCCCCGCTCGCAGGCCCTCCTCCTACCTCCTGCTCAAAATAGAGGAGGGGCAGGGAGGCCGGCCTAGCACGTGCTGGCGCACGTCTTGGTGGCTCGGGCCGCCCCCAACGACGCTCCGTCCACCCGGGAGCTCAGGGCGGTGAGCCGCCTCTGCCTGGAAGGTTCTTGGGGCCCGGGGAAAGCCGAGGTCAAGGACATCATTTGACCGGGTGAAGGACACCGACGGTGGTTGGGGGCTCGGTTTTGTGGCCATAGGAGGGTGGAATGGAGCACGGGGCGAGTTGGCGGTGGTGTTTGTGATTTTCTGGAGTGAAGGGGTGGAGAGGAGGGGGCCTAGTGGTGCGAATTTGGTCGGAAGCTGGCAGCAAGGCTTCTGCCATGGGCTTCCAAGGAGGGCACGGGAGAGAAAGTGGGGTTGTTCGAGGGATGCACGAGAGAGGGGGGATCAGCAGATGCGAGAGGGAGCTCGGGGAGGTGGCTCTATATATGGGGGGTGGCGGTGCACCGTGAGCACTGCTACTTCTTGAGCTTGCGTTGTATTCCCTCGAAGAGGAAAGGGTGATGCAGCACAGTAGCGTAAGTATTTCCCTTAGTTTTTGAGAACCAAGGTATCAATCCAGTAGGAGACCACGTGCGAGTCTCTCGCACCTGCACAAACAAATAAGAACCTCGCAACCAACGCGATAAAAGGGGTTGTCAATCCCTTCTTTGTCACTTACGAGAGTGAGATCTGATAGATATGATAAGATAGTATTTTTGGTATAGCGATTGAAAGTAAATAAATCAAAGTAAAGTAAATAGTTGATGGAAGATTAATAAGATGAGAATAGACTCGGGGGCCGTAGGTTTCACTAGTGGCTTCTCTCATGATAGCAGAATTCTACGGTGGGTGAACAAATTACTTTCGAGCAATTGATAGAAAAGCGCATAGTTATGAGAATATCTAGGCAGGATCATTGTGTATAGGCATCATGTCCGTGACAAGTAGACCGAAACAATTCTGCATCTACTAGTATTACTCCACACATCGACCGCTATCCAGCATGCATCTAAAGTATTAAGTTCATAAGAACAGAGTAACGCCTTAAGCAAGATGACATGATGTAGAGGGATAAACTCAAGCAATATGATATAAACCCCATCTTTTTATCCTCGATGGCAACAATACTATATGTGCCTTGCTGCCCCTGCTGTCACTGGGAAAGGACACCGCAAGATTGAACCCAAAGCCCATCACTTCTCCCATTGCAATAACTATAGATCTAGTAGGCCAAACCAAACCGATAATTCGAAGAGACTTGCAAGGATATTATAATCACACATAAAAGATTTCAGAAAAGAATCCAATATTGTTCAAATATAATCTTGATCATAAACCCACAATTCATCGGATCTCGACAAACACACCGCAAAAAGATTACATCGAATCGATCTCCTCGAAGATCGAGGAGAACTTTGTATTGAGATCCAAAGAGAGAGAAGAAGCCATCTAGCTAATAACTATGGACCCGAAGGTCTGTGGTAAACTACTCACAACTCATCGGAGAGGCTATGGTGTTGATGTAGAAGCTCTCCGTGATCGATGCCCCCTCCGACAGAGCTCCGGAACAGGCCCCAAGATGGGATCTCACGGGTACAGAAGGTTGCGGCCGTGGAATTAGGGTTTCGTTGCTTGCCTCGATGTTTTTAGGGCATGACAGTATATATAGGCTGAAGAGGCACGTCAGGGGAGCCAGAGGGGGCCCACGAGGGTGGGAGGCGCGCCTACCCCCCAGGCACACCCCCTGCCCTCGTGGCCGCATCTCTCGTTTCCTCGCGTGTACTCCAAGTCTTCTGTGTTGATATCATTCCAAAAATAACTCTCCCGAAGGTTTCATTCCGTTTGGACTCCGTTTGATATTCCTTTTCTGCGAAACACTGAAATAGGCAAAAAAACAGCAATTTGCATTGGGCCTTGGGTTAGTAGGTTAGTCCCAAAAATAATATAAAAGTGTATAATAAAGCACATTAAACATCCAAAACAGATAATACAATAGCATGGATCAATCAAAAATAATAGATACGTTGGAGACGTATCAAGCACGGTCCAGGCCGCGCTTACGCGAGCTCGCAGAGGAAAGAGGAGGTCGAGGGAGGAGGGGCCCGACATGGTGGCGCGCGGCCTCGGGGTGACACGGTCCCGACGCCCGAAGCTGTCGAGGGCCATGGGGAGGGTGAACTATAGCGCGGGAGTGCACTGTAGCGTGCTCCAGAGAGCGAGCTCCACACGCCATGGCATAAAATTGTTGGGGAATGTTGCATTGAAAAGAAAAAAATCTACGCACACGCAAGATCTATCCATGTAGATGCATACCAACGAGAGGGATAGTTTGTATATGTACCCTCAGAGACCGTAAGCAGAAGCCTTTAGTAATGCAGTTGATGTAGTCGAACTTCTGCGCGATCCAACCAATCGAGTACCGAACGTACGCCACCTCCGTGTTCAGCACACGTTTAGCTCGATGACGTCCTTGCCTTCTTGATCTAGCAAGACGAGTGAAGTAGTAGATGAGTTCCAGCATCACGACGACGTGGTGACGGTGATGGCGATGCTATCTCCGCAGGGCTTCGCCTAAGCACTACGAAAATATGACCGAGCGAGTAAACGGTGGACAGGAGCGTGACACACGGCTAATACAATTGTTGTGGTTATGTGTGGCGCCCCCATCCCATATATATATAGGTGGGCGATAGGAGGCAGCCCCTAGGGCGCCCCAAGAGATGTGGCGGCAGCCCTAGGGCTGTTGCCTTTCCCTGCGCCCCCCTTCCTTATTTGGAGTGCGGGAGGAAGGAAGGAGGAGGTGGCGCCCCCCCCCTTCATTTCTCCCTTGAGGAGGGAAAGGCAGGAAGGGCCACCCCTCCTCTTTCCTTTCCCTAGGGCAGGCCAGCCAAGGGATGGGGCGCACCAGACCCCTAGTGGGCTGGTATGTCCTCTCCTTTGGCGCATAAGGCCCATACACTTGTCAGGGTGCCTGAAACCCTTTCCGGTGACCTGATGAGTACTCGGTGCACTCCGAAACTATTCCGGTGTCCGAATACCATCGTACTATATATCAATATTTACCTCTCGACAGTTTTGGGACTCCTCGTCATGTCCGTGATCTCATCAGGGACTCCGAACAACATTCAGTCATGAAATCATATAACTCATGTAACACTATATCATCAACGAACGTTAAGCGTGCGGATCCTGCGGGTTCGAGAACTATATAGACATGACCGAGACACCTCTCCGGTCAATAACCAATAGCGGAACCTGGATGCCCATATTGGTTCATTCATATTCTACGAAGATCTTTATCGGTCGAACCGTTATGACAACATATGTAATCCCCTTTGTCTGTCGATATGTTACTTGCCCGAGATTCGATCGTCGATATCTGCATACCTAGTTCAATATCATTAACGAAAAGTCTCTTTACTCATTATGTAATACATCATATCATAACTAACTCATTAGTCATTTGCTTGCAAGGCTTATTATGATGTGTATTACCGAGAGGGCCCAGAGATACCTCTCCGATACTCGGAGTGACAAATTCCAATCTCGATCCATGCCAACTCAGCAAACACCTTCGGAGATACTTGTAGAGGATCTTTATGATCACCCAGTTACATTGTGATGTTTGATAGCACATAAGGTATTCCTCTGGTATCTGAGAGTTGCATGATCTCATAGTCAAAGGAATATGTATTTGACATAAAGAAAGCAATAGCAATAAACGGTATGATCAAATGCTAAGCTAACAGATGGGTCTTATACATCCCATCATTCTTTGAATGATGTGATCCCATTATCAAATGACAACTCATGTCTATGGTTAGTAAACCTTAACCATCTTTGATCAACGAGCTGGTCTAGTAGAGGCTTACTAGGGACACGATATTTGTTTATGTATTCGCACATGTCTTTAAGTTTCCGATCAATAAAATTCTAGCATGAATAATAAACCTTTATCATGATTAAGGAAATATAATAATAACAATTTTATTATTGCCTCTAGGGAATATTTCCATCTGTCTACCACTTACAATAGAGTCAATAATCTAGTTCTCCATGTGATTAACACCCATAGTTCACATCGCCATGTGATTAATACCCAAAGAGTTTACTAGAGCCAATAATCTAGTTCACATCGTCATGTGATTAACACCCATAGTTCTAAGGTATGATCAAGTTTTGCTTGTGAGAGCGGTTTTAGTCAACGAGTCTGCAACATTCAGATCCATGTGTACTTTGCAAATTTCTATGTCTATAATGCTCTCCATAGAGCTACTCTAGCTAATTGCTCCTACGTTCAATACACATCCAGATTGATACTCAGAGTCATCTGTATTAGTGTCAAAGCTTGCATCGGCGTAACCCTTTACGTTGAACTCTTTATCACCTCCATAAACGAGAAACATTTCCTTATCCCTCTAAGGATAATTTTGACCGTTGTCTAGTGATCTACTCCTCGATTAGTCGTGTATCCCCTTGCCATACACGTGGCAAGGCACACGTTAGGTCTGGTACATAGCATGGCATGCTTTATAGAACCTATGGATGAGGCATAGGGGATGGCTTTCATTCTCTCTCTATTTATCTATCATGGTCGGGCTTTGAGTCTTACTCAACTTCATACCTTACAATGCAGGCAAGAACTCCTTCGTTGACTCATCCATTTTGAACTTCTTCAAAACTTTATCAAGGTATGCGTTTTGTGAATGTCCTATTAAGCATCTTGATCTATCCCTATAGATCTTGATGCCCAATATATAAGCAGCTTCACCGAGGTCTTCCATTGAAAAACTCCTTTCAAACAGCCCTTTACGCTTTCCAGAAAATTCTAGATCATTTCTGTAAAGAATATGTCATTCACATATACCTATCAGAAATGTTGTAGTGCTCCCACTCACATTTTCGTAAATACAAGCTTCACCATATGTCTGTATAAAACCATATGCTTTGATCACCTCATCAAAGCGTATATTCCATCTCCGAGATTCTTGCACCAGTTGATACGTCTCCAACGTATCTATATTTTTATATTGTTCTATGATATTATATTACCAACTTTGGATGTTTTATGTGCATTAATATGCCATTTTATATTACTTTTGAGACTAACTTATTAACCTAGAGCCCGGTGCCAGTTTCTATTTTTTTCCTTGTTTTTAAGTTTCGCAGAAAAGGAATATCAAATGGAGTCCAAACGGAATAAAACTTTCACGGTGGTTTTTCTAGGACCAGAAGACACATGTGGGACTTGGAGAGGAAGTCAGAGGAGTCCCGAGGCCACCACAAGCCAACAGGGCGGGCCTCCCTGGCTTGTGGGCCCCAAAGGACACCCCCAACCCTAAACTTCAGCCTATAAATTCAGAAATATTCCCCAACCATCACAAGCGTCCACGAAAATACATTTTCCGCGCCGCAGGTTTTCGATATCGTGAGATCCCATCTGAAGGCCTTTTCCGGTACTCTACCGGAGGGGGACTTGATCACGGAGGGCTTCTACATCAACCTTGCTACCCTTCCGATGATACATGAGTAGTTTACCTCAGACCTACGGGTCCATAGCTAGTAGCTACATGGCTTATTATCTCTCTTTGATCTTCAATACAATGTTCTCCTCGATGTTCTTGGATATCAATCCGATGTAATCTTCTTTTGTAGTGTGTTTGTCGAGATCCGATGAATTGTGGATTTATGATCATATTATCTATTAACATTATTTGAATCTTTTTTGAATTCTTATATGCATGATTTGATATCTTTGTATTTCTCTTCAAATTATTGGTTTGGTTTGGCCAACTAGATTGGTAGTTCTTGCAATGGGAGAGGTGCTTACTTTTGGGTTCAATCTTGCGGTGTCCTCGCCCAGTGACAGAAGGGGTAGCGTGGCACGTCTTGCATTGTTTCCACCAAGGATAAAAAGATGGCGTTTATATCATATTGCATGAGTTTATCCCTCTACATCATGTCATCTTGCTTATGGCATTACTCTGTTCTTATGAACTTAATACTCTAGATGCATGCTGGATAGCGGTCGATGTGTGGAGTAATAGTAGTAGATGCAGAATCATTTCGGTCTACTTGTCACATACATGATGCCTATATTCATAATCATTGCCTTAGATATCGTCATAACTTTGCGCTTTTCTATCAATTGCTCGAGAGTAATTTGTTTACCCACCGTATGCTTTATTCATGAGAAAAACCTCTAGTGAAACCTATGGCCCCCGGGTCTATTTTACATCTATTATTTTCAGATCTATTAATCCCAAAACCCAAAAATACCTTGATGCAATTATATTGTGTTTACTTTATTTACTTTTTACTTACTTTTAAATCTATATCTATTAGTTCTCACTCTTGTTTGTGACGTTGCAGGATTGACAACCCCTTTTCTGTATTTTGTGCAAGTGTTTGTTAGTTTGTGCAGGTGCATATATTGGGGACTTTCTTGTACCTCCTACTGGATTGATACCTTGGTTCTCAAAATGAGGGAAATACTTATCTCTACTTTGTTGCATCACCCTTTCCTCTTCAAGGGAAAAATCAACGTAAGCTTAAGAAGTGGCGGGAAGAATTTCTAGCGCCATTGCCGGGGAGGTCTACATCAAGCCTACCAAGTACTTGTCCTAAACTCTCATCTCTTGCACTTACATTATTTCCCTTTTGCATCTCGTTTACATCTCCCCCACTTCTAAAACATTTTCAGAAAAACACAAAAATAATTGCCTTTTTATTTGCCATATTTCCGTTTGCCTTTATGTCGTACTTGGTTTGTTTGCTCCTTCGCTTGGCATAATTATAGATTTATTCCATATCAGAAAGCAAAGAGTTTATGGATCCTCATCCACTTGCCAATCTTTTTAAGAGATCCAATTATGATGAACCAATTGCTAGTGAGTTGAGCGCACTAGATTATCTTTATGAGGTTTTGCTTGAAATTCATGAATCTGAAAATTGTGATGAAGTGTTAAAATAAATTCATAAAGTGATTCACGATAGCTCCTTGATTGAAAAGCATGATTGCAATCATGTTATTATAAATTCTATTAATGACAATCTTTTCAATGATATGCAAAACCCTAAGCTTGGGGATGCTGATTTTGATGTGACTACTACTTGTTGCAATGATCATGATTGGGGTGATTCTCCTTACGATCTTGAAAAATTATTTAAACCTGATGATGAATATGAGATTGATAATAATATTTGCAATAATATTGAAAGTGGGTTTGGAAGAGTGTCAACTTTAGATCCCACATATTTGGAGAATGTTCAATCTTATGGATTTTTTTATGAAAGTGGGTTTGGAAAGGTCATGACTTTAGTTAATGATAATCCCACTATTTTGGAAGAGTGTCAACTTTGTATGCATGTGGATCATGTAGAGAATATTTTATGTGATAGCTATATCCTTGAATTTGAATATGATCCTACATGAAATTATTATGAGAGAGGGAAATATGGTTGTAGAAATCTTCATGTTACTAAATTACCTCTCGTTGTGTCGAGATTGCTATTGTTTTTTTTCTTCTTCCTTGCATATGCTAGAAATTTCTTTCCTTGATAATTTGTTTACTTATAAAATGCCTATGCATAGGAAATATGTTAGACTTAGATTGGTTTGTCACGTGTTTTATGATGCTCTCTTTGTAATTCAATTCTTATCTTTCATGTGAGCATCATTGAAATCTAAATGCCTATCTAAAAGGCTTTAAAGAAAAGCGCTTGTTGGGAGACAACCCAATATTTTTCTTTCATGTTTTTAAATAAATATTTCATCTAGCCTCTGGTTAGATGTGTTTCATGTTTTAATTTAGTGTTTGTGCCAAGTAAAACCATTGGGATGATTTGGAAGATAGTAGATTGGTTTTTACTGGAAAACAAAAACTTTTGCGTCCAGTATTAGAATTGTTCCTGGTTTCTGGAACGTGTAAAAATTATGAATTTGTTACAAGTTTCTGATCTACAAATTGCACACGCTGTCATCAGTTTTCAGAATTTTTAGAGATGCAGAAGTTTTACATCAGTTCGCATCTTTACAGACTATTCTATTTTTGACAGATTCTGTTTTCTCTGTGTTGTTTGCTTATTTTGATGCATCTATGGCTAGTATCGGGGGGTATGAACCATGGAAATGTTGTAATATAGTAGATATTACAACAATATAAAAAAATGAGTTCAAAACAATACTTACAAGTAAGGATTGAATTTGTTTTACTAACGGATCTCACGGGTTTTCTGTTGAGTTTTGTGTTGTGAAGTTTTCAATTTTTGGGTAAAGATTGGATGGACTATTGAATAAGGAGTGACAAGAGCCTAAGATTGGGGACGCCCAAGGCACCCCAAGGTAATATTCAAGGACAATCAAGCCTCTAAGCTTGGGGATGCCCCGGATGGCATCCCCTCTTTTGTCTTCAATCCATCGGTAAATTTACTTGAGGCTATATTTTTATTCACCACATGACATGTGTTTTGCTTGGATCGTCTTGTATGATTTGAGTCTTTGTTTTTCGTTTGCCACAATCATCCTTGTTGTACACACCTTTTGAGAGGTACACACATTAATCGTGAATTTATTAGAATAATCTTTGTGCTTCACTTATATCTTTTGAGCTAGGGTAGTTGCTCTAGTGCTTCACTTATATCTTTTTTAGCACAGCGGTGATGTTTATTTTGAAGAAATTGTTGAAATCTCATGCTTCACTTATATTATTCTGATAGTCTCTAAATAGCAAGGTAATTTGCTTGGGTTATGAATTTAGTCCTTATATGATAGGCATCCAAAGAGGATATAATAAAAACTTTCACATGGAGCATTGAATCTAGGAGAAGTTTGATTCCTTTCAATTGTTTTGAGATATTAAGATGGTAATATTAGAGTCGTGCTAGTGGTAATTTTTCAGGTTAAAGAAATAATTGTGTTAAGGTTTGTGATTCCCATAGCATGTATGTATGGTCTCCTAACTATGTAACCAAATTGAAGCGCATTGTGTCTTCATTGTTCATGTTTATGTAAAAGTAGGCGGCACGCGATGGTTAACTCCTACCAACCTCCCCTCTAGGAGCATGCGACTTTGCTTCAAGGGATAATAAACTTTTTGCAATAAGTATATGAGTTATTTTTGACATGTTGAGTCCATGGATTATACGCACTCTCACCCTTCCATCATTGCTAGCCACTCTAGTACCGCGCGCAACTTTCACAGGTGCGTCAAACCACCTTATGCCCTTCCTCAAAACAGTGACCATACGTACCTATTATGGCATTTCCATAGCCATTTCGAGATATATTGCCCTGTAACTCCATCGTTCCATCTATTATGACACGCACCATCATTGTCATATTGTTTGCATGATCGTAAGATAGCTAGCATGATGTTTTCATGGCTTGTCCGTTTTTTATGTCATTGCTATGCTAGATCATTGCACATCCCGGTACACCGCCGGAGGCATTCATATAGAGTCATATTTTTGTTCTTGTATCGAGTTGTATGTAAATAAAAGTGTGATGATCATCAGTAATAGAACATTATCCCATGTGAGGTTATGAATAAATAGTCCAAAGAGTCTCCAAAATAAAGAGGCAAAAGAGTCTCCAAAAAAAGAGAGAAAAGGGTCTCAAATAAAAGAGAGGAGTCCAAAAAATGAGAGAAAAAGAGAGAAGAGACAATGTTACTGTCCTTGTCCACACTTGTGCTTCGAAGTAGCTCCATGTTCTTGATTATAGAGAGTCTCTTGTTTTGTCACTTTCATATATTACTAGTGGGAACATTTTCATTATAGAACTTGGCTTGTATATTCCAACGATGGGCTTCCTCAAATGCCCTAGGTCTTCATGAGCAAGCAAGTTGGATGGATACCCACTTAATTTTCTTCTGAGCTTTCATATTACTTATAGCTCTAGTGCATCCATTACAAGGCAATCCCTACTCACTCACATTGATATCAATTGATGGACATCTCCATAGTCCATTAATTTGCCTAGTTGATGTGAGACTTTCTCCCTACTTTTGTCCAGTACCACCTTCTATTCCACCCATAGTGCTATGTCCATGGCTCACGCTCATGTGTTGTGTGAAGAGTTGAAAAGGTTTAAGAAAGTAAAAGTATGAATACAATTTCTTGGCTGACACCGAGGTGGGCATGATTAATACTTTGTGTTAAGAAGAGGGAGCATAAAAAGACTATATGATTTTGTGGGGATAACTTTCTTTAGCCATGTTATTTTTGAAGCTTCATAATTTTCTTTCTAGTATGCTTGAAGTATTATTGTTTTGATATCAATGAAGTTTTGTTTTGGATCGTATGTATCTGAACATTCATGCCAATAAAGAAGAAATACATTTCTAAGTATGCTAGGTGGCATTCCACATCAAAAATTCTGTTTTTATCATTTACCTACTCGAGGATGACCATGAATTAAGCTTAGGGATGCTTGATACGTCTCCAACGTATCTATAATTTTTTATTGTTCCATGCTATTATATTACTAACTTTGTATGTTTTATGTGCATTAATATGTCATTTTATATTATTTTTGGCACTAACTTATTAACTTAGAGCCCAGTGCCAGTTTTTGTTTTTTCCTTTCTTTTGAGTTTCATGAAAAAGGAATATCAAACAGAGTTCAAATGGAATAAAACTTTCACGATGATTTTTCTGGGACCAGAAGACACACGTGGGACTTAGAGAGGCATTCAGAGGAGTCCCGAGGCCACCACAAGCCGGCAGGGCGCGTCCAGGGGGGGCCTCCCTGGCTTGTGGGCCCCACGGGACACCCCAACCCTAATCTTCGGCCTATAAATTCAGAAATATTCCCCAACCATCACAAGCCTCCACGAAAATACTTTTCCACCGCCACAGGTTTTCGATTTTGTGAGATCCCATCGGGAGGCCTTTTTTGGTACTCTATCAGAGGGGGACTAGATCACGGAGGGCTTCTACATCAACCTTGCTGCCCTTCCGATGATGCCTGATTAGTTTACCTCAGACCTACGGGTCCATAGCTAGTAGCTAGATGGCTTCTTCCCTCTCTTTGATCTTCAATACAATGTTCTCCTCGATGTTCTTGGAGACTTATCTGATGTAATCTTCTTTTGCGGTGTGTTTGTCGAGATCCGATGAATTGTGGATTTATGATCAGATTATCTATGAATATTATTTAAATCTTCTCTGAATTCTTATATGCATGATTTGATATCTTTTTATTTCTCTTTGAAATATTGGTTTGGTTTGGCCAACTAGATTCGTAGTTCTTGCAATGGGAGAGGTGCTTAGTTTTGGGTTCAATCTTGCGGTGTCCTCACCCAGCGACAGAAGGGGTAGCGAGGCACGTATTGCATTGTTGCCATCAAGGATAAAAATGGCGTTTATATCATATTGCATGAGTTGTTTATCCCTCTACATCATGTCATCTTTCTTAAGGAATTACTATGTTCTTATGAACTTAATACTCTAGATGCATGCTGGATAGCGGTCGATGTGTGGAGTAATAGTAGTAGATGCAGAATTGTTTCGGTCTACTTGTCATGGATGTGATGCCTATATTCATAATCATTGCTTAGATATCGTCATAACTTTGCGCTTTTCTATCAATTGCTCGACAGTAATTTGTGTACCCACAGTATGCTTTATTCAAGAGAGAAGCCTCTAGTGAAACCTATGGCCCCCGGGTCTATTTTACATCTATTATTTTCAGATCTGTAAAACCAAAAACCCAAAAATACCTTGCTGCAATTATTTTGTGTTTACTTTATTTTGCTTTTTTACTTTATTTTTAAATATATCTCTATCATATCTTACTTTTGTTCGTGGCGTTAAGGGATTGACAACCCCTTTTGTGTGTTGTGTGCGAGTGTTTGTTAGTTTGTGCAGGTCATATATTGGGTACTTGCTTGTACCTCCTACTGGATTGATACCTTGGTTCTCAAACTGAGGGAAATACTTATCTCTACTTTGTTGCATCACCCTTTCCTCTTCAAGGGAAAAATCAACGCAAACTCAAGAAATAGCACTAGTCCATAGATGGATCGCTGGAGCTAGCACACTTTATTAGCACCTTTAGGATCTACAAAACCTTCTGGTTGTATCATATACAACTCTTCTTTAAGAAATACATTAAGGAATGTAGTTTTGACATCCATTTGCCAGATTTCATAAAATGGGGCAATTGCTAACATGATTCGGACATACTTAAGCATCGCTACGGGTGACAAAGTATCCTCGTAGTCAACTCCTTGAACTTGTCAAAAACCCTTTGCGACAAGTCGGTCTTTGTAGACAGTAACATTACCAGTAGCGCCAGTCTTCTTCTTGAAGATGCATTTATTCTCTATGGCTTGCCGACCATCGGGCAAGTCCACCAAAGTCTACACTTTATTCTCATACATGGATCCTTCCTCTGATTTCATGACCTCAAGCCATTTTTCGGAATCTGGGCTCACCAAATCTTCTTCATAGTTTGAAGGTTCGCCATTGTCTAACAACATGACTTCCAGGACAAGGTTACCGTACCACTCTCGTGCGATACATGTTCTGGTCGACCTTCGAGGTTTAGTAGTAACTTGATCCGAAGTTTCCTGATCATCATCATTAGCTTCTTCTATAGTTTGTGTAGGCATCACAGGAATGGTTTTCTCTGATGAGCTACTTTTCAATTCGAGAGGAGGCACAATTACCTCATCAAGTTCTACTTTCCTCCCACTCACTTCTTTTGAGGGAAACTCCTTATCTAGAAAGGATCCATTCTTAGCAAAAAAGATCTTGCCTTCGGATCTGTGGTGGAAGGTGTACCCAACAGTTTGTTTTGGGTATCCTATGAAGACGCATTTCTCCGATTTTGGGTTCGAGCTTATTAGGCTGAAGTCTCTTGACATAAGTGTCGCAACCCCAAACTTTAAGAAACGATGGCTTAGGTGTCTTGCCAAACCACAGTTCATACGGTGTTGTCTCAACGGATTTAGACGGTGCCCTATTTAACGTGAATGCAGCTGTCTCTAATGCATAACCCCAAAACGATAAAGGCAAATCGGTAAGAGACATCATAGAACTCACCATATCCAATAAAGTACGATTACGACGTTCGGACACACCATTACGCTGTGGTGTTCTAGATGGCGTGAGTTGTGAAACTATTTCACGTTGTTTTAAATGAAGGCCAAACTCGTAACTTAAATATTCCCTCCGTGATGAGATCGTAGAAACTTTATTTTCTTGTTATGATTCTCTACTTCACTCTGAAATTCTTTGAACTTTTCAAATGTTTCAGACTTGTGTTTCATCAAGTAGATATACCCATACCTATTCAAATCATATGTGAAGGTGAGAAAATAATGATACCCACCGCGTGCTTCAACACTCATCGGCCCGCATAAATTGGTATGTATTATTTCCAATAAGTCATTAGCTCGCACCATTGTTCCGGAGAATGGAGTTTTAGTCATCTTGCCCATGAGGCATGGTTCTCAAGTATCAAATGATTCATAATCAAGTGATTTTCAAAAGTCTATCAGCATGGAGTTTCTTCATGCGCTTTTACACCAATATGACCTAAACGACAATGCCACAATGTTGCACTATCATTATCAACTTTGCATATTTTGGCATCAATATTATGAATATGTGTATCACTACGATCGAGATTCAATAAACCATTGCATTGGGTGTATAACCATAGAAGGTTTTATTCATGTAATAGAACAACAATGATTCTCTGACTTAAATAAATAACTGTATTGCAATAAACACGATCCAATCTTGTTCATGCTCAACGCAAACACCAAATAACATTTATCTAGGTTCAACACTAATCCCGAAAGTAGAGGTAGTGTGCAATCATGATCATATCAATCTTGGAATCACATCCAACATACATCGAGACCTCACCTTAACTAGTCTCCCTTTATTCTGCAACTCCTTTTTCGACTTACTAATCTTAGCAACTGAACTGGTATCAAATACCCACGCACTGCTACGAGCACTAGTAAGGAACACATCAATAACATGTATATCAAATATACTTTTGTTCACTTTGCCATCCTTCTTATCCGCCAAATATTTGGGGTAGTTCCACTCCCAGTGACCATTACCCTTGGAGTAGAAGCACTCAGTCTCAGGCTTGGGTCTAGCTTTGGTCTTCTTCATGGGAGCAACAACTTGCTTGACGTTCTTCTTGAAGTTCCAGTTCTTTCCCTTGAACTTTTATTGAAACTGGTGGCCTTATTAACCATCAACACTTGATGTTCTTTCTTGATTTCTACCTCCATTGATTTCAACATCGTGAAGAGCTTTGGGACTCATTTTCACCATCCCTTGCTTTTTTATAGTTCATCATGAAGCTCTAGTAGCTTAGTGATAGTGACTGGATAAATCTATCAATCACTTTCTTATCTGGAAGATTAACTCCCACTTGATTCAAGTGATTGTAGTGCCCAGTGAAGGAGTCCTGTATTCAAGGGTCCTCACGTGTTCGGGTCGATGAAGCTGGGCCGTATTGATGGGCCATGAAAGTATAAGCAGAAGACTCCCCCCCTTGTATTCAGTTAGGACTCCTATATACATAGAAAGGCAAGTGTAATGTCCGGATGTATCTATTACTTCCTCCCCAAGTCACCTTTGTAACCCTAGGCCCCCTCTGGCCTGTATATAAGTCGGAGGGTTTAGTCTATAGAGGCCATCATCAGAATCATAACATCCTCATAGGCTAGGCTTTAGGGTTTAGCCATTATGATCTCGAGGTAGATCAACTCTTGTAACACATATTTCATCAAGATCAATCAAGCAGGAAGTAAGGTATTACCTTGATCGAGAGGGGCTGAACCTGGGTAAACATCGTGTCCCCAGTCTCCTATTACCATTGATCCTTAAACGCATAGCTTGGGCCCCCCTACCCGAGATCTGCCGATTTTGACACCGACAATGGTGCTTTCATTGAGAGCTCCGTTGTGCGCTCGCAATGAGAGATCAATGGCTCATCTTGGCATCAACAATGAGATCACCCTCGGAAACAACTTGGCCATTGGCCAGGTTCTCCAGCTCGACAGGTTCGCTATATGCGCCCGCGTGGCCTCAGGGCCGGCCGCAGTCCCTGCGGTCATTGAGCATCACTCTTATATTGACTCCGAACACTCCGCGACCTGGGCGGATCTCTTGCCTTTAAAAGAGCTGCTGGACTGCATCGCCGCCCCGGGGCTTTCATCGCCAGGAGATCAGATCAGACCTAAATCCGGTCAGGATGAGATCGATCCCATCCCGATCACTCACCTAGTGGCGGCAGACGAGAAGAGAGCCGAAGATACTCCCCCTCTTGAGACGGAGACCATCACAGTTCGGATCTTCGAACCCATCGAGCTGAACACGCCCCTGTCGGGTGGCACATTGTGTCTTTCGAGCTCTGGGATTGACGCGAGGTCCACGGAACATTCAGATCCTGCTGAGCCCGGATCGTCCACATCAGAGGTTGTCAAAACCCCGAATACCACGTTGGGTCGGGATTTAGAATTACCAGCACCCACCCACCCTGGGAGAAACTCTCCAAGTGAATCTGGACTCACAGACATAAATGATATCGCAAACACAAAGCAGCAGCTCGAGGACACGGTCAACCACTTTTGGGCCAGATTCCTGCTTGTCAAGAACAAGATTAAGGACTGCTGCGACAATGATGCGGTCCCCTTATTTCACCACAACTGTACATATGAGGGAGTTTTGAACGCCCTCAACCGACGTTGTGTCCTGAGTTTCACAGACCTGTCGCACTTAGTACGAAAGTACCACGCAATGGAAAACACTTGGAGAGCCCAGAATACACCCCTAGAACAGTCTGTATCCGGACAACACACTGTTAAGGCAAAACGGACATACCCTAGGAGGTCATCCGATAATATGCCTATTGGCAAGAAGAATAAACCTTCTACATGTCGCAGGTCCATACTGGACGAACTGCTTGATAAACCTTGCCAAATACATGCAGCCCCAGACAGTATCCCAAACCACTGCCTTAGGGCATGTTGGGTATTTTGCCAGGTAGCAAAGAGCGGTGCAGCAATCCTCACCACCGCGGTATCAGGGGTGAAGGACGTTTGTGTATTCACTATCTTCAAGACGTTCTCCTCAAACAACCGCCGCAACAGAGCGAATCGCGAACTTGCCGAGGTCTACCAAATTAGCTCTGCAAGCCCATGGAGCGACACGACAATTAGTTTTCTACCGAAGACGCACCTCGAGTCCAGCCGACCCGAGCAACAACATCTCTTGTACTAGATCCAATAGTAGACGGCTTTCACCTCACTAAAGTACTTACGGACGGAGGAAGCGGACTGAACCTCATATACGAGGAAACGCTTGCAAAAATGCAGGTTGACAAATCCCGCATTAAGCACACTAACACAACCTCCAGAGGAATTATTCCCAGCCGAGAAGCCCGGTGTTCGGGAAGCATTAAGCTCGGCATAGTATTCGGCACATCCGATAACTACAGGTCGGAGGAACTGCTCTTCCACATTGTTCCCTTCAATAGCGGATACCGCGCCCTTTTAGGACGGGACGCTTCTTCACGCTTTCAAGCCATACCCCATAATGGGTACATGAAGCTTAAAAGGCTAGGGCCCAATGGAGTAATCACATTAACAAGTGATCAAAAGCCCTCGCGCCCGAAGAATTAACTACCTTACGATCCACGGTGGACAAGGACGATGTAATCCTCGCCAAAATATCGAAATCTACCTCCTTCAAGCCAGCAGATGAAACCATAAAATTCCAAGTGCACCCAACGGACCCTAATAAGACAGCGTCTATTGGGGCACAGCTGGATCCAGCGGTAGACAGTGCGTTACGCCTCTTCCTTCAGGAAAATTGGGATATATTCGCCTAGCACCCTTCAGATATGTCGGGAATCCCACGCAGGCTGGCCGAACACAGCCTCAATATTATCAAAGGGTTCAAACCAGTGAAGCAGTCCCTGTGACGGTTTTCCAAACCCAAAAGATAAGCAATGGGAGAAGAGCTAGCCAAGCTATTAGAAGCCGGATTCATCACAAAAATTAAACATTCGAATTGGCTAGCCAACTTAGTCATGGTATCGAAGAAGGATAAATTGTGGCACCTCTGTGTCGACTTTACAAACCTAAACAAGGCTTGCCCTAAGGATCCCTTTCCTTTGCCCCACATTGATCATATTATCAATGCAACGGCCGGATACGACTCATTGTGCTTCATTGATGCTTATTCCGGATACCATCAAATAAAGATGAAGGAATCTGATCAGGCCGCAACGACATTTATCACCCTGTACGGTCCTTTCTTTTTGAACACTATGCCCTTTGGACTCAAAAATGTTGGCGCCACATATCAACGCATGATTCAAACATGCTTAGAAAAACAAATTGGCAAGACAGTGGAGGCATATGTTGAGACGTAGTCGTTAAGACCAAACACGTCGATGCATTGGTGGACGATCTCCGCCTTACGTTTGATATCCTTCGAGAATATGACATAAGGCTCAATCCGAAAAAATGTGTCTTCGGCGTTCCGGACGGAAAACTATTAGGGTTCATTGTATCCCATATAGGAATCAAAGCTAACCCAGCTAAAATCCGGGCCTTGTCAGATCTCAAAACGCCAACCGATCTCAAACAAGTGCAAAAACTAGTAGGCTGCATAGTGTCCTTGAGTCGCTTCATCTCCAGGTTAGGAGAGAAAGCATTGCCACTTTATAGATTGCTACAACGCACTGACAACTTCGAATGGACGGACGCGGCCATAACTAGATTGGAAGAAATAAAAACTCTACTAGCGAGCAACCCAATCCTCGCAGCCCCAAGTGTTGGCGAACCAATGTTGTTGTATATATCAGCCACTCACCAGGTAGTGAGTGTCGTGCTCGTCGTCGAACGAGCCGAAGAGGGACATAAGTTCCCCGTTAAAAAAACCCGTATACTACGTATCCGAGGTTCTCACACCGTGCAAATCACGGTACCCCCACTATCAGAAAATTGCTTACGCGGTCTTCATGTCATCTCGGAAACTTCAACACTACTTTCAAGAGTGTTCGATCATAGTGGCATCCGAAGTACCACTTAATGATATTACTAACAATAAAGACACCACTGGACGCATAGCCAAATGGGCCATCGAGCTCTTACCATTTGAAATATCGTATAAGCCACGCTGGACTATTAAATCCCAGGTGTTGGCTGACTTCGTCGCAGAATGGACCGAAGCCGAACTCCCTAAAGAGTACGGTTCATATTCCCACTGGACAATGTACTTCGATGGTTCCAAAATGCTAGCCGGATTGGGGGCCAGCCTAATATTGATATCTCCAACTAGGGATATAGTCCGGTACGTACTGCAAATTATGTATGCGGGTTCGAATAATACGGCCGAATACGAGGCACTATTGCATGGTCTCCGCCTAGCTGTATCCATGGGCATACAACGCCTCGAGGTGCGCGGAGACTCAAACCTCGATATCTCCCAAATAAACAGAGATTTTGATGTGAAGGATTCAAAAATGGCAGCTTATCGCAATGCCATATTGAAAATATCGGCTCGATTTGAGGGGTTGGAATTCCATCATGTAGCCCGGGATAATAACTAGGCCGTTGATGTACTCGCTCGTATGGGCGCTAAACGCGACCCAGTCCCGCCTAACACCTTTGGGGAAAGGTTGTTTAAGCAATCTGTAACATGGTTGGACGCGAGCGGCGATATTGATTCGGATCCGAACACACCCCCAGCCGAACTTTACCCAGACATCATAGGAGACTCAGACATGGAGATAACTTACTCGGCTCACGAGATCATGGCTATCATAGCCCTCTGGACAGAGCCCTTCTTAGCTTACCTTAATAGGCAGGTGTAATGCCCAGTATGCGGCTATGTCCCCCACGTGTCGAGGCACGACTTAAAGACATAAACGCATACTAGAATGATCTCAAGTATGGTATCTTTGCACATCTCATGTAAAATTCAGGGATGAAACTGTAAAATGATAGTTGGCCTACACTCGCCACGTCACGCAATGAATACAATAGCATACATATCCAAATAACATCAGGGTCCGACTACGGACGAAATCCAAACGAAAAATATATCATAAATAACACAAGCCCGGACCCTCCTAGTAAGAACCACTACTGATCGTCGGGATAAGACACATAGTATCGTTCATGCTCTTCATCAAACTCCCAATAAAGCTCTGAACCATCTCCTGCGTAGTTCTCAACAGTACCAGCATCTGGTGTCTGTTGAGTCTGTGAGCCATAGACGACTCAGCAATCCCGTTCCCGGGTATCAAAAACTACCAAAGCCTTAGGTGTGGGAAAGACCATAAACAAGGGTTGCAGCATGCACTAAGCACTAGCTTACGAGTTAAGAGCGAAAAGAGAACAAGTGCCAACGATCGCCAAGTTGATCAAGAAGTGATCCTAACTACTCACGATCAAACATAACCCCACCGTGTTCACTTCCCGAAACCCTTCGGGAAGAGACCATCACGGTTACTCACGCATGTAGTGTATTCATGAATAAGGTGTCAAGTTATCTACAACCGGATATTAACAAATTCCCATCTGCCACATAACCGTGGGCACGGCTTTCGAAAGATCAAACACTATAGGGGTGTCCCAACTTAGCCTATCACAGGCTCACGATCCGCGGAGTCGCAACTCCAATGTGGGAAGACCCGAGTATTCTCGGAATCCTGTGCTCAAGATATTTCGACAAAGGTAAAAATAATCCAGCAAGACCTCTCGGCGTGCCGACACCCTAATAGTAGTCGTGCGTATCTCGTCTCAGGCCACGACTAGATGAGCACTACGTACAGCAACCGAAGATCCCAGCGAACTGGGTGGCACCGCAAGTGGCTCTAGTTTGGACCAACACTCATGAGGAGCACTGACCCGGGGGTTGTTAATAAGTCCTCGGGGTAGCTAGTCCCTATGCAAGTTTTAGTAATTAGGCAAATGTAAAACTAATGTCGGGCCTTGCTGGAAAAGCTTTAAACAGAGCGAAATACCAAGGGGGTCCCATAACCCCAACCGTGTTAGGAACGCAAAATCAAGGAACATAACACCGGTTTATCGGTTCCTAGGGTGGCATGAGTGGAACAAAACACCAAGCAAGAGGCTTAGCCTTCCACCCATTACCAATATATAGGTGAATTAGTTTAACAGGGATTATATATTGTGTTATCCCAACAACAACTTCATCACGGAGCAATCTTCAAAACTTCACCTACAACTAACAACGCTATAAGAGGGGCTGAGCGATGCATACTTATCCAAACAACGCTTTGCTAGGAAGGTGGTTAGAGTGTTTCATGGCAACAATAGGAGGGCTGACAAACAGGAATAGGCATCGAGGCAATATCTAAACAGCGAGACATCTAGCATAGGCAAAGATAAAAGTGATATCTGGGAATGGTCATGTTGCATGTTGACTCCACACAGGGATCGTAACCTTACTCCTCAAACTCAGCCTCGATAGGAACCTTGAACTCCGAATCGTCACCGGGCTCTAACCAACACAACAATGCGAACACCAGAACACAATCAATCATCATGCAATGCTCAAACACATGATGCATGAATATGATGCATATGGGCATGGTAGGACATGATGCATCTCCTAGGAACAAGAAGAGTACACAAGCAACATGGCAATAACAAGATCACACGCATGTATGAACACAGCAAAAGGAAACTAGTCCAACATGTCCACTAGTGGTTATGTTAAAGATTTAAACAAGCACCCAACAAGTTTTTAAGAGTTGATTAACATGGCAAGGGTGCATCTAGGACTACAGCAACATGCTAGCATTTTTAAATGGGCCGGAAAGAACAAACAACAATTCCCGGAAACTCTCATATCCATTTAAATGCATTTGGGACAGAACTGAGAAACTCATCTTTTGAATTTGTTAAACATGCAAAGTAACAACACCACATTAATCTACACATTTTTCCACCCCAAATGCATATAAAGTTTGTTAAATTTGGAGTTGTAGATATTTAGTTATGATTTTTATAAGTTTAAGAATATTTTAAACATAAATTAATTAAAACAGCATTTTAAATGTTTTGAACATGGCAACAAACATCATATTAATATTCTACATGAAAAACTAAGCAGTTTTCATATATAACTCATTTCCATCAGATGCATATTTAAACAGACATTAAATATGCAAAGTTAATGCAGAAAAGAAAAAGAAAAACAGAAACAGAAAAGAAAAACAAAAGAAAAAGGTCAAACTGACCCAGGCTAAGCTAGCAGCAGCCACTGACCTGTTGGTCCAGAGGCGCTGAGGTGGCAGCGGTGGGTGTGGGAGTGGGTAGGACGTGTTGGGTGGCTGCCAGGTGGGGTCGGTTTGTCATGGAGTGAGCCAAAATGCAAAAGAAAAGGGCCTAACCACTGCCCGAAGGGGAATTCGAACCTAGGACCTCTCGCTGCTAAGAGCGAGCGCTAGCCAGTGCGCCATGCTCGTTTGCTGAAAGGAAAAGGGCGCGACCTGATAAGAGGCCTCTCAGGGTCGATCTCACCTGTCTCCACAGAGGAAGACGACGGTCGTGACAACGGCGACGGCGAACAGCACGACGACTCTTGCAGAAGCAGAGCACCGGCGGGTGTGCGGGATCTACAGGGGAGTGCGGGCTCGTGTCCAGGCACTCGAGCACGAGCTCGTGCCCGTCTCGGGCGCAACTCTGGAAGCGAGGCGACATCGACGGCTGCTGGCGAAGCGAGGGCAGGCTCGTGCGGGCTCGTGAAGGTCGGGTGAGCCGCGCGGTGCTGTCGTGCATGCAGCGAGACACACGAGGGGAACCAGAGGGGTTAACACACGGCCATGCTACAGCTACCGCGGACTACTCTGAATTTTCCAGATCTCGCCGGAGCACCGAGAGCACGACGACGACACGGCTCTTAGCAACGTCTACGGTGACCGACTTGCGATGGAAAAGTGCGGGGCTGGAGTTGGGGATACCTCCTTACCCTAGGACACAGAGAAGTCGACGGAGACATGCTGGAGGCGACGGAAGGGAGCTCTGAACTTGGTGAAAATCTGTCCAAGAAGAAGAGAAGCAGAGGACGTCGTGGAGGTAGTCGGACTTGGCGATCCTTGGGCGCGTCTTGGCGTCTGAATGGAACCAGGACGGAGTTCCCGAGCGCTTGGACGACGGAGGGAGCGGCCACGACAAGGTCTAGGCCAGTGGCGAGCTCATGCCCGAGCTGGCCATGGCGTGCGGGTGCGGGTGTGCGCGTGGGTGCCTTCTTACCTGAGGCGGCGGCGCGAGGGGAAAGGAGGGAGGAGGAGAAACCCTAGGGCCGAGGCGATGGCTTTAGAGGGGAAGAGGGGAGGCACCGTCGTGGCCACGGTGGCTGCCATGTGCTGCCTTCCTCCTTTTACTGTGAGAGAGAGGGAGAGCGTGAGGTGGAAGAAAAGGAGGGAGGGAAGAGAATGGCAGGTGGGGCCAGGCGGGTGTCGAGCATGGTTTCACCACGGGAGAGACAAGGGCTGCGCCGAGGCTGCTGCGGGAGACTGGAGTTGGTCTGCTGGCAGCTGCGGTTGGGCTGAAGGCTGTACTGCTGGGCCTGGTGGAGGAGGGGAAGAGGCCCAAGCTGCTGCTGCCCTTTTCTTTTTATACAATTTCTGTTTAATAAATAAACAGCCGCAGAAAAGAAAAGGTACAGGGGGCTAGGTGAGGAGTTTGGAAAATATAAAAATATCCTCAAGCACCTGGAATTACACACTATTTTATAAAATTATCCTGGGCATTTTTAGAGGAAGTAAAATAATTCAAGTTTGAAAATATTCAAACTTGAGCCATTTTAAAACCGAACCAAAATAATTCCAACAGAGGTGTATCTTTGCAAGGTGGCTCATGATAGTGTAACTTGGAAGTGGGGAGGAGATGAATATTAAAGGAGAAGGGTTTAGCCACTTGCAAAAAGATTAAAGAAAGGAGGAAGAAGAAGAAGTGCTAGAAGAGGAAGAAGGGGCGTTTAGGGTTTAGCATTGGCATGGCTTGACACCACCATGATGATACGTCCAAAACGTATCTATAATTTCTGCTTGCTCCATGCCTCTTTTGGGTGATATTGCTATGATATTTATACACTTCCATACACTTTTGATCATATTTGGACTAACCTATTAACTTAGTGCACCCCGGTGTCAGTTTCTGTTTTCTGCTGTTTTTGTATTTCAGGTTTTCCCATTACGAGAACTGCCAGAAAAAACCCGGAAAAATTATATAAAAAATCAGCGTTCCAGAAGCTTCCCAGCAGCCAAAGTACAGCCGGAGGGGGGCCACCAGGGCTCCAGGCGCCCTGGTGGCGCCCCCCCCTGGCCGCGCCGGGGGGGCGCCTGGGCCCCCCGGGCCTCCGCTGATGCCCCCCTTTGGCATATATTTATATCATGTCCCGAAACCCTCGAGACGGGAACCCTTTTTCGCGATATCATCTATGTTCCACCGCCGCCGCGCTTCCAAGATCGGGAGCACCAGGAGAACTCTTCCCGGCACCCTGCCGGAGGGGAGGATCACCACCGGGAGCCTCTCCACCACCATGGACGCCTCCCGGATGAGTTGTGAGTAGTCTCCCTTGGACCATGGGTCCATGACCAGTAGCTATGTGATGTTCTCCTCCCGTTCTTGTGCTTCACTAATTAGTCCTCGTGAGCTGCCCTACATGATCGAGGCACATATGTAATCCTTATGCTGTTGCTATGTTGAGTTTGTTGGGACCCAATGGATTGTGAGATTATGTTCAGATCGTGTTTGAGTAATATATTTGATCTACCTCTTTTATATTTATGTTCGTAAGTAATTCTTGCATGTTCTCCGTTGTTATTTATTGCTTTGGCCAAGTAGTAGGTAGTGACTCCAAGAGGGAACGTTATGCTTGATTGTGGGTTCATGCCCCTCGATGACTAGCTTGAGTGACAGAAACATGAGTCTAGGGGATGTGTTGTTGCCACAAGGGGGAAAACAACGGTGCTTGTGCCCGCGGGTGCAAGGATTGTTTACTTTACGCAAAGTTCTTTTAATGCAGTTGTCTGTTGCTTTGAGTTTACACTATGGGTGGGACTCGCAACTTAATACCAGCGAGATGTTCTGGATAGATATCTCAAGGTGGATGATTAGTAGTAGAATCAGATGGATTTCGGTCTACTTGCCTTGGCGTACCGCCCATGCTTTGAACCTCTACCTTTCTTGTAACATAGTTAGCATTGGTTTGCGCACATAATTTTGTCAATTGCCCAGCTGTAATTCGTTCACCTCACATAGCTGTTTTATCATCTTTTGGGAGAGAGACATCACTAGTGAACATCATGGGACCCCGGTCCATATTACCATCATTGATCACATCCGCTATTTACTTTCCGCTTTTACTTACTATTGCAGCAAAACCTATCACTATTATCACTTGCGTTTGATCCTTTGTAAACGACAAGGCCGGAGGGATTGACAACCTCTTTGTACTCGTTGGGAGCAAAGTTATTTGTATCTGTGTGCAGGTCCACGTTGATTGCTAATATCTGGCGCTGTTAGCAGTTGACACCTTCTTGTTGAAACTGGGAGTCTCAGGGAAATCGATCCTTGGTATCTTTGCCAAGGGAAAACTTTCGCTACACTGCATCTCAAACCTTCCACTTGGGGTAACCAACGAGGGGCTAGAAGCCATCAAGCAAAGTTTTCTGGCGCCGTTGCCGGGGACTCCACTCTTCAGGATAGGGGAGTTGCATGCTATCTTTTACCTTTGCTTTTTAGTCTTGTTAGTTTACCTTTCAGTTTTTGCTTTAGTATCTTTTATCGAAAATCACAAAAATAGTTATCTTGCTTGCTTGCTACTATGGGTTCCACCGAGAACACCAAGTTGTGTGACTTCACTAGTCACAACAACGATGACTTTATCTGCACACCTATCACTACACCTGCCACTTCAGCACCTTCGTATGAAATTAAACCTTCTTTACTGAACTTAGTCATGAAAGATCAATTCTCCGGTGCTGGAGATGATGCTGCTTTACACTTAAACAATTTTGTTGAACTTTGTGATATGCAAAAGTACCAAGAAATAGATGGTAATATTGTTAAGCTTAAGCTTTTTCCTTTCTCCTTGAGAGGAGCAGCTAAAATTTGGTTTCAGTCTTTGCATAGAAATAGCATAGATTCATGGGACAAGTGCAAAGATGCTTTTATTGGAAAGTACTATCCACCTGCTAAAATTATCCAACTAAGAAGTAACATAATGAATTTTAAACAATTGGATAATGAACACGTTGCCCAAGCTTGGGAACGTATGAAATCTCTTATCAAGAACTGCCCTACTCATGGTTTGACTACTTGGATGGTTATCCAAACTTTTTATGCAGGCTTGAACTTTACCTCGCGAAACTTGTTAGATTCGGCCGCGTGAGGAACTTTTATGTCAACTACACTTGGTGCTGCCACAAAACTTCTCGATGAGATGATGACCAACTATTCCCAATGGCACACCGAACGCGCTCCAACAGGTAGGAAGGTAAACTCTGTCGAGGAGATTTCCTCCCTAAATGAAAAAGTTGACCTGATCATGTCTCTACTTTCGAAGCAATCTTCTGTTGATCCTCGTGATGTTCCTTTAAATTCTTTGATTGCTCAAGAACAAGTAGATGTGAACTTTATCTCTAGAAACAATTTTAACAACAATGCTTATAGGAGTAATTTTGGTAACAATCCTAGACCGTTCCCCTCTAATTCTTATGGGAACAACAATGCTTATCCTAGCACCAAGAACTCCACTACTGAACTAGAGATTATGCTTAAAGATTTCATCACTACCCAAAAAGCCTTTAATAAGAGTGTAGGAGAAAAACTAAACAAACTAGATGATCTCTCTTTGAAGGTAGACAATTTAGCCAATGAGGTAGAATTGCTTAAAATTAGAACTTCTCCTCTTGAGGAGAGGAAGGTCACTCCTATGAATGGTATTCAAGTGCAAATTAATGAAAATATTAGGATGATGGCTAAACTTAAAGAGAGATGGGCTAGAGAAAGGGAGGAAGAAGATAGAATTAAGAACCTTCCTACCCACCACACTGTTGCTACTATCCAAGTTGTTGAGGATATCCAAACTCTTAGCACCCAATGCACTCCTGGTCCCAATGGACCTATTAATGGTGATGCTATGACTATAGAAACTACCAAACAAGTGAACCTAAAGGACACCACTACCACCTTACTTGATAGTAGTGACCATGATTTTGACAATTGCACTCTTACCGAAGTTATTGATTTCCTTCACAAGATGTCTAGAGATCCCCACACTAGCACGCTTAATCTTGCCTTCACAGAGCATATCACTAATGCTCTCATCAAAGCTAGGGAGGAGAAACTTAGAGTAGAAGCCTCCATACCTAGAAAGCTAGAAGATGGTTGGGATCCTATGATTAAAATTAAATTGAATAACTTCTCTTGCTATGCTTTATGTGATGTTGGAGCTAGTACCTCCGTTATGCCCAAAAGAATATATGATATGCTTAAACTGAAACCTTTTGATTCTTGTTCTTTTGGTGTTCGTCTCATTGATTCTTCCATAAAGAAACCTTTGGGGAGGATCGACGATGTTCTTATCATTGTCAATGACAACTACGTTCCCGTTGATTTTACTATTATGGATATTGAATGTGAACCTTCTTGTCCAATTATTTTGGGACGTCCTTTCCTACGCACCGTTGGTGCTACCATTGACATGAAAGAGGGGAATATAAAATTCCAATTTCCTCTCAAGAAAGGGATGGAACACTTCCCTCGAAAGAAGATTAAGTTACCTTTTGAGTCCGTTATACGGGCTAGCTATTCTTTTACTCTTGATAAAACTTGATCTCTTTGCATTATGCCTAGCTTAAAGGCATAAAAGAAAGCGCTTTTGGGAGGCAGCCCACATGAATAAAATTTTATTTTGCTTTTTGTTGTGTCTTGATGTTGTTACTACAGTAGCATCATCATTGTATCTTTGCTTTTCAATTTTGTGCCAAGTGTAGCCTCTGATTGCAAGAAAGTTCAAAAGTTGTGACGTGCTGTCCAGGAAACAGATTTTGTCCTTGGATAGAAAAATTCATATAAAATCACCAGATCACCTTTTTGGTCTGAATTTTTTTCGACAGCATGCTCTATATAATTGTCTTTCGTGCGTCTGTTTTGAGTTTTTTGATTAGAGTTGCAGAAGTGCCCCGAAAAAATCATTTACTACCTGCTGTTCTGTTTTTCACAGATTCTGTCCTTTTTTGCCTTTCCTTCATTTTGCAAACCTAGAGCTTGCTTTTTCTTTGCAAAAACCTTTTGGCAATCTTGAGAAACAGTAGACCTTCAAGAATATCTTTATTTCCAGCAAGGAACAATTATTTTATTATCGGTACTAACCTCGCTAATCATATTATGATGAGTTATGTATGAAGGGAGTTTTCAAGTGTGCGAGGGAAGATGATAAAAAGATTCAGGAGTGTCAAACGCTCAAGCTTGGGGATGCCCCCATGCACCCCCAAGAAATATTCAAGGAGACTCAAGCGTCTAAGCTTGGAGATGCCCCCGTGCATCCCCTTCTCCATCAACATTATCAGTTCGTCTTTCGTTCCACTATATTTTTATCACTTCATGTGTTATGTGCTATGCTTGGAGCGTCTTGCTTTAGTTTTCCTTTTTAGTTTCCTTTAGCTTTTCATAACGAGTCGGAACTCAGCTTTCTTTATGTGGGAGAGAAACACGCTCCACTTCTACCTAGAACATAACATAGAATTTTCATGTCTATCTTGCTGTGTGTGTTCTTTGTCTTTCAATAGCTACTATCATGCTTAGCTTTTAGTTTTCATGCTTATCTTTTTAAAGAGCTTTTGTTTAGTTGGTTGCTTGAACTCTCTTTAGTTATTATGCTTATCTTATTAAGAGAGTTTGCTTCTGTTGCATTGGTTGATATGTCTATGATAAAAATGCTACGTGCATAATGGTGCTTAGTAGTTCATGTTTTCTTATGGTTAGTCTCAAATAGCTGGGGGGTTTCCAATATGTTATTGGAGTACCAACATGATTTGTTTGCCTATGATGTGGTATGGTTTAGTAATATCTTCCTTCAAGAATTTATTTTGATTGACTTGGCGTATGCTCACGCATATTTAAGACTGTAAAGAAAGTCTGCCAAGCCTTGATGATCTTTTGTTTCTGAGTAGCGATATAACTACCATGCCTGATTCAATGTTGCTTTCTCGCTCTGCATGATTATGACCGTCTTTGCTCTCTTAGTTGGTCGCTCCCAGTCTTTTGCTAACCTTCGCCTGTACTAAGCGGACTGACTTCTTGTGCATCCAAATTCTTTTAAACCAGTTATGCCATATGAGTCCACCATACCTTCCTACATGGTATTTACCTGCCATTCCTAACGAAGACTTTCATGTACCATCTCGAAATTATTCAAAAAGAAAAAAAATGCATTCCTATTTTGTGCCTCTGTTTTAAGTCCATGAGGAAGTAGTAGTTAATTCATGATCTTTTTAAGTTGGACAAGCTTCACCCCGGGATTGCATGTATAATGTGCAAACCCATAACACGAGAAGGAACTGGCATTGAGTGCGCCCGGCTCAAAATTAATATAACAAACAAACCCTCCTTCACGCTTTGTTCATGAGAAATCATAAAACTTTGGCAGTGATAAACGAAGGAGATTAAGAGGATGTGATCGTCCTCATTCGGGAGCCGTTCCTCGAAACTTGTCCATCTCAAGAAGTGATTGAGTTATCTGCTAGCATTCGTTGACGGAACATGCATAATCAAAAAATAATTATTACCTCTGTTTTTAAAACCAAGAGCTCTGGTACATGCTTTGTCTTTGTTTCCGACTATGGGTTTTCAACCTTTCCAACCAAAGCCACGGTTCGAGAGTCTCCACCTTCTTTTAAAGCACCAACTACTGAGAGCATGATTGTCATTCTGAGTGTAATGTGCATTGTCCCAAAGTAGCATTGTCTTTTGCATGATTATGATATCGTTTATTCTGAAATCATTGTATCTAGTCATCACTTAAACCTTGGAGGTGCCCCTGCATTTATGTTTTGCTTCACTAAAGGGGGCAAGCGAGATATCACTTTATCATATTTGCACACCATGCTCATTACAAATCTATTTGATGTTTCAGTATCATATTGTAAAACTTTCAGTTCTTTGTGATTTTCTCATGAGGCAACTTAATTACTACAGATTCATTGTCTCAGTAAGCTTTTGTCATATGACTATGAAAAATCCTTATATGGTTAATAGCATGTCACCACAGAAATTATTCTTGTTATCATTTACCTACTCGAGGACGAGCAGGAATTAAGCTTGGGGATGTTGATACGTCCAAAATGTATCTATAATTTCTGCTTGCTCCATGCCTCTTTTGGGTGATATTGCCATGATATTTATACACTTCCATACACTTTTGATCATATTTGGACTAACCTATTAACTTAGTGCACCCCAGTGCCAGTTTCTGTTTTCTGCTGTTTTTGTATTTCAGGTTTTCCCATTACGAGAACTGCCAGAAAAATCCCGAAAAAATTATATAAAAAATCAGCATTCCAGAAGCTTCCCAGCAGCCAAAGTACAGTCGGAGGGGGGCCACCAGGCTCCAGGCGCCCTGGTGGCGCCCCCCCTGGCCGTGCCGGGGGGGGGGCGCCTGGCCCCCCCGGGCCTCCGCTGATGCCCCCCTTTGGCATATATTTATATCGTGTCCCGAAAACCTCGAGACGGGAACCCTTTTTCGCGATCTAATCTCTGTTCCGCCGCCGCCGCGCTTCCAAGATCGGGAGCACCAGGAGAACACTTCCTAGCACCCTGCAGGAGGGGAGGATCACCACCGGGAGCCTCTCCACCACCATGGACGCCTCCCGGATGAGTTGTGAGTAGTCTCCCTTGGACCATGGGTCCATGACCAGTAGCTATGTGATGTTCTCCTCCCGTTCTTATGCTTCACTAATTAGTCCTCGTGAGCTGCCCTACATGATCGAGGCACATATGTAATCCTTATGCCGTTGCTATGTTGAGTTTGCTGGGATCCGATGGATTGTGAGATTATGTTCAGATCGTGTTTGAGTAATATATTTGATCTACCTCTTTTATATTTATGTTCGTAAGTAATTCTTGCATGTTCTCCGTTGTTATTTATTGCTTTGGCCAAGTAGTAGGTAGTGACTCCAAGAGGGAACGTTATGCTTGATTGTGGGTTCATGCCCCACGATGACTAGCTTGAGTGACAGAAACATGAGTCTAGGGGATGTGTTGTTGCCACAAGGGGGAAAACAACGGTGCTTGTGCCCGCGAGTGCAAGGATTGTTTACTTTACGCAAAGTTCTTTTAATGCAGTTGTGTGTTGCTTTGAGTTTACACTATGGGTGGGACTCGCAACTTAATACCAGTGAGATGTTCTGGATAGATATCTCAAGGTGGATGATTAGTAGTAGATGCAGATGGATTTCGGTCTACTTGCCTTGGCGTACCGCCCATGCTTTGAACCTCTACCTTTCTTGTAACATAGTTAGCATTGGTTTGCGCACATAATTCTGTCAATTGCCCAGCTGTAATTCGTTCACCTCACATAGCTATTTTATCGTCTTTTGGGAGAGAGACATCACTAGTTAACATCATGGGACCCCGGTCCATATTACCATCATTGATCACATCCGCTATTTACTTTCCGCTTTTACTTACTATTGCAGCAAAACCTATCACTATTATCACTTGCGTTTGATCCTTTGTAAACGACAAGGCCGGAAGGATTGACAACCTCTCTGTACTCGTTGGGAGCAAAGTTATTTGTATCTGTGTGCAGGTCCACGTTGATTGCTAATATCTGGCGCCGTTAGCAGTTGACACCTTCTTGTTGAAACTAGGAGTCTCAGGGAAATCGATCCTTGGTATCTTTGCCAAGGGAAAACTTCCGCTACACTGCATCTCAAACCTTCCACTTGGGGTAACCAACGAGGGGCGAGAAGCCATCACATGACACAACAACCAACAAGGTGACCTCACATCACAAGCAAAGACAAATAGATAAAGCTATGATGAACATGATGACATGATGATGATGAAGCACTGCATGGATGCATAAGAAAATAAAATGACAATGCAAAACAAAAGAATGCATAAATGACAAGAACCCCCAAGGAAAAGGACAAGGATCAAAATGATAAATGCTTTATTGCCATATATAGAAAGTATCACATATGGGGTGTTACGAACTCTCCTCCACTACAAAAAGATCTCGTCCCGAGATCTAGGACTGAAAGAAGGAGGGATACTCGGAACGAAGATAATCTTCTCGTTCCCATGTAGCTTCTCGGTCGGTATGGTGTGACCACTTCACTTTCAAGAATTTGATGGACTTGTTGCGAGTCTTGCGCTCAGTTTCTTCAAGGATAGCAACGGGGTGCTCACGATAAGACAAGTCTTGTTGAAGATCAATCTCTTCGAACGGAATGGTGCATTCAGGTGTCTTGAAGCACTTGCGGAGTTGAGACACGTGAAACACATCATGCACATTTGCAAAGTTGGAGGGAAGCTCGAGTTGGTAGGCTAGATCGCCTCTCTTGCCAAGAATCTTGAAAGGGCCCACGTATCTTGGAGCAAGCTTGCCCTTGATACTGAACCTCTGAGTGCCCTTCATGGGAGAAACACGGAGATAGACATGGTCTCCAATGTCGAAAGCCAAGTCACGATGCTTGCCGTCATAGTAGCTCTTTTGGCACGATTGCGCGGCTTTGAGATTCTCACGTATGACTTTGCACATTTCTTTGGCTTTTGAGATCAAATCATTACCAAGGAGCTGACGTTCACCAGTCTCGGACCAGTTGAGAGGGGTACGACACTTTCTGCCATAGAGGATTTCAAAAGGAACTTTGTCGGCACTTGCTTGGAAGCTGTTGTTGTAGGAGAATTCGGCAAATGGAAGGCAATCTTCCCATTTCATGCCGAAGGAGATGACACAAGCTCTGAGCATATCTTCGAGGATCTGGTTCACTCTTTCGACTTGACCACTAGTCTGAGGGTGAAACACAGTGCTGAAGCGAATCTTTGTGCCCATGGTTGACTGAAAAGAATCCCAGAACTTGGAAGTGAACAAGCTTCCACGGTCTGAGGAGATCACTTGAGGAATGCCATGCAAAGAAACAATTCTGGAGGTGTACAGCTCTGCCAGCTGAGCTGCATTGATGGATTCTTTGACGGGAAGAAAATGAGCTACTTTAGTTAGCTTGTCAATCGCCACAAAGATGGCATCATTTCCTTTCTTGGACTTGGAAAACCCAGTGACAAAATCCATCTCAATGTGATCAAATTTCCACTCGGGAATAGGTAGAGGTTGAAGGAGTCCGGCTAGATGTTGATGCTCTGCCTTCACTCTTCTGCAGACATCACATTCATTCATAAATTGGGCAATATCCCTTTTCATGTGAGTCCACCAATACGATTGTTAGAGGTCATGATACATCTTGGAGCTTCTTGGATGTATCGAGAGAAGGGAGTCATGTGCTTCGTTCATTATGAGCTTCCTGAGATCACCTTTGGGAACCACAGTCATGTCCTCAAAGAACAAGGTGTCTTTCTCATCAACGCGATAGCACTTGTACTTGGGAGTACCCTTAGCAATACCATGTTTCACTTTCTGCACCATAGCATCACTGAGTTGGGCCTCGCGGATTTGATCTTCCAAGGTAGGAGCAACTTGAAGGTTTGCAAGAAAGCCTTGCGGAACAACTTGGAGGTCGAGCTTCCTGAATGATTCACAAAGTTCAGGTTGGAACAGTTTGAGAAGGAGACTGTTGCAATACGCCTTTCTGCTCAAGGCATCTGCAATGGCATTGGCCTTGCCAAGAGTATACTCAATGCTTGGATCGTACTCTTGAATCATCTCAACCCAACGAGTCTGGCGAAGATTAAGATTTGGCTGAGTAAAGATGTACTTCAAGCTCTTGTGATCGGTGAAGATGTCCACTTTTCTGCCCAACAGAAGGTGTCTCCACGTGATCAAGGCATGTACAACTGCTGCTAGCTCAAGATCATGTGTGGGGTAATTCTTCTCATTTGGTTTCAGCTGACGAGAAATGTATGCCACAATCTTCTTGTCTTGCATGAGAACCCCACCAAGACCTTGCAATGAAGCATCACAAAAGACTTCATAAGGCTTGGACTCATCCGGAGGAGTAAGAACAAGAGCAGAAATGAGCTTCTATTTGAGGGTATTGAATGCCACATCACAATCAGGAGTCCACGAGTACTTGACATTCTTCTGCAATAGGTTGGAAAGAGACTTGGCAATCTTGGAGAAGTTCTCAACGAACCTTCTGCAATAGCTAGCGAGACCAAGGAAGCTTCGGAGTTGCTTGACATTCTGCGGAGGTTCCCAGTTGACAATAGATTCAACCTTCTCGAGGTTCACATAAATTCCCTTGGCAGAGATAATATGGCCAAGATAGAGGACTTTATCCAGCCAAAATTCACATTTGGAGAACTTCACATAGAACTTGTGCTCACGGAGTCTGTCAATGACCAAACGGAGGTGCTTGGCATGGTCTTCTTCATTCTTGGAGAATACCAAGATATCATCCAGATAAACGAGAACGAATTCATTGTTGTAGGGGTTGAATATGAAGTGCATCATCCAAGAGAAAGTGGGTGGAGCATTTGCAAGGCCGAAAGACATGACCGTGTATTCATAAGAGCCAAAACTCGTTCTGAATGCGGTCTTAGGAATATCCTCTTCATGGATACCAATCTGATGGTAACCCATCTGGAGATCAAGCTTCAAGAACACCTTAGCTCCTTTGAGCTGCTCGAACAATTTATTGATATTGGGGAGCGGGTACTTATTATTTATTGTCTTCTTGTTCAATGGCTGGTAATCAACGCAAAGGTGTTCCGTGCCATCCTTCTTCTTGACAAATAGAACACCACAGCCCCAAGGAGAGGTACTAGGCCTAATTAGACCCATACGTTCTTGCTCATCGAGTTGTTTCTTCAGCTCCTTCAACTCATCAGGAGAAATCTTGTACGGACGCCGACATGCTGGCTCGGTACCGGGTTCGAGTTCAATGACGAATTCAACTTGACGGTGGGGAGGCATGCCTGGAAGATCTTCACGGAATACATCCTCATATTCACGAACCACCGGAATTTGAGAAATGGCATTAATCTCGCCCTTGTCATTGAGAGAGAATAGCCTGATTGTGTTATCTCGAGCTGCGAAGATAATCATGTCTTCGTTAGGATGAGTTAGCTTGACCTCCTTATTTGCACAATTAATGTTTGCATCATGCTTGGAGATCCAATCCATCCCAAGAATAAGATCAATGTCGGAGTTACCGAGAACAACCGGAGAAACCAGAAAATTGTAATCACCCATATGAATAGATATGTCCGGAGCAACTAAGTTGGAAGTCATTTGCAATCCCGAAGAAGTAATCTATAAAGGCCTAGGTATGCTCTCCGTAACCAAGTCATGCTTAGCAACAAATGGTCTTGAAATGAAAGAAAGCTATGCACCCGAATCAAACAAGACTTTTGCAGGAATTGAGTTAACTGAGAGGATACCCAATATCACATCGGAAGAATTCTCTGCTTGAGCTGCATTCATCAGATTCACTCTTGCTAACTTGGGATTGTGCTTGACAATAGCAGTGCTGACAGGTGGAGGAGGCAGAAGGTGCCTTGGGTTGGGACACTTGTTGGCATAGTGTGGGAACCCGGAATTAGCTTCCAGACCCTCCTGTGTATATTTGTCAACCCCAGGATCATTGTTGACAACACAACGAAATGATATCATTGCACAATACGTAAAAGTATTACAAGTAGTATATTTGTCACAAGACATACCTAGCGAATTGTCTCATGACATTTACAATCAGAAAACAGCGGAAAGTACAATGCGTAGCGACTCCATCTCAGCCACAGGCAGTTGATGTAGTCCACGTGACCTCACTCCTACGGATCACCATAGTTGTCGTAGTCGTCACCTTTGTCTTCATGAAACTCTGTTGTCAACAAAATTATTGCCATGAGTACATTACGTACTCAACATGCCTCCCACGGGGAAGGTCTTAACAACTACATGTGGCTTCAAAGGAAGGCTGTATGGCTCATTTGCATAAAAGCTAATTTTGTTTGGAAAAAATATAGCAGTTAGATAATAGCACTTTTAGATGAAAACATGTTTTGTCTCCAGAATAACTTTCATCAAAGTGAGGATCCTCGATCAACTCACACTCTTCACAGGTTCCAAGAATAGGGGAAAGAGGGAATAAGAAAGACAGGTCCCGTATGTCAAGAAAGATTCATGTGCCGTCCATGACCGTGGACACGGCTATTCGAATAGTTTTACACTCTGCAGAGGTTGTACACTTTACCCACACGACACAATCCCGACTTGTTGCCACTAGCCGTCGCTAGCGTAGTACACCATTTGGTATACCGGCAGGGAGATTGTGACGAGGTCTTTCATTAGACCAAACTTACTGTGCCAAGCCCACTAGGTTTCAACACGGAAGTAACCGCAGTTCACAGTCCGAGCCCCCTTTTGTGCCGAGGACACTCCTCGCAAGGCAGCTATCCCATCTGCGGTACAGCGATGACAACAATAAGAGTGAACTAACTAATTAACCAAGCCAGTGCCCATATAGCATGTGGTTGTACTGTTATCACAATCTTCAAATCCAAGACTTATTAGGCCTCATGCGGCACGGACGACTGATTGCCCCCTTCAACTCGTGAAGGGCGGCCAATCGCTCCTTCAATCCTTGATTCAGCTGTCGCCCACGCCAGTATTCAGATGGTAAGTTTCACCCAGAGTAGAAGAGAGTAGAGAAGATCAACAAGGTCAACCAACCTAGCTCAGCGAGCTCAGCAACAAGTTCCAAGTGTCAATGATCCGAAGATCATTCAAATAAGGACCTATAGAATAGTAAGCATGGCTAAGCATTTCTACTCTACCGGAATAATATATAATTCTACTCAGGTGTCAAGTGAATAGGCGACAAGCGAATCAAGGCATGTGTCAATCGACACGCTAGCTACGAGATTAAAAAGCATGCATATAGTAACCATAAAACACAATGCAATTTTGTAAACATAGGATAAGTATGATCAAAGAAGGAGGCATGCCTTCGTTGTTGAGTCCTTCTTCGGTAACCTGATTCTTTCCATATCCAACATCGTCGTCACTCCCTACTCGTCGTAACGATAGCAACAGACAAGCAATAAATACCGAAGCAATGGCAAATCCAAATAACATCCAAAACAAATTAAGAGTAGATGGATAGCAAGATATTGATCAGATGGAAATTCAAAATGAGGTAGCATGATCGGGAGGTGACCGAGATGATTCAGCGAAAGGACATGGTTAGGTTGACCTAGCTAAAGAAGGCTTGGCGATCAAGACTAACGTTCTAGTATGAATTGTTCTACTAAGCAGTAGTAGTGGCCTCTACACATCTGAGCTAAGGTATAGGAAACTACTACATAACAAAGACAATTGCATCAACACATATGAAAAGAAACCATCCTATGCATTTAACTACGCAATCACAACAGGACATGATAAAGGTAAAAGTTAACCACAAGTAAATATTTGAATATAATCCAAATATTTATAATGGTCAATAGTAGTCAAACATATACATCAACTATAATAACTTAAAAGACAATAGTTCATAAGGCAAGCAAACAACCATTAGAAATCATACTAGTAAGCAATGAAACATCATACAACAACATGAATTGAGTTGGATCTAGATTCTATCCTAAAGCAAAACTAAAGAAAATAGGATCAACTTCCTTATATGAAACCAATACTATGGCCACACAATTTAACAAGAGGACACATATTACACATGGTATGTGAATGATAAGTTATAAATATGTATTGACTAATATCACAAGCATCAAGCATAAAGTGACCATGGCAATATACTACACTAGGACATGCTCTTTATGATAATAAATAACAAATGTCCAATTAACCACTACCAACATCATTATCAGCACATGATTGTAACAACATGGCAAACTATGCACACTTGGCATATGAGAAAGACACAACTCAACTAACGAATGGTAAACTATCCAAACCATGTGATGAACTAATGAAACAAGTATTAAACACTCATAATACTAACATGATACAAAGGTAACATCTATAAGAAAGAACTAAACTAGGCAACTGTAATACACCAAACATCATAAAGCATGAAAGATGTCAAAGCATAGAATAACGCATTAGCGAGGTAAACAATGTAATGTCTAAACATGGATGATCGAGATACCACACTAGGCTACCAATAGAATACCGTAACTATGAGATAACTAACATCGAGATCAAGTAGGGTAGTAGCACGCAACCCTGCACACTATTTATGACATGTAAGAACATGGAAGGATGGCATTATCACACAACACTATCATGCTTGTTATAAAATATAACCACACCGAGAAAGCAAAATGAGCATGTAGGCATGTAATACTAGATAATGGCATCAACCAATGAACATGTATTCTACCAGAACGATTAGCAAGATGATATGCATTTCTATCTAATATAACTTACTATTGTAATGACAATGATACACAACTAGAAATGATCTATAACATGAACTGATACAACACACTATGTAATCTAGTTATACAAGCATAACAACATGGCATATTGATTAATCAACAACCTACTACGATATATATCTACCAAGTAAAGTCTAATCACATGTATGAACATAAGGTACAAACTACCAATGATACAACACATTATAGGCATACAACCAAATATGTATTTTACTTTGAGTAAGTACTAACATGGCTCGTCAATCAACTAAGAATGCATAGGTACCATCCTAGGTGAATGAAACAATTTGGATAAATAACAAGAAGCAATAGACTAGGTTATATGCAACAAGCATGACCTATATGTAGCAATAAAAAGAACATGCGACATGGGCGAAAATAAATATGTAAACCATATCTAAGATGTCACCATGCTAAACAAAAATAAAAATAAGACATGAAATATTCCATGCTTTGATAAATAAATGAAAGCCTAGAATAATCCTACAAAATTATAAACATGGCGAACGTTCACCAAATATTGTACATGCATAAGATAGGGGAACATGCTACACACAAAAATCACACAAGACAACATACAAGACTACAATCAACTAATAAAATAATCCTTACAATAAACATACACATGGCAATAATTCACAAAACTTGTACGGGGCATATACTATGACTACATACCGCACCCAAAAAAAATATCATCGTGAGACAACATGTTAAACAATTTTAAATAACTAATATTCATAAATAAAACAAGCAAGTGGCATGACACACAAAAATTACGAGGCGAATATCATGCACTCCTAGGCATATAGAACATATGAACAATAACACATTAATGCAAAATTTAACCGATGAATAAATCCCATTCAATCTTGGGTGAAACGACTATTACAAAATTTATACTAAAATCCTATGGTAAAACTAGCGATCTAACTCCACCATGGGGCTACTATGGGCATGACAAACAAATCATATATTGAACACAAGATCATCCTAGGTACTAAAAAAAAGTACGCAGACATGTCGACTGAATCAGTTCATGCATCGGCGCGAGCAACGACAGAGATAGGTTGAATAATGATGTCTACGGGATACACTGGATGATGGCGAGTACGTGTGCAAAAGGAATTTGGTAGAGGCTCACCGAGTTGGACGGAGCGGTGTGGTGAACTTGACGAACAGTGTACACGCACATGTCAAATTCTTTGTGTGTGGTCCACGGAACGCTTTCCTTCTTCTCTGAATGGAGTTGTGGCATGGAGGAGGATCATGTGGCGCAAGGACATGGATGGAGATGGTCCGAGTCACCGGGAACGAGCACCGGCGTCCATGGAGCTTCACAAGTTCATGGAGTTGTCTTGTAGATAGGAGGAAGGGAGAGGGCAGGACAAGTGGTGGGATTGAAAGAGGAGATCAAGACGCACTTCTACATGTAGTCAAAATCCGAAACGGTTGAGAGTTGAAGGAATTGGAGGAGGGGTGTGTGGTGGCTGTAGGTTTTTCTCTTCTGTTCTGTAAGTTGAGAATGAACGTAGAAGAGGTAGGAGAGGAGGTTTCCCTCGGTGGGAGATGGGTTAGTGGAAAGAAATATGCCAAGGGAGGAGTCAAAGGGGTGGAATTAAAGGAGAAGGGCAGGAGGTAGCTTCATGCGTGAGTGCTTGGCAGTTTCTCTTTGTGTACGTTTATCTTCCTGTAGGTGCTGGCGTACACAGAGGAAGGAGAGGCGTTGCTTGGTTGGGAGAGGTGGGCCAGTTTTCCAGCCCATGAGGAAGAAGGCGAGCAGCAAAAATAAAGAGAAGGAGAAGTTGGGCTGCAGCCCAAGAGAAAGAAAAAAAACAATTAAAAGAAATAGAGAGATGGTTGTCCATAAAACAATAGTGAGAATACAGAGAAGATATGCAACTATGCATGTTGCATAGTTGTGAGAGATAGCTAGGTAGGAACGCATGTATTGGTGAGAGAAAAAGAAATTGATTTTCTCTTAGGAATATCTATAAAAGTAAAAGAAGCTCAAACAAATATCGAATGAATATTAGAATGAAACAGTCAAAGAAAATTCAAAGGTGCGTATTAAGCAGAAGAAGAGAAAATAAAGCCCGACTAAAAGAAAGAAGCACACTCAATTTTTAATTTAGTTTGCATTAGTTCAAATTAAATCCTTCAATTTTAAAAACACAATTTAAGATTTGTTAACAAATGAAACAAACGAAATTTTCTTGCCCTGATTTTTAGAAAACTTTTTTTAACATTCTGAGAATCGGGATGTTACACATAGTGACCCTTCTGGCCACACTTGTTGCAAGTATCTTCTGAAAGAGGCCGATGATAAGGACCACTTGATCTTGAAGCTTGGAACTGAGGCTTGGACTGATTGCTTGGGTTGGGTGGGTGGGAGAAACCACGACCACGTGAGTGCTTGTTGTTGTTTGGAGGACGGGGCACTGGAGGAGGCGGTAGCCAGAACTTCTGCTACTTGGCAACCACTTGAGAGGAAGAGGAGGAGTGAACAACATCTCTAATCCTCTTTTTGGAAGCTTCACTCTTGAGCTGAGCTCCATCTTGCTTGAGAGACATATTGTAGAATTGATCAAATTCATCCAGCTTGAACAAGGTGAGAGCAAGTTGGAGTTCATCTTTCAAACCACCTCGGAACTGATATATCTTGCTCTTGGCATCGGGGATGTCTTGCTTCGCATAACGGGCAAGATTCTGGAACTTGACAGTGTATTGATAGACGGACAGAGTGCCTTGCTTCAGGTTGCGGAATTGCTCACGCATGCCTTAAATGACACTAGTTGGAATGTGGTGAGAGCGGAAATCTTTGCAGAAGTCAGTCCACGAGATCTCACGATCACCTCTGGAATCTTTGTACTGTTGCCACCAGTCAGCAGCTTGATCTTTGAGTTGGAAAGCGGCAAACTTGACATAATCCTCAGGTCTCATGTTACTGCATTCAAAGTGCTTTTTGACGTCTGTGATCCAATCTTCAGCATCTAGCGGGTCCACACAGTAACAGAACGACTTCGGTTGGTTTGCCAGGAATTGGTTCAGTGTCGCAAAGTGAGGTTGATTGAACAGATTTCCTTGGCCTTGGTTCCCATGATTGCCTTGATTTGCTTGGTTGGCTTGAAAATTCTGCAACATTAGCATGAGCATCAGAGTGTTCTGGTTGGTCGCTTGCATAATTGCTCTCCATGCCTCAGACGGAGAAGGAGGGGAAGGAGGATGTTCAGGAGGACGCTCTTCTTCGCCCTCTTGGTTAGGGTTGGGAACCTTCTTAGGAGCCATCCTGAATATGATGACAACCGTTAGCCATTGATGTAAAACACGTAAGCTGAATCAACGGCTAGAAATTTGCAACATAAGTCTTCACAATGAACATTTGAACAAAATGAACGAATGAATTCCACGGTTTAATGGTACAACAATCCTGTCGAGAAGCCACTTGGGAGAACAATAGATAAAATAAAAAATAACAAGGTGCAGATGGAACAAATACATGATAGAAGTTTCGTCCCACATGTTCGTGTTGAATGCCCCATGGAACGTGTTACAAAGGGTGTTGCAATCCTCGGATCAGCATAGCCAAGGACCCTTTAAGATGCAACTCCCAATTGGAACAACGCCCATGAAACCTCTTCACTCGATGTTGAACCCCAAACCTCAAACCATGCACTCGTTGGAAGAATGCCTACGAGCTACTTGAAAAACCCACCTATTAATTCCCGAAGGTTTCCGGTTATGCAATCTGGTGTTGGAGATACAGGGGAAGCACCACGCACTCAACTCTAAACCTACATCCAGCTGTATCCATCCGTCAACACATAACCAGTCATCCTCGGAAACTATTTACCTCGGACCTTTGAAACGCATCCGCTATACTAGCCGTGGCAATACTCCCGAACTATCCCACCAGTACTGGGTGACGTCGGGGTTATCTCACCACTAACCGCATAGAAGAGTTTTCGATGTCGGCCGTCTTAAGTATTCTAGAACCGCTATGATACGTTTGTGACGACAACACCTCGGAGCTCATGTAATGCCCAGTATGTGACTATGCCTCCCATGTGTCGAGGCACGACTTAAAGGCATAAGCACATACTATAATGATCTCAAGTGTGGTATCTTTGCACAACTCATGTAAAAGAGGGGATGAAAATATAAAAGAGTAGTTGGCTTACACTCGCCACGTCACACAATGTAATACATTAACATACATCATCCAAATAACATCAGAGTCTGACTACGGACGAAGATCCAAATTTAAGATACCATAAATAAAGCAACACAAGGTCCCGATCATCCTAGTAAGAGCCCTACTGATCCTCGGGTAGGACACGTAGTATCGTCCACGCTCTTCATCGAACTCCCAATACAACTCTGAACCACCACCTGTGTAGTTCTCAACGGTACCTGCATCTGGTGTTGTGTAGAATCTGTGAGCCACGGAGGACTCTGCAATCCCGTTCCCGGGTAGCAATACTATCAAAGCCTTAGGTGTGGAAAAGGCTTAAACAAGGTTGCAGCAGCACTAGCACTAGCTTACGAGTTTAGAGCGAGAAGAGAAAAAGTGCCAATGATCGTCAAAGTGATCACGAAGTGATCCTAACTACTCACGTCAAACATAACCCCACCGTGTTCACTTCCCGAACCTCTTCGGGAAGAGACCATCACGGTTACTCACGCAGGTAGTGTATTATGAACATGGTGTCAAGTTATCTACAACTGGATATTAACACATTCCCATCTGCCACATAACCATGGGCACGGATTTCGAAAGATCAAACCCTGCAGGGGTGTCCCAACTTAGCCCATGACAAGCTCACGATCTGCGGAGTCGCAACTCCAAGGTGGGAAGTGTTTGTGTACAAAAAGAGGGGTACACTTTTTGTACCCCTATGACTGTGCACGGGCAGTGTGAGCCACGGGCACCACCACACCAAGCATGGCAAGGGAGGTGAGCCAGGGTAAGATTGAAGCTCGATGGAACTGGAGCAACACCAAGAACAAGACCACAAAGAGCAAAGGGACGAAGCGGCTTCCCGCGGCAAGATCCTTGCCGGGAGCCAGTTTCAGCAGCCCGGGCAAGGTCCTTGCCGGGGTCGGCTCTGGCAGCCCCGGCAAGACCCTTGCCGCGGCAGCTCGCCCGACGCCTACGGAGCGGATCACCCTTGAGTCCACTGCCCCCATGGGACAAGGATTCGGGAGATATCCCCGTGGTGGCATGCAGATCTTTGTGAAGACATTCAAGATCAGATACGCACACTAAGAAGACGACGACCCTTGGCAGGATCCCAGCCAAGGAGGACCACAAGACCCCCGGCAAGCACCTTGCCGGGGATGACAGCAGGCGCTGCGGCAAGACCCTTGCCGGGGACATCCGCGGGGCCACCATCAGGCCAACGCCAACTAAGCTTCCACCGCCCCATGCAGCTGCCGACCCAATCAGCTGGGCAGGCACCTGTGCGGCAACATGCAGATCTTCATGGAAGACCCACCATTGCGCCACCTCAGCTGCCTGCCTGCCTATATGGCATCTCAGGCATTGCTGGCCAGGGCGTGTGTCAACACAAGAAGGAGCGGCGACGGAACAAGACGGTGTCTCCCCCGTCCCCGATAAAGCAAGGACACCTAAGCTAAGCACATTAAATGCGCCTTGTCATGTAATGTGAGGGATAACCTCGCATCACTATACCCTTTCCACCTCCTGTGTGCCACTGTGGCGACCCCTTTCCCTATAAAAGGAGGCTCGAGGCTACCAGGAGAAGGATTCGGCTCTTTAGAACTCCTCACGACTCGGCTTTTTGGAGCTCCTCATGCCCCATAGCCAGCTGAAGAACACAAACATATAATCCACCAAAGCAGGAGTAGGGTTTTACGCATCTTTGCGGCCCGAACCTGGGTAAAGGAACCGTGTGCTAATTGTTGGATCCGCTCTTCTCTCAACCCCGCGCCCCGCAACCGTAGTAGGGATTCTCGTGATCCCATAGGTGTCGTTCCAAATACAACGACATCTTTGGCGCGCCAGGTAGGGGGCGCAGTTGTGAGAATTGGCTTTAGCAGTCAGTTCGACGCTTCTTCATCATCATGGCGCCCAAGAAGAAGACGACGGTGGCGGTTGGCCAGTCGGAGGCCGGACAGCCCGTCCCGACGCGGGCGAGGAGCGGACCGGTCGCGGAAAGGACCCGGGGCGCTGCTCGCGAACACCAACGCCATCCCACCAGCCGGAGTTTGGGAGGTGGCGATGTTTGTGTGCCCGGTAACGGGCCACACACCGCCATGTCCAAGGACGGAGTCGGGCCCTCCGCGAGTGGCACGGGGCCTTCCAAAGTTGCTGCCGCATCGCCCGAAGGTGACGCAAGGGCCTCCAGGACTCCCACGCCGGCGTCCACAGCACGCTCCTCCCAAGTAGCACGCGACGAGCGGCGTCATCGCGCCGAAGATCCCGGGCGTCGCCACGGGAAGAGCCCGAACGCCACTCCTGGGACGTAGAAGACCTGCCCGCCCGCCGGAGCGTTGGTGGAAACGGCATGCGACTGCGGGATCGTGACGGAGCTCCTCCTGACACGGTCAGGGGTCAAAGCGCGTCGCGATCCGTGCAGGTTTCGCTACCGCTAACCCCAGCCGAAGCCCTGGCGCGCGCGTAGTTGCTCCTCGACTTTCCTCCCGTTACGGGGAAACTCGACGAATGGAGAGCCACCATCCGAAGCCTTGTCGCTGTCGCCAACAAGGATGAACCAAATCCAGCGGAGCTCCCAGGTCGACGCTCCGATGGAGTCCCACGCACCGGTGGCAGGGGGACCAGCAGCGCCGTGGCTACGGTGCATTCGCCTCCCCCTCGCCCGGTACCGCGTGTGTCGACTCATCGGGACGTCATGGGCGACGCCATCTCCATAGCGTCATCCAACCCACGGACCCACGGCGACCAGCGTCAAGTTCTTCAGGAACAAGCTCATTAAGAAGCTCGAACCACCATCGAGCGCCGGCGCAGAGCGCGCCACCAGTCAGACAGGCGAGCGGGGCCTACTGTGGACCGCCCAGCACCAGAGAGCCTTGGAGGTCTACCTTACGAGGTAGGTTGTCCGGCTTTTACCCGTGAGCTGCGGCAGTTCCAGTGGCCCACTCACTGCACCTTCAAGCCTGACGTTGGCGAGAAGTACAACGGCAAGACCCACCCGCCAGAGTTCCTCAGCATCTACACCATCGCGATGCAAGCTGCCGGAGCCCTCGACGATAAGGTGCTTGCGAATTACTTTCTGTTGGCTCTTAAACCTAACGCCATGTCGTGGTTGATGCACTTGCCAGTAGACTCTATTTCCTCCTGGTCGGATTTGTGCCATGAGTTTGTTGGCGCCTTTACTGGAGGTCACCAAGCCCATGGCCAAGCAAGTGATCTGCACGTCATACCCCAGAAGGAAGGTGAGAGCCTGCGCAAGTACATACAGAGGTTCAGCCGGGTACAGTATGATATCCCTGATGTTCACCCTGCCGCCATCATCAGCGCGTTCCATCAGAACGTGCGTAACCGCAAGATGCATGACGAACTGGCGATGACCAAGGTGAAAGATGTGGCAGAACTCTATGTTCTCGCTGACAGATGTGCCCGGGCTGAAGAGGGAAGGAAGTACCCTGGCGAAGATGCCGGCGCGGAAACCGACTCTTCAAATGACGATACTACCGCCCCGGCAAAGAAAGGCCGGCACCGCAACAGGAAGCGCAAGGGTAAAGCCGTGCTTGCCGTCGAGGGATCTGATGACACCGGCTCCGCCAAGAAAACTAGGGCGGGTGACCCCGGCAAGGAAATTGCCGGGTGTGTCGCCTGTCGGGCCTTGGCGGCTGCCGAGAAGCCAGGAAACTCCGGCAAGCGATATTGCAAGATCCATCGCACCAAGGGCCATGATCTCTAGGACTGCCGACGGGTTGAGCTCCTTGCTGAGAAGCAGAGGGCTGAATATGAGAGGCGGGACAAGGAGAAGGGCCAGGATGGTGCTGAAGGGTCCGGCAAGAAGCGTGACGCAAGCAGGCCGTCGCGGCAAGCATAAACAGCATGAGAGGCCCTCCCGAGGCCGCGATAGAAGGCCCGAAGATGACGATCACGAAGAGGACGACGAGTCCGACGACCAAGAATTTTAGAAGGCTACGGAGGCCATGTGCGTCGATGGCGGCGCTGCATACTTCTCACCGCCAACTTAAACAGTGGGCGTGCGAGATTACAGCGGCAAAGCCATCGTCCGGTGCCCAAAGACCGCTGAAATGGTCCAGCACACCCATCATTTTTGACACTCAGGATCACCCTGATCGCACTACTGCGGTCGGGTGCTTGCCATTGTTGGTTTCACCGACAATACGCAATCTCAAGGTGACAAAGATGCTAGTCGATGGCGGGGCCGGTCTGAACCTACTCTCGCCCACCGTGATCGAGAAGCTGCAAATTCCTAAGGGAGACCTCGAAGAGACGGGCACGTTTCAGGGGGTCAACCCGGGGAGAAGTCAACCAAAAGGGAAAGTCACGCTGCCCGTGGCTTTTGGGAGTAATCTGAACTACAGGACGGAAAGGATCGTGTTCGATGTTGCCAAGATCCCCTTGCCTTACAACGGGATCCCTGGCCGCCCAGCGCTGGCCAAGTTCATGGCAGCGTCACACTATGCCTACGACACCCTGAAGATGCCAGGGCCTGTGACGATCATCACCATCCCCTCCGATAAGAAAGATGTGCTGATTTGCGCTGACCAACTGTACCAGCAAGCAGTTGCAGCAGCTGCCGCTACGAGGGCACTTTCTCCTGCCACTGGAGCCCCGGGAGGGAAGAAGAAGAAGACCGGTGAGACCTCAGGCACCCACTCCAGCAAGCGCACCTCTTCGGAGTGCTGTGCTCCCGTCGAGGATGTGCCAGAGAGATCCACCGGAAAGAAGAAGACCGGTGAGACCTCGGACACCCACTCTGGCAAGCGCACCTCTTCGGAGTGTCGTGCTCACGTCGAGGACATGCCAGAGAGCTCCACCGGCAGAAACAAGAGGTCCAGGGCCACGCCGCCGGGAACCAAGAAGGTTTCCGTCAAGGAGGACGGCACAGGAGGGGCTTTCACCATAAGCTCCTCCCTTGATGACAAATAGGAAGACGCGCTCGTCACCTTCCTGCGGGCGAATGTCGACGTGTTTGCATGGCAAGCATCCGACATCCCCGGCGTTCCCAGGGAGGTGATTGAGCACCACCTTGCTGTGTGTCCTCATGCGCGGCCCGTCAAGCAGAAGGTCAGGAAGCAAGCTCTGGAACGGCAAGAGTTCATCACCGAGGAGATCCGGAAACTGGAAGCAGCGGGTTTGGTAAGAGGAGTGCTCCATCCAACGTGGTTGGCCAATCCAGTGGTAGTGCGCAAAGCAAATGGGAAGTGGAGGCTGTGTATTGATTACACAGATATCAATAAAGCTTGTCACAAGGACCCCTTCCCGTTGCCGCGCATCGACCAGATTGTAGACTCCACGGCTGGGTGTGACCTGCTGTCATTCCTCGATGCCTACTCTGGCTACCACCAGATCTTCATGGCAAGAGAAGACGAAGAGAAGACAACATTCATCACCCCATGTGGTACGTACTGTTTCGTACGAATGCCTTTCGGGTTGAAGAGTGCTGGCTCGACGTTTGCAAGGGCAGTCCAGATTGGTTTTGAACCCCAGCTCCATAGAAATATGGAGGCTTATATGGATGATATAGTGGTCAAAACCAAGAACAGGGCAACCCTTATACCAGATTTACAAGAAACATATGTAAACCTACGCAAGATCAACCTCAAGCTGAACCCTGAGAAGTGCATCTTCGGCGTCCCGTCCGGCAAGCTTCTCGGGTTCTTTGTGTCACAGCGTGGGATAGAAGCCAATCCGGACAAGATCAAAGCTATAGAGCAGATTGAAGCACCCAAACGGGTCAAGGATGTGCGTCGGCTTGCTGGCTGCGTTGCCGCCATGAGCATATTCATTTCCAAGTCTGCCGAGCGCGCCCTTCCCTTTTTCAAGATTTTGAAAAAGGCGGGCCCAATGGAATGGACGCCGGAAGCTGAAGCAGCATTACAAGATTTGAAGAGGTACCTTTCCTCCATGCCAATACTAGTTGCACCTAGACCACAAGAACCGTTGCTGCTATACTTGGCGGCAACAAACCAGGTGGTCAGCGCCGCACTAGTGGCGTAGAGAGAAATTGATGATGAGGTGATAGCAGCGACAGAGCCTGATGCCACTGGTGCAGAGACGACACAGCCGGTTGGAGTGCAGCCAAAGAAGAAAATGATGCAGCACCCAGTCTACTTTGTTAGCTCCCTCTTGCAGGGGGCTAGATCAAGGTACTCCGGTGTGCAGAAATTGCTCTTCGGCCTTCTTATGGCCTCGAGGAAGCTGCGTCACTACTTCCAGGCGCACGAGATCACTGTCGTCACTCGCCTCCCTCTACAACGGATATTGCACAATCCAGATGCAACAGGAAGAATTGTAGAGTGGGCACTGGAGCTGTCCAGCTTTGGCCTCAAGTTTGAAAGTACCTCGACTATTCAAAGCCGAGTCCTGGCGGAGTTTGTTGCAGAATGGACCGCGACGCCTGATGAAGAAGTCCAAGAAACTGCTCTCCCCGGTAAAGAGGCGAGTTGCAACTGGATCATGTACTTTGATGGAGCTTTCTCCTTACAGGGCGCCGGGGCTGGTGTACTGTTGGTCGCGCCCACTAGAGAGCACCTCAAGTACGTGGTCCAGATGCACTTCCCCGGGGAGGTATCAACGAACAACACTGCTGAGTACCAGGGGCTGCTTGCTGGTCTTAGGATTGCGCAAACCTCGGAATCAAGAAGCTCATTGTCAGGGGCGACTCGCAGCTTGTCGTCAAACAAGTCAACAAGGATTACCAGAGCCCGTTGATGAAGGCATACGTCGATGAAGTGAGAAAGTTAGAAGAGCGCTTTGATGGTATACAGGCGGAGCACATTCCCCGAGCGGAGAACGACATCGCCGATTACCTGTCAAAGCGCGCTGCCCTCAAGCTACCTGTGGAACCAGGTATCTTTGTGCTTTAGCTTTCTCAGCCATCTATTGATCCATCAACAGAGCAGAACAAGAGGAGGAAATCAGGGCCCGGCAAGTACTTTCCCGCCGAGCTCCCCGGAGCCGCGGGTAAGGATGTTGCCGGAGACACTGAGCCCGCCACTACACGGCTAGCTCCGGCGGAGCGTCAAGCTCTTGCCGTCGAGACAGCCGCTCCTATCATGGAGGAAATGCCTTTAGTCCTCGCCGTCGAGCCCCAGGCTCCAGCGTGGGCACAGCATACCGTCCGATTCCTCCAAACTGGGGAACTTCCTGAGGAGCAGGCAGAAGCAGAAAAAGTAGCCCGTCGGTCTGCTATGTACCAGTTCGTCGATGACGTCCTATACAAAAAGAGACCGAACGGCGTGAAATTGAAGTGTGTCCCTCGAGAGGAAGGACTGGGGCTGTTGGCAGAGATACATGGAGGCATATGTGGATCCCACATAGGGTCAAGAGCCCTTGCCGGCAAGGCATTCCGGCAAGGCTTCTTCTGGCCCACTGCCCTCCAGGATGCGACGGCACTGGTCACCAGGTGTGAAGCGTGCCAGTTCCATTCAAAGAAACTTCATCAACCAGCTCAAGCCCTTCAAACCATTCCTCTCTCCTAGCCCTTCTCGGTCTGGGAGCTCGACATACTGGGCCCTTTCCCCCGCGCTGTCGAGGGCTTTGAGTACTTGTACGTTGCAATCGACAAGTTCACAAAGTGGCCGGAGGTGGAGGCAGTGAGGAAGGTCACAGCTCAGTCAGCCATCAAGTTCTTCAAGGGACTAGTGTGCCGTTTTGGTATACCCAACAGGATCATCACCGACAACGGCACGCAGTTCACAAGCCGCACCTTCATGCAATATACCCAAGACCTCGGCAGTAGAGTCTGCTTCTCTTCCGTTGCTCACCCCTGAAGCAATGGTCAAGCTGAGAGGGCAAACGCTGAAGTGCTGCGAGGATTAAGGACAAAGACCTTTGACAGGCTGCACAAGAGCGGAAGGCGCTGGATTGATGAATTGCCGACGGTTCTTTGGTCGATCAGAACGACGCCAAATCGAGCCACCGGCCAGACACCCTTTGCCCTGATATATGGGGCAGAAGAAGTTCTCCCCACTGAACTCATATACGGGTTACCTCGAGTGCTCGCTTGAGCAAGAGCAACTGCGGCAAGATGACGCAATGCTCCTTGAGGAAGATCGTCTTCGGGCGGCTGTGAGAGCAGCACTGTACCAGCAGGCCTTGCGCCGCTACCATAGCCGCAGGGTCCATGCTCGAAGCTTTGAGGAAGGCGACCTTGTTCTTCGGCGCGTTCAATCGGCCAAGAATACAAACAAGTTGACGCCGAAGTGGGAAGACCATTATCGGGTAATACGAGTCACCAGGCCTGGCGTAGTCCGCCTAGAGACCTAAAATGCCATTCCGGTGAGCAATTCCTGGAACATTGAGCATCTTCGCAAGTTTTACGCATAAGGCGAGGCTTGCCGGGCCCCCCGGCAAGCCACCCTTTTGTACAAGCCTTGCCGGCAAGGCATGTAACCCTTCGTACAAAGCCAGGCGCAGACCCTGAGCATAAATAAATGAAGCGTTGGCGCCCTAAGTTATAGCATGCATGCTGAGTCGAGTCTCGTCCTTGGTTAGGGTTGATAGTGCTTAGCGGCGGCTAACCCCTAGCTTAGAGGTCGAGTTTGCGTCTCTTTGTCTTTCCTCCATCTCCTTTGGTTCACAGGATGCACAGATATCCTTGCCGAAGCCACTTGGGGAGAAGAAAGAGGAACAGACTAGCGCCTAGGCCCCGGCAAGCCAGTGTTGCCGGGGGCTACAAGAGCAAAGATTCACCCACGGCAAACCAGGGTTGCCGGGGGCTGCAGCTTCAGATAAGTTCTTCATCCCTTATCATGGATTCCATTATGGATTGAGGTATGTGAAACCTCGTTCTTTTCCTTAAGCTACCGTGCTCCCATAACTCTAGGCCCTAGGGCTTGTTCCTGGGACTAAGTTTGGTCGTAGACGCGGCGGGGAAAGGATGAAACGAGGAGCCTGAGACCACTTCATCCCTGCCTCCGCCAAGGGTGTGAGAAAGGTCGAGCGAAGTAGGGAGACGGCAAGGCATGTTGCCGGGCGAGAAAATGTTTATCTTAGAGATATCAGGGATTTATTCCCTGTTGTGGGTTCTACCTGCGAACAAATGAACCGGCAAACATTCCTTTTTCATTAAAAACATTCCACTCAGGTATAGTCCATAGGGAATGAAAAACATGAACAAGGAGATTACAAGTTTTAAATTTAACAGATGCCCGAAGGCTTACAAACTAAAAAGAGATAAGATGCACGTAATGCCTTTCTTGTCCCTCTCCTCAGGAGGTAGGTCAAGGAGGCGAGAAGGGAAAAAGGAGCGCCTAGGCGAGCTACGGGTGGCAGAAGACACCAAGAGGACATCTCGGTGGCCGCCCAAAGGCTGGATGGTGATGACGGCGCCGGAAGCAGAGCTCGAAGACAAGGCGGCAGGACGTCAGTACGCATCGAAGGCGTCGGTGCCCACGTACTCTGACATGACGACATTGCCGCTCGCCTTCTTCCTCTTCCTCTTCCGCAGCCTCCCTACGCCAGCCGCCAAGGAGACGGCCCCGAGAAGTTCAAGGAGCCGGCGACGCGGATGATGGGGTTGCCGGTGCCACCAGGAGCGGTGCCCAACACCTAGTCGGACCCGTCATCCTACCGTCCACCGCCCTCGTCGTTGTTGCCGCTGTCCTCCTCGTCACCCTCGTTCGAGGAGGAGTCTTCATCATCGGAGGAGCTCTCCACGCAGCACCTTGCACGAGTACCAAAGTTCTCGAAGACCATGACGGAGAGAAGGCCACCCTCCATCAACTTAAAATGGAGAGTGAGCCCATCCGTCAGACTGTGGATGCGAGCAAATGTCTTCCATCCCTGACGAAGATACATCACGTGAGGAGCGGGGAAGTCGACGCGGACCCGCGTGCCACTGATCTCGCAGCCCCTCATGTGCAGCCGCAGCGACTCCGGCGGGTCCAGCTCCATCTCCCGCGCAAATGGGGTCGGGAGACGAAGGCGACGGCGCGGCGGCCGCCGCAACCTGACGAAGAACTCGCAAGGGTCATCCCCAATATGGCCTTCCACTGGAGGAGGAGCTGCTGGCGGGGGCGAGGCCGGCGGGCCGCCCCGTCCTCCTCTTCGCCGAGCGCCCCGGCCTCGCCCCCTCCCTCTTCCCCTCACGGCCGTCTCTGCCACCACAGGTGCGGGAGAAGGAGGGACGCGTTGTCGAGCGGCGACCCTCGCCGCCACCGTTGAAGAGCCGGGATTTCCTCTCTCCATGGCGAACAGAAGAGAGGAGCAGAAGCTGAAGGAGAAAGAAGATGGAGGAGTGCGGGGCGCCGTCCCTCCCCTCCCGCTCTTTATAAAGGGGCGGGGCTGGGGCTCGACCGCCTCGCTCAGCCAATCAAGACGCAGAAGGCGCAGGGAGCTGGGACCGACCCACCGTCCCAACCAGCGATGGCCCGATTTCCCGCCTCCACCATTTGCCACCCCAACCGCATGGGAGGCATGTGGCAGACGTGCAGAACCAAGGGGATGGGTGAGGCGACCTCTCCCCACCCCGTGATCGTGGGGAGTGGACGCCTTGAGGACCGCACCTCGGCCCCATTCAGTAAATGGGCCGCGTCTCCACGCCTACCCCGGTTATGGGGAAGGCGCGAAGCCGCCTCTTTACTGTGATGTGACGCATGCCTGCGGAAACCGCCCCACGCATGCCGCCCACGTCACACACGCCCCTCCACCTCGCGCTATGCACGCAGGTCATGGGAGGCGTAGTGCGCGGAAAATCTTACCACGGTGATAACCGCCCCGCCTGCCCGCGCACCGTTCTGGGCCTAGCCCAACAACGCATCGCGCTTATGTGTGGCCCAGGCCCGGGGGCTCCTGTCGGTGTACAAAAAGAGGGGTACACTTATTGTACCGCTATGACTGTGCACGGGCAGTCTGAGCCACGGGCACCATCACACCAAGCATGGCAAGGGAGGTGAGCCAGGGTAAGATCGAAGCTCGATGGAACTGGAGCAACACCAAGAACAAGACCACAAAGAGCAAAGGGACGAAGCGGCTTCCCCCGACAAGATTCTTGCCGGGAGCCAGTTTCAGCATCCCCGGCAAGGTCCTTGTCGGGGCCGGCTCTGGCAGCCCCGGCAAGACCCTTGCCGCGGCAGCTCGCCCCACGCCTACGGAGCGGATCACCCTTGAGTCCACTGCCCCCATGGGGCAAGGATTCGGGAGATATCCCCAGGGTGGCATGCTGATCTTTGTGAAGACATTCAAGATCAGATACGCACACTAAGAAGACGACGACCCTTGGCAGGATCCCAGCCAAGGAGGACCACAAGACCCCCAGCAAGCACCTTGCCGGGGATGACAGCAGGCGTTGCGGCAAGACCCTTGTCGGGGCCCTGGCAAGGCCCTTGCCGGGGACATCCGCGAGGCCACATCAGGCCAACGCCAACTAAGCTTCCACCGCCCCATGCAGCTGCCGACCCAATCAGCTGGGCAGGCACGTGCGTGGCAACATGCAGATCTTCGTGGAAGACCCACCGTTATGCCGCCTCAGCTGCATGCCTGCCTACATGGCGTCTCAGGCATCGCTGGCCAGGGTGCGTGTCAACACAAGAAGGAGCGGTGACGGACAAGACGGATGTCTCCCCCGTCCCCCATAAAGCAAGGACACCTAAGCTAAGCGCATTAAATGTACCTTGTCATGTAATGCGAGGGATAACCTTGCATCACTGTACCCTTTCCACCTCATGTGTGCCACTGTGGCGACCCCTTTCCCTATAAAAGGAGGCCCGAGGCTACCAGGAGAAGGATTCGGCTCTTTAGAACTCCTCACGACTCGGCTTTTTGGAGCTCCTCATGCCCCATAGCCAGCTGAAGAACACAAACATATAATCCACCAAAGCAGGATTAGGGTTTTACGCATCTTTGCGGCCCGAACCTGAGTAAAGGAACCATGTGCTAACTGTTGGATCCGCTCTTCTCTCAACCCCGCGCCCCGCAACCGTAGTAGGGATTCTCGTGATCCCATAGGTGTCGTTCCAAATACACCGACAGGAAGACCCGAGTATTCTCGGAATCCCGTGCTCAAGATATTCCTACAAAGGTAAAACTAATCCAGCAAGACCTCCCGGCGTGCCGACACCCTGATAGTAGCCGCGTGTATCTCGTCTCAGGCCACGACCGGATGGGCGATTCTACAGGTTATACCAGATACCTCGGGTTTCCCCAAGGAGGCCCCGCAGAACCCCCACTGTGGACCAACACTCATGAGGAGCACTGGCCCGGGTTGTTAATTAAGTCCTCGGGTTTGCAACGCCCTATGCAAGTTTTAGTTATTAGGCAAATGTAAAACCAAAGTTGGGCCTTGCTAGAAAAGCTTTAGCACTAAGCGGGTTATCGAGGGGGGGCCATAAACCCCAACCGTGTTAGGGACGCAAAATCAAGGAACATAACACCAGTTTAACGGTTCCTAGGGTGGCATGAGTGGAACAAAACACCAAGCAAGAGGATTAGCCTTCCACTCATTACCAATATATAGATGATTTAGTTTAACAGTTATATATTGTGATATCCCAACAATAACTTCATCATGAAGCGATAATCTTCAAATCTTCACCTGCAACTAACAACGCTATAAGAGGGGCTGAGCGATGCTTATGTAGCCAAACAACGGTTTGCTAGGTGGGTGGTTAGAGAGTTTCATGGCAACAATAGGAGGGCTGACAAACAGACATAGGCATCGAGGCAATAGCTAAAGAGCGAGACATCTAGCATAGGCAAAGATAGTAGTGATATCTGGGTAAGGTCATCTTGCATGTTGATTCCACGGAGGGATCGTAAACTTGCTCCTCAAACTCAACCTCGATAGGAACCTCGTACTCTGTATCGTCACCGGGCTCTAACCAAACACAACAATGAAACACCGGAACACAATCAATCATAATGCAATGCTCAAACACATGATGCATGAACATGATGAACAAGGACAAGAGTAGATATGATGCATGGCCTAGGGTCACAAGAGAGCAACATCATCAAAGCAACAAGATCACCCACATGAAAGAGAACAACTAAAGAACAACTACCAAGTTTATGTAGATTATTCAAATAAGCATCCAACAAGTTTTAAAGGAGTTGGTTAACATGGCAAGGGTGCAACTAAGATCACAGCAACATGCTAGCACATTTAAATGGGCTGGAAATACCAAACAACATTTTCCAGAAACTCCCAACAATAATTAAGTGCATTTGGGACAGATCTGAAAAACTTCTGGTATAAAGTTGTCAAACATGCTAAACAACAGTACCAAAATATTCTACACATTTTCCACCCCAAATGCATATAAAGTTTGTTAAATTTGGAGTTGTGGATATTTAGTTATGAATTTTACAAGTTTAGGCATATTTAAAACAAGAATAAATTCAAACAGCATTTTAAATGTTTTTAAACATGGCAACAAATAGCATATTCATAATCTACATGAAATTCTAAGCACTTTTCATATACAACTTATTTGCATCAGATGAAAATATCAACAGTTATTAATTTAACAAGAAAAGGCAGCAAAAAGAAAAGAAAAAGAAAAACGGAAAAGAAAAACAAGCGCTGGGGTCAAAGCTGACCCACGCCTGAGCTAGCCCAAACCACTGACAAGGGGGGCCATCAGCGCCGCGGTGGCACCAGCGGGTGCGCGAATGGGTGGAAGCAGCTGAGTGGCTGGCAGGTGGGTCCTGCCTGTCAGCCAGACGCGAAAACAAAAAGGGGCGAAATAACCCACTGCCCCGCATGGATTCGAACTCGCAACCTGCTGCTTAACTGACGGAGACACAACCACTGCGCTAGCGTTCGTTTCTCGACAGATAACAGGAGCGATGCATGAAGACTTTACTGAAGAAGCTAGCGGCTGAAGAAAAATGGAGGCTCGTCGGAGCTGCTCCGGCGACCTAAAGGGACGGCGGCGTGGTGCAGCGCCGCATCCACTCGAGGCATACGCAGCGCCTAGCAACCACTACATCGCCGGCGGCGAGCGCATGTCAAATCTGCGGCGGCGGAGCTCTACGCGACGCATGGGCCTAGGTAGGGTCGGCGACGAGCGGCGGGCGACACGCGAGCAAGCAAGCGAGCGAGCGGAGCACTACTAGGAGAAACCAGAGCGCGTGGACGCGCGGGCGCGGGCTGCAGCACTTCTGACAGACAAAAACGACAAGTAGTCGTCGGAGCACCGGGAGCACGGCTACGGCAAGGCTACGACGACGCGTACAGAGGGCTAACGGCGACAAGTAGGAGATGGGGAGGAGCTGGGTATACCTCCTTACCCTTGGACAGGACGGAACCGACGGAAACGAGCTGGAGACGACGACGGCAAGCTCTGAACCTTGGCGCGGTTCTGTCCCGAGAAGAAGAGGAAGAAGAGGACGTCGTGCAACTTGTCCTCGGGCTCGGATCAGCGTCGGAGCGGGCTCGTTGCAGACGCCTGGGTGCTCGGGGTCGACGGAGAGGAAGGACGGCGAGCTCCTACGCCGGCGACGAGAACTTGCGCGGGACGGCCATGGCGACTGCAGAGAGGAGAGGAGAGGAGAGGAGTTGCTGGCGGCGGCAGAGGAGAAAGGGGGAGGAGTAGCAACCCTAGGGCACGGCTGGCAGCTTAAAAGGGGAGCGAGGAGACGGCGCGACCTCAACGTCCGCGCGAGCGCGAGCGCTCTGTCTCTGAAGCAGAGATGACGACGCAACGGGGCAGGTAGGCGCGAGGGAGAAGGGGGATGACAGGTGGGGTCAGGCGCGCGGAAGGGAGACGGCGCGACTGCTGCGCTCGACTCACTAGGCCTGCGGGTGTGAGCTAGGCCGCTGGGGCTGCTGCGGCTGCGCGCTGGAGCTGGGCCAAGGGGAGAAGGAGGCCCAAGCGGGCCTGGCTGTGCTGCTGTGGCTGCTTCCTTTTTCTTTTTCATTTAACTTCACACAGAAAAGAAAAAGAAAAACACGGGCTTAAAGGAAAAGAGTTAGGGGAAAAGAAAAATATCCCCATGCTCCTTGATTTATGCCCTATTTAATAACATTAGTTTGGACATTTTTAGAGGCAGAAAAATAAAAGGAGTTTGACTATGGTTCAAACTCTTGTCATTTTTGAACCCAACCAAATCAATTCCAAATAGGGTGATATTTTGCAGAGAGGGTGTAGACATGGTGTACGGTTTTTAGGAAAAGAAAGAACTGTTATGACCGGGGTCTCCTATACCCGGAAGAGGCCCACTGGGCGCGTTTAAGTTAGGGGCTTAGCCCAAGTTGTTTTATTTTTCCTAGCTTTGAGGTTATATAAACATATGTAAGGACACCTTTTGAGATTAAGCAATAAGTCATAACTATTGCCCGGCTCCCAGAGGAGCCGGAACCCTAAAACCCTAGCCGTCGCCTTGCCATCACTGCCGCCCTCAACTGCGCGGGACGGCGCCCAGCCGCTGGCCTCCACGGCCTCGCCCTCGCTCATCTCCCTCCTTCCCCTATAATCTACGCCCCAGACCCAGTAGGACCCTAGTTCCTACCACTTTGGTATCATCTAGCTCCAGGGCGATCATGTCCTCTGCACCACCACCGCCGCCGCTGCCTACCGTCACCACCACCACCCCACTGGCCACTCCGGCGAGCGGGCCGCCACCACCGCCGCCCGCTACCACCTCCGCGTCGACCCCCACCATCTTCACGCCGGAAGAGGTCACCGGTGCCCTTCGAGATCTCGCCACGGCGGTCCAGGACATCCGCCTGTATCTGGCGGGCCCCTACGGGCTTCGGCCAGCGCCACGGGCCGCTGCCACGACCGCCCCCCTCCTCCTGCCCTGGCAGGCGCCACCGGTCGGGCCCACCACAGCGCTCGAGGGGCCGCTGCAGCCTACCCTGCCGATGCAACCAGCGGCAGCCACGGGCCCTCCCTGGCCGCATTGGCCGCTGGCCACCACTGCGACGGCCGCTGCCGCCTCCATGCCAGCGCAGCCGCCGCTGCTGTTGCCACCGTCGTCACCCTTCAGTACCGGGCCGGCGTCCTCCGTGCTGGGCGTGCCAATTCAGCACGTCCGCTTCCCGTCATCGCCATTCCAGTTGCCGGCCTGGGTCACCGGATCGTCGCCACCGCCAGTCTACACCATGGCCGGGGACCAGCCGGCGTCGTCCTTGCCGTGCAACGGCGGGCCCTCTGACTCCGCGGGGCTCCACCGGAGTTTCGACGGGCCGCCCCTGACCACCGCACCATCCTCTTCGCTGCTCCGCTCCGCCAAGCCCTACGGTCATGGCGGTCATACCCAGATGCCTCCGCGCTATGCGAAGCTCGACTTCGCCACCTTCGACAGCACCGAGGACCCGCTCAACTGGCTCAATCAGTGTGAGCAGTTTTTTCGGGAGCAGCTGTAATGCCCAGGATGGGACTATATCTCCTACGTGTCGAGGCACGACTTAAAGATATAAGCCCATTCTGGAATGATCGCAAGTTTGGTACCTTTGCACATCTCATGTAAAAATAGGGATGGAAAACTGAAAAGATAGTTGGCTTACACTCGCCACGTCACACAAATACATTACATGATCAAACATCATTCAGATAAACATCACAGCCCATCTAAGGGTAAAGATCCAAATGACAAGATACCAAACATAACATTAAACCACAGGTCTAGATCGAATCCTAGTAGAAGCTCTACTGATCAACCGGATAGTTCACATAGTAACGGCTACGCTCCTCGTCGTACTCCCAGTCTAGCTCAGTGCCATCGCCTGTGTAGCTCACCATCGTACCTGCATCTGGTGTGTTGAAGTAACTGTGAGCCACAGAGGACTCAGCAATCCCGTTCCCGGGTAACACGACTATCCCAGCCTTGGGTGTGGAACAAGGCTGAAGAAAGAATAAGAGTCTGCAGCAGCACTAGCCTAGCTTACGTAAAAGAGAGCGAGAAGAGAAGGTGCCTCGGTCGAGAGATGATCACGAAGTGATCCTAACTAAAGCAAGTCAAACATAACCCCACCGTGTTCATCTCCCGAAACCCCTTTCGGAAAATGACAGTCACGGTACTCACGCTGGTAGTGTATTGGAACATGGTGTCAAGTTTTCTACAACCGGATATTAACAAGCTCCCATCTGCCACATAACCGCGGGCATGGCTTTCGAAAGTTCATAACCCTGCAGGGGTGTTCCAACTTGGCCCATGACAAGCCCACGATCCGCGGAGTCGCAACTCTAAAGTGGGAAGGCCCGAGTATTCTCGGAATCCCGTGCTCAAGATACTCCGACTAAGGTAAGGCTAATCCAGCAAATCCTCCCGGCGTGCCGACACCCTGACAGTAGCCGCGCGTATCTAGTCTCAGGCCACGACCGGATGGGTGAAGCTACGGGTTTTTACCAAACCTCGAGTTTCCTCGTGGTGGCCCCGCAGGCTCCCCGTTTCGGACCAACACTCATGTGGAGCACTGGCCCGGGGTTGTTGATTAAGAAGAGGGTTAATTACTCCCTATGCAAGTTTTTTGTTATTAGGCAAATAGTACCAATGTTGGGACTTGCTGGAAAAGACTTAGCACTTAGCGGTTTATCGAGGGGGTCCCATAACACCAACCGTGTGAGGAACGCATAATCAAGGAACATAACACCGGTTTATACGGTTCCTAGCGGCATGAGTGGAACAAATCACCAAGCAAAAGGCTTAGCCTTCCACCCATCACCAATATATAGATGATTTCATTTAATAATTAATATAGTGTGATATCCCAACAAGCTTCAACAAGAAGCAAGAATCTTCAATCTTCACCTGCAACTAGCAATGCTATAAGAGGGGCTGAGCGAAGCCTACGTATAGCCAATCAATGGTTTGCATAGGTAGGGTGGTTAAACAGGTTCATGGTTACAATAGGAGGCTGACAGGAAAAGCATGGGCATCGAGGCAAAATTATAGATCGAGACTTCTAGCAATAGGCAAAGATAGTAATGTTATCGGGGTTCGGTCATCTTGCCTGAAGAGTTGTCGATAGGATCATAAGAGGGGTCCTCGTTCTCAACCTCGGTAGTAACCTCGTGCTCGTACTCGTACTCGGTCTCAGCTTCCGGCTCTACTCAAACACAAGAACACAAGGCAACGAATCAAACAAGATGCAATGCGCAGAAAAATTACTGGATGCATGACTGATGCACTATGGAAGCGAAACAGATGCACTATGGAAGCACAGAAAGTCTACTTAGGAAGCACAGTGTTATAGCACAAAATATGCATCAAGCAAAATGCTTCAAAACATGATAATAATAGGATATTATGAATCTACATGCAAAAACACACAAGTTTCATATAGGACTTGCTCAAAACGGAGCTACGGGCTAAAAGTTACACCCGAAACAATAAACATGCACAAGCTGAAAATTACAGCCACATAGCAACTTCGGAGCAATAGATAAATAAGCTACAGCACTCAAACATCATGGCAAGGAGCATGGACATAAAGTAGACATATCCTACAGCAAACAAATCCGTTGGAGCATCCCCAAAGGAGCCATGGATCAATAGCAACAAGCTATGACATATTGAACTTGACAACAAAAACCTGACAGCAGTAATTTGTTGCAACTTGGGAGCAAGAGTTAAATATGCTACAGCCACTCAAATAAGCATGTGAGAACATGAATGGATAGCCAACAACTTATACAACAAGGAATCATCAAGAGTCACCCCAAAACTATCATGGATTGGCCTAGAACAACAAGCAAACATGGCATCTGGAAATTACAGATTCCAGACTTGGTGAAATTTCACTAAGTGTTGAAACAGCAGTTTCATCATGGCATCTTTGAGAGCAAGTTTAAGTCACCTCAAAGCATATCAAGACAAGTGGTAAGTACCACATCAAAGTACACATGATGGTGAATCCAAAACCTATAAGCATGCATCATGGGGTAAAAAACATCAATAGCAACGAGCTCCTCTACGAGGCATCTCGTAACAAGTTTAACGACATAACAGCCACATAGCACTTTGCAAAGGAGATAAACATGGCAAGATGAAATCTATCATGCAAGCTAAGGCAATCAACATGTAGAGCATTTCATGACGAATACGTGGACATATCATTTGCTTCATTTGGATAAACATGCACCAAGTTATCACATTGCAAAGATGGCATGAAAACAACTACTAACAACAGTTTTTAACAAGTAGCACTCTTGCAACAGATATTTAAGCATCTAGATGAACTCAAACATGCATGGCATAATGGAACAAAATGTAGTACAAGTCTCCACGAACAATTTGACATATCATTCACTCATATCGGACCATCACACAAAAAGTTATCACTATTGCAAAAATGCATCAGACAACAAAAATCCTGGGACTTTGCAGAAAACAACCTCCTCGAAGACAAGATCTGGTCAACGGCTGAAGCGGGTCAAACGGGCTGGAGGATCACGGATCGGGCGCGGGATCCGAAGCGGAGTGGATCGGGCCGGCTGGCGGATCGGGCCGCGCTAACGGGCGCTGGATCCGGCCCGTTAGGTCTGGCCAGACCGGATCGGGCGACCGGCTAGCTCGATCCCGAGCGAGCGGCGGCGCGGGGAACTCCGAGCGGGGCTCGGGCCGGCGGCGGGAGGCGCGGCCCAGGGAGGCCTGGCGGAGGCGGATGGCTGCGGGGCCGGCCCAGCGGGAGGCTGAGGGAGCTGGGCGAAGCCGGCCCAGTCGCGCTAGGGTTCGGCCCAGCGGGGCCTTGCGGGATCGATCCGATCGGGATCGGCCTCCCCGATCTCTGGCGGCGGCTGCGGCTTCGATGGAGCGGCCGGGCTCCTTGCAGGCAGCGCCGATGGGAGGAGAGGCGGGGACCGGCGGGAGGTGGCGGATGCGGTGGCCCCGGCCGGTGAGGTGGCGGCGCCGGCCGGCGAGGCCCGCGGCGGAGGACGACCGGAGCGCAGCGGCGGCGAAGATTCCGGCGGCGGTGAAGGGTGGCGCCGCTCCGGCGAGCTCCTCCGGCGAGCTCCGGCCGGAGTGGAGGAAGATGGCTGGAGGAAGGGGATGATGGTCTAGGGTTTTTATTTGGGGCAAAAATTGGGGAAGATGGACAAATATATAGGCACAAGGAGCTAGGGTTGTCCAAATGAGGTGTGGTTTTCGGCCACGCGATCAGAATTGGATGGCCTAGATGAAGGGAGGGGTTTGGGTTGGTCTGGTGGGCTGTTGGAGGGGTGTCTTGGGCCTCAAAGTGGGGGTACTTACGGCCCACGAGAATAACTGTTGGAGCACCAAACGAACTCCAAACGCGACGAGATTTGACAGGCAGGTTAAACACACCAAAACAACATCGCACGACAAGTCTCACGCCAAACCGGAAACGTTACACGGCCAAACACCAAAGTAGGCCTCGGGGATGCCTCGGACACGTGAGAGAGCTCCGGAACGCGAAACGGACAACGGGAAGGAACGCGTGGGGCCGGATGCAAACGACAACACCAATGCAATGCAATGCACATGACTATATGATATGGATGAATGCACACACGCAACACGACAAAACGACGAAAACCCGAAAGACAAAGAACCCGAAAAGGAATAGATGAAGCCAGAGATATATTATATTGCCCAAAAGGGAAAGTATTACATCCGGGGCATTACAAACTCTCCTCTACTACAAAAAGATCTCGTCTCGAGATCTGGGACTGGAAAAAGGAAGGGTACTCGGAATGAAGATGATCTTCTCGTTCCCACGTAGCTTCTCGGTCGGTATGGTGTGACCACTTGACTTTCAAGAATTTGATGGACTTGTTGCGGGTCTTGCGCTCGGTTTCTTCGAGAATAGCAACGGGATGCTCTCGGTAAGACAAGTCTTGTTGAAGATCAATCTCTTCAAATGGAATCATGCGTTCAGGAGTCTTGAAGCACTTGCGGAGTTGAGACACATGAAACACATCATGAACATTGGCGAAGTTGGAAGGGAGCTCAAGTTGATAGGCTAGATCGCCTCTTTTGCCAAGGATCTTGAAAGGCCCGACGTATCTAGGAGCAAGCTTTCCTTTGATACCGAATCTTTGGGTGCCTTTCATCGGAGAAACACGGAGATAGACATGATCACCAATGTTGAAAGCCAAATCACGATGCTTGCCGTCATAGTAGCTCTTCTGACGCGACTGAGCGGCCTTGAGATTCTCACGTATGACTTTGCACATTTTTTCGGCTTATGAGATCAAGTCATTTCCAAGAAGTTGACGTTCACCTGTCTCGGACCAGTTGAGAGGGGTACGGCACTTTCTGCCATAGAGGATTTCAAACGGAGCTTTGCCGGCACTTGCTTGGAAGCTGTTGTTGTAAGAGAACTCGGCAAATGGAAGGCAATCTTCCCATTTCATGCCAAAAGATATGACACAGGCTCTGAGCATGTCTTCTAGAATCTGATTCACTCTCTCGACTTGACCACTAGTCTGAGCGTGAAAAGCAGTGCTGAACCTGATCTTAGTGCCCATGGCAGACTGAAATGAGTCCCAGAACTTTGAAGTGAACAAACTTCCATGGTCTGAGGAGATAACTTGAGGAATGCCATGTAAGGACACAATTCTGGAAGTGTACAACTCTGCCAATTGAGCTGCATTGATGGATTCTTTGACTGGAAGAAAGTGAGCGACTTTGGTAAGCTTGTCAATCACCACGAAGATAGAATCATTCCCTCTCTTGGACTTAGGAAAGCCAGTGACAAAATCCATTTCAATGTGGTCGAATTTCCACTCGGGAATTGGAAGAGGTTGGAGAAGACCGGCTGGACATTGATGCTCTGCCTTCACTCTTCTGCAGACATCACATTCATTCACGAATTGGGCAATCTCCCTTTTCATGCGTGTCCACCAGTAAGATTGCTTGAGGTCTTGGTACATCTTGGAACAACCAGGATGAATGGAAAGGAGGGAATCATGTGCTTCTTCCATTATGAGCTTCCTGAGATCACCTTTGGGAACGACGAGTCTGTCCTCAAAGAACAAGGTATCTCTCTCATCAACGCGATAGCACTTGTATTTAGGAGTACCCTTTGCAATACCATGTTTCACTTTCTGCACCATAGCATCACTGAGTTGGGCCTCACGGATCTGATCTTCCAAGGTAGGAGTAACTTGAAGATTTGCAAGTAAACCTTGCGGAACAACTTGGAGTTTGAGCTTCCTGAATGCTTCACAAAGCTCAGGCTGGAACGGCTTGATAAGGAGGTTGTTGCAATATGCCTTTCTGCTCAAAGCATCTGCAATCACATTCGCCTTGCCAGGAGTGTATTCAATGCTGGGATCATACTCTTGGATCATCTCGACCCAACGAGTCTGGCGGAGGTTCAGATTCGGCTATGTGAAGATGTACTTCAAGCTCTTGAGATCGGTGAAGATGTCGACTTTTCTGCCCAGCAGCAGGTGTCTCCACGTAATCAGAGCATGTACCACAGCTGCTAGTTCAAGATCATGTGTGGGGTAATTCTTCTCACTTGGCTTCAGCTAACGAGAAGTGTATGCCACAATTCTCTTGTCCTGCATAAGCACACCACCAAGTCCTTGAAGAGAAGCATCACAGAATACTTCGTTGGGCTTGGACTCATCTGGAGGAGTAAGAACTGGAGCAGAGACGAGCTTTTCTTTGAGAGTTCTGAATGCCACTTCACAATCTGGAGACCAATAGTACTTGACATTCTTCTGCAGCAAGTAGGAAAGAGGCTTGGCAATCTTGGAGAAGTTCTCAACGAACCTTCTGCAATAGCTGGCAAGACCAAGAAAGCTTCGGAGTTGCTTAACGTTCTGAGGAGCTTCCCAGTTGACAATTACTTCAACTTTCTCGGGGTTTACCGCAATACCGTCAGCTGAGATGATATGGCCCAGATACAGACCTTATCGAGCCAAAATTCGCACTTGGAGAACTTGGCATAGAACTTATGTTCACGGAGTCTGTCGAGAACGAGACGGAGGTGCTTTTCGTGATCCTCTTCATTCTTGGAAAATACCAAAATTTCATCCAGATACACAAGCACAAACTCGCCGGTGTAGGGGTTGAAAAATGTAGTGCATCATTCTCGAGAAGGTAGGTGGAGCATTAGCGAGACCAAAGGACATGACTGTATACTCATATGAGCCGTAGCTCGTTCTGAAGGCAGTCTTGGGGATGTCTTCCTCGCGAATGCGAATTTGGTGATAGCCCATTCGGAGATCGAGCTTAGAGAACACTTTAGCTCCTTTGAGCTGCTCGAACAGTTCGTTGATGTTGGGGAGTGGATACTTGTTCTTTATTGTCTTCTTGTTCATTGGCCGGTAATCGATGCAGAGGCGCTCCGTGCCATCCTTATTCTTGACAAATAAGACACCATAGCCCCAAGGAGACGTACTAGGCCTGATCAGACCCATACGCTCCTGTTCATCAAGCTGCTTCTTCAACTCCTTCAGCTCTTTAGGAGAGAGCTTGTACGGACGCCGGCATCCTGGCTCAGTACCCGGCTCGAGTTCAATGACGAATTCCACTTGACGGTGTGGAGGCATGCCTGGAAGTTCTTCAGGAAAGACGTCTTCGTATTCGTTTGCCACCGGAATTTGAGATATGACATTCATCTCGCCCTTATCATTTAGAGAGAAAAGCCTGATTGTGTTATCCCTGGAGGCGAAGATAATCACATCATCATCGGAATGAGTAATCTTGACTTCCTTCTGTGCACAGTCAATTTGAGCATCATGCTGAGAAAGCCAATCCATTCCGAGGATAAGGTCAATGTCGGAATTGCCAAGAACCACCGGTTTAGCTAGAAAGCGATAATCACCCATGCGAATAGATACATCCGGAGCAAAAATATTAGAAGTCATACGTCTCCCCGGAGAAATGACTTGCAACTTCTGAGGCAGACTTTGGACGTCAACATTATACTTGGATGCAAATGGTTGAGACATGAAAGAACATGAAGCACCCGAATCAAACAACACTTTAGCAGGAAAAGAGTTCACTGAAAGGTTACCCAAAATCACATCAGAAGAATTCTCCGCTTGTGCTGCATTCATCAGATTCACCCTTGCTTGCTTGGGATTATGCTTGACAATAGCTGTACTGACAGGTGGAGGAGGCGGAAGGCGCCTTGGGTTGGGGCACTTGTTAGCATAGTGACCTTTCTAAGTGCACTTGTTGCAGAGCACTTCTGAGAAAGGACGGAAATGAGAACCACTTGACTTGGAACCTTGAGACTGAAACTGATTCTTCGACTGGTTGCTCGGGTTGGGTGGGTGGGAGAAACCACGACCACCGGAGTTCTCGTTGTTGTTGTTGTTGTTGTAGGGAGCTCGTATCACTAGAGGAGGAGGAAGCCAAAATTTATGTTGCTTCGCGACCACTTGAGAAGATGAGGAGGAGTGAACGGCATCTCGAATCCTCTTTTTGGAAGCCTCCATCTTGAGCTGGGCTGCCTCTTGCTTAAGCGCCATGTTATAGAATTTGTCGAACTCCTCAGGCTCGAACAAGGTGAGAGCAAGTTGAAGTTCATCTTTCAGACCTCCACGGAACTGATAGATCTTGCTCTTGGCATCTGGTATGTCTTGCTTGGCATAGCGGGCGAGGTTTTGGAACTTGACATTATACTGGTAGACGGTCATAGATCCTTGCTGCAGGTTGCGGAATTGCTCACGCATACCCTCGATGACACTTGTTGGAATGTGGTGAGAGCGAAAGTCCTTGCAGAAATCATCCCAAGAGATCACACGCCCTTCTCTGGAGTCTTTGTACTGCTGCCACCAGCCAGCTGCTTGGCCTTTGAGTTGGAAGGCTGCAAACTTCACATAGTCCTCTTCCCTTACGTTACTGCACTCAAAATGCTTTTTGATATCAGTGATCCAATCTTCAGCATCGAGAGGGTCGACACAGTAACTGAAAGCCTTTGGTTGATTGGACAAGAACTGGTTGAGCGTAGCATGGTGCTGCTGGTTGAAGAAATTGCATTGGTTCCCTGGAGCACCCTGATTTGCTTGATTTGCTTGCATCTGCTGCATCATCTGCATCAACATCTGGGTGTTCAGATTTGTAGTTTGCATAATCGCTCTCCAAGCCTCAGACGGAGGAGGAGGGGAAGGAGGACGATCTGGAACCTCTTCACCCTCTGGGTTAGCGTTGGGAACCCGTTTCAGAGCCATCCTGAAAGAGATGACCACCAATCAGCAATTGATTGAAAGAAGGTATAAGCTGAAACAACGGATAGAAATGCAACATAGTCTTCACAAGAATCATTCGAACAAGAGGAACGAATGAAATTCTCGGCTTAATGATAACAACAATCTTCACGAGAAGCCACTGGGACAAAAGGTAAATAAGAAAAAAAACACAAGGTACAGATAGAACAAACACAAGATAGGAGCTTCGTTCTGACATCTTTGTGCTGAAAGCTTATGGAACGCTTTACGAAAGGGTTTTGCAATCCCCGGATCAGCATAGCCAAGGACCCTTTAAGATGCAACTCCCGATCGGAACATCGGCCATAATACCACTTCACTCAATGTAGAACCCCGAACTCGCTAACCTGCATTCGCTGGAAGAATGCCTATGATCTACTGGATAATCCCACCTATTAATTTCCGAAAGTTTCCAGTTATGCAATCAGGTGTTGGGGATACAGGGGAAGCACCGCGCAATCAACTCTAATCCTACATCCAGCTGTATCCATCCTTCAACACATAACCAGTTGTTCTCGGAAACCGTCTACCTCGGACCTTCGAAAAGCATCCACTATACAAAGTTATGGCAATACTCCCGAACTACCTCCCCAGTACTGGGTGATGTCGGGGTTATCTTGCCACTAACCGTATAGGAGAGTTTTCGATGTCGGCCGTCTTAAGTATTCTAGTACTGTCGCGATATGCTTGTGACGACAATACCCCGAAGCTCAACTCCCCAGGACACTGCCACAACCCCTAATGTCAGGAGGCATCGAGAACAATATTCTCGTCACAAAGACATCGAAACAATCCAACAATACTCGCGAGATTCCTAAAAAAAAATTGGTGCAATTTTTGAAAGTAGAAGAGGCAAGAGTAGTCGTCAGGAGTCCTCACCAGAGAGAAAGGAGATGAGGAGCAAAGAAATCCTACTCTCCGATATAAATATAGGACTCAAAACTTTTTCAGTGTCTGCCTAGACTCGACCGTCAATGATTCGATCAATCAGTGGGGGCTTCTAGGTCGGAGAAGGCTCTGAATACCAACTTGTAATGCCCAGGATGGGGCTATATCTCCTACGTGTCGAGGCACGACTTAAAGATATAAGCCTATTCTGGAATGATCGCAAGTTTGGTACATTTGCACATCTCATGCAAAAATAGGGATGGAAAACTGAAAAGATAGTTGGCTTACACTCGCCACGTCACACAAATACATTACATGATCAAACATCATTCAGATAAACATCACAGCCCATCTAAGGGTAAAGATCCAAATGACAAGATACCAAACATAACATTAAACCATAGGTCTAGATCGAATCCTAGTAGAAGCTCTACTGATCAACCGGATAGTTCACATAGTAATGGCTACGCTCCTCGTCGTACTCCCAGTCTAGCTCAGTGCCATCGCCTGTGTAGCTCACCATCGTACCTACATCTGGTGTGTTGAAGTAACTGTGAGCCACAAAGGACTCAGCAATCCCGTTCCTGGGTAACACGACTATCCCAGCCTTGGGTGTGGAACAAGGCTGAAGAAAGAATAAGAGTCTGCAGCAGCACTAGCCTAGCTTACGTAAAAGAGAGCGAGAAGAGAAGGTGCCTCGGTCGAGAGATGATCACGAAGTGATCCTAACTAAAGCAAGTCAAACATAACCCACCGTGTTCATCTCCCGAAACCCCTTTCGGAAAATGACAGTCACGGTACTCACGCTGGTAGTGTATTGGAACATGGTGTCAAGTTTTCTACAACCGGATATTAACAAGCTCCCATCTGCCACATAACCGCGGGCACGGCTTTCGAAAGTTCATAACCCTGCAGGGGTGTTCCAACTTGGCCCATGACAAGCCCACGATCCGCGGAGTCGCAACTCCAAAGTGGGAAGGCCCGAGTATTCTCGGAATCCCGTGCTCAAGATACTCTGACTAAGGTAAGGCTAATCCAGCAAATCCTCCCGGCGTGCCGACACCCTGACAGTAGCCGCGCGTATCTAGTCTCAGGCCACGACCGGATGGGTGAAGCTACGGGTTTTTACCAAACCTCGAGTTTCCTCGTGGTGGCCCCGCAGGCTCCCCGTTTCGGACCAACACTCATGTGGAGCACTGGTCCGGGGTTGTTGATTAAGAAGTGGGTTAATTACTCCCTATGCAAGTTTTTAGTTATTAGGCAAATAGTACCAATGTTGGGACTTGCTGGAAAAGACTTAGCACTTAGCGGTTTATCGAGGGGGTCCCATAACCCCAACCATGTGAGGAACGCATAATCAAGGAACATAACACCGGTTTATACGGTTCCTAGCGGCGTGAGTGGAACAAATCACCAAGCAAAAATCTTAGCCTTCCACCCATCACCAATATATAGATGATTTCATTTAATAATTAATATAGTGTGATATCCCAACAAGCTTCAACAAGAAGCAAGAATCTTCAATCTTCACCTGCAACTAGCAATGCTATAAGAGGGGCTGAGCGAAGCCTACGTATAGCCAATCAATGGTTTGCATAGGTAGGGTGGTTAAACAGGTTCATGGTTACAATAGGAGGCTGACAGGAAAAGCATGGGCATCGAGGCAAAACTATAGATCGAGACTTCTAGCAATAGGCAAAGATAGTAATGTTATCGGGGTTCGGTCATCTTGCCTGAAGAGTTATCGATAGGATCGTAAGAGAGGTCCTCGTTCTCAACCTCGATAGTAACCTCGTGCTCGTACTCGTACTCGGTCTCAGCTTCCGGCTCTACTCAAACACAAGAACACAAGGCAACGAATCAAACAAGATGCAATGCGCAGAAAAATTACTGGATGCATGACTGATGCAATATGGAAGCAAAACAGATGCACTATGGAAGCACAGAAAGTCTACTTAGGAAGCACGGTGTTATAGCACAAAATATGCATCAAGCAAAATGCTTCAAAACATGATAATAATATGATATTATGAATATACATGCAAAAACACACGAGTTTCATATAGGACTTGCTCAAAATGGAGCTACGGGCTAAAAGTTACACCCGAAACAATAAACATGCACAAGCTGAAAATTACAGCCACATAGCAACTTCGGAGCAATAGATAAATAAGCTACAGCACTCAAACATCATGGCAAGGAGCATGGACATAAAGTAGACATATCCTACAGCAAACAAATCCGTTGGATCATCCCCAAAGGAGCCATGGATCAAAAGCAACAAGCTATGACATATTGAACTTGACAACAAAAACCTGACAGCAGTAATTTGTTGCAACTTGGGAGCAAGAGTTAAATATGCTACAGCCACTCAAATAAGCATGTGAGAACATGAATGGATAGCCAACAACTTATACAACAAGGAATCATCAAGAGTCACCCCAAAACTATCATGGATTGGCCTAGAACAACAAGCAAACATGGCATCTGGAAATTACAGATTCCAGACTTAGTGAAATTTCAGTAAGTGTTGAAACAGCAGTTTCATCATGGCATCTTTGAGAGCAAGTTTAAGTCACCTCAAAGCATATCAAGACAATTGGTAAGTACCACATCAAAGTACACATGATGGTGAATCCAAAACCTATAAGCATGCATCATGGGGACAAACACATCAATAGCAACGAGCTCCTCTACGAGGCATCTCGTAACAAGTTTAACGACATAACAGCCACATAGCACTTTGCAAAGGAGATAAACATGGCAAGATGAAATTTATCATGCAAGCTAAGGCAATCAACATGTAGAGCATTTCATGACGAACACGTGGACATATCATTTGCTTCATTTGGATAAACATGCACCAAGTTATCACATTGCAAAGATGGCATGAAAACAACTACTAACAGCAGTTTTTAACAAGTAGCACTCTTGCAACAGATATTTAAGCATCTAGATGAACTCAAACATGCATGGCATAATGGAACAAAACGTAGTACAAATCTCCACGAACAATTTGACATATCATTCACTCAAATCGGACCATCACACAAAAAGTTATCACTGTTGCAAAAATGCATCAGACAACAAAAATCCTGGGACTTAGCAGAAAACAACCTCCTCGAAGACAAGTTCTGGTCAACGGCTGAAGCGGGTCAAACGGGCTGGAGGATCGCGGATCGGGCGCGGGATCCGAAGCGGAGTGGATCGGGCCGGCTGGCGGATCGGGCCGCGCTAACGGGCGCTGGATCCGGCCCGTTAGGTCTGGCCAGACCGGATCGGGCGGCCGGCTGGCTCGATCCCGAGCGAGCGGCGGTGCGGGGAACTCCGAGCGGGGCTCGGGCCAGTGGCGGGAGGCGCGGCCCAGGGAGGCCTGGCGGAGGCGAATCGCGCTGGGCCGGCCCAGCGGGAGGCTGAGGGAGCTAGGCGAAGCCGGCCCTGTCGCGCTAGGTTTCGGCCCAGCGGGGCCTTGCAGGATCGATCCGATCGGGATCGGCCTCCCCGATCTCTGGTGGCAGCTGTGGCTTCGATGGAGCAGTGGGGCTCCTTGCGGGCAGCGCCGGCGGGAGGAGAGGCGGGGACCGGCGGGAGGTGGCGGATGCGATGGCCCCGGCCGGTGAGGTGGCGGCGCCGCCGGCGAGGCCCGCGGCGGAGGACGACCGGAGCGCGGCGGCGGCGAAGATTCCGGTGGCGGTGAAGGGTGCCGCGGCTCCGGCGAGCTCCTCCGGCGAGCTCCGGCCGGAGTGGAGGAAGATGGCTGGAGGAAGGGGATGATGGTCTAGGGTTTTTATTTGGGGCAAAAATTGGGGAAGATGGACAAATATATAGGCACAAGGAGCTAGGGTTGTCCAAATGAGGTGTGGTTTTCGGCTACGCGATCAGAATTGGATGGCCTAGATGAAGGGAGGGGTTTGGGTTGGTCTAGTGGGCTGTTGGAGGGGTGTCTTGGGCCTCAAAGTGGGGGTACTTACAGCCCACGAGAATAACTGTTGGAGCACCAAACGAACTCCAAACGCGACGAAATTTGACAGGCGGGTTAAACACACCAAAACAACATCGCACGACAAGTCTCACGCCAAACCGGAAACGTTACATGGCCAAACACCAAAGTAGGTGTCGGGGATGCCTCGGACACGTGAGAGAGCTCCGAAACGCGAAACGGACAACGGGAAGGAACGCGTGGGGCCGGATGCAAACGACAACACCAATGCAATGCAATGCACATGACTATATGATATGGATGAATTCACACACGCAACATGACAAAACGACGAAAACCCGAAAGACAAAGAACCCGAAAAGGAATAGATGAAGCCAGAGATATATTATATTGCCCAAAAGGGAAAGTATTACATCCGGGGCATTACAGCAGCGCACACTCACTTTCGACCGCACCTGGCTCGCCTCCTACCACAATGGAGTAAAGAAAGGAAAGAAAAGAAAAAGGAGGAAGAGGAAGAAGGAAAGCAAAATGAGGGGGGTCTAGGGTTTAACAAGCCAAGGCTAGAGCCACACTCACAACAGCACAAGGTGCCTCACCCACACACACAACAAGAAGTAAACTAAGATGCCATGATGCCATGATGATGAAGCAATGCAAGGATGCAAAAATAAAATAAATGACATGGCAATGCAAAAATAAAATGACAAGAACCACCAAGGATAAGGACAATGATCAAATTGAGAAAGCTTTATTGTCATTATAGGAAAGTATCACATATGGGGTGTTACAACTCAACTCCCCGGGACACTGCCACAACCCCTAAATGACAGGAGGCATCGAGAACAATGTTCTCGTCACAAAGATATCGGAACAATCCAAACAATACTCGCGTGATCCTAAATTTTTTTAGTGAATTTTGAGAGTAGAGGAGATAGAACAACGTCAGGAGTCATCACCAGAGCGATGAAGGGGATGAGGAGTAAAAAGAAATCCTACTCTCCGATACATATATAGGACTCAAAACATTTTTATGTGTGTGCCTAGACTCAACCGTCAACGATTTGATCAATCAGGGGGCTCCTAGGTCGGAGAAGGCTCTGATACCAACTTGTAATGCCCAGTATGCGGCTATGTCCCCCACGTGTTGAGGCACGACTTAAGGACATAAGCGCATACTAGAATGATCTCAAGTATGGTATCTTTGCACATCTCATGTAAAATTCAGGGATGAAACTGTAAAATGATAGTTGGCTTACACTCGCCACGTCACGCAATGAATACAATAGCATACATCATCCAAATAACATCAGGGTCCGACTACGAACGAAATCCAAACGAAAAAGATACCATAAATAACACAAGCCCGGATCCTCCTAGTGAGAACCACTACTGATCATCGGGATAAGACACATAGTATCGTCCACGCTCTTCATCGAACTCCCAGTAAAGCACTGAACCATCTCCTGCATAGTTCTCAACGGTACCTGCATCTGGTGTGTGTTGGGTCTGTAAGCCACAGAGGACTCAGCAATCCCGTTCCCGGGTATCAAAAACTACCAAAGCCTTAGGTGTGGGAAAGGCCATAAACAAGGGTTGCAGCAAGCACTAAGCACTAGCTTATGAGTTAAGAGCGAGAGGAGAACAAGGCCAACGATCGCCAAGTTGATCAAGAAGTGATCCTAACTACTCACGATCAAACATAACCCCACCGTGTTCACTTCCCGAAGCCCTTCGGAAAGAGACCATCACGGTTACTCACGTAGGTAGTGTATTCATGAATAAGGTGTCAAGTTATCTACAACCGATATTAACAAATTCCATCTACCACATAACCGCGGGCACGGCTTTCGAAAGATCTAACCCTGCTAGGGTGTCCCAACTTAGCCCATCACAAGCTCATGATTTGTGGAGTCGCAACTCCAATGTGGGAAGACCCGAGTATTCTCAGAATCCCGTGCTCAAGATATTTCGACAAAGGTAAAACTAATCCAGCAAGACCTCCCGGCGTGCCGACACCTTGATAGTAGCTGCGCGTATCTCGTCTCAGGCCACGACTGGATGAGCACTACGTACAGCAACCGAAGATCCCGGCGAACTAGGTGGCACCGCAAGTGGCTCTAGTTTGGACCAACACTCATGAGGAGCACTGGCCCGGGGGTTGTTAATTAAGTCCTCGGGGTAGCTAGTCCCTATGCAAGTTTTAGTTATTAGGCAAATGTAAAACCAATGTCGGGCCTTGCTGGAAAAAGCTTTAAACAGAGCGAATTACCAAGGGGGTCCCATAACCCCAACCGTGTTAGGAACGCAAAATCAAGGAACATAACACCGGTTTATCGGTTCCTATGGTGGCATGAGTGGAACAAAACACCAAGCAATAGGCTTAGCCTTCCACTCATTACCAATATATAGGTGAATTAGTTTAACAGGGATTATATATTGTGTTATCCCAACAACAACTTCATCATGGAACAATCTTCAAAACTTCACCTGCAACTAACAACGCTATAAGAGGGGCTAAGCGATGCGTACTTAGACAAACAACGGTTTGCTAGGAAGGTGGTTAGAGTGTTTCATGGAAACAATAGGAGGGCAGACAAACAGGAATAGGCATCGAGGCAATATCTAAAGAGCGAGACATCTAGCATAGGCAAAGATAGAAGTGATATCTGGGAATGGTCATCTTGCCTGTTGATTCCAGGGAGGGATCGTAACCTTGCTCCTGAAACTCAGCCTCGATAGGAACCTCGAACTCCGAATCACCACCGGGCTCTAACCAACACAACAATGCGAACATCGGAACACAGTCAATCATCATGCAATGCTCAAACACATCATGCATGAATATGATGCATATGGGCATGGTAGTACATGATGCATCTCCTAGGAACAAGAAGAGCGCACAAGCAACATGGCAATAACAATATCACACACATGTATGAACACAGCAAAAGGAAACTAGTCCAACATGTCCACTAGTGGTTATGTAGAAGATTTAAACAAGCAACCAACAAGTTTTTAAGAGTTGATTAACATGGCAAGGGTGCATCTAGGACTACAGCAACATGCTAGCATTTTTAAATGGGCCGGAAAGAACAAACAACAATTCTCGGAAACTCCCATATCCATTTAAATGCATTTGGGACAGAACTGATAAACTCATCTTTTGAAGTTGTTAAACATGCAAAGTAACAGCACCACATTAATCTACACATTTTTCCACCCCAAATGCATATAAATTTTGTTAAATTTGGAGTTGTAGATATTTAGTTATGATTTTTATAAGTTTAAGCATATTTTAAACACAAAATAATTAAAACGGCATTTTAAATGTTTTGAACATGGCAACAAACAACATATTAATATTCTACATGAAAAACTAAGCAGTTTTCATATATAACTCATTTTCATCAGATGCATATTTAAACAGATATTAAATATGCAAAGTTAATGCAGAAAAAGGAAAACAAAAAGAAAAACAAAAGAAAAAGGTCAAACTGACCCAGGCTAAGCTAGCCGCAGCCACTGACCTGTGGGGCCAGAGGCGCTCAGGTGGCAGCAGCGGGTGTGGGAGTGGGTAGGACGTGCTGGGTGGCTGCCAGGTGGGGTCGGTTTGTCATGGAGTCAGCCAAAATGCAAAAGAAAAGGGCCTAACCACTGCCCTAAGGGGAATTCGAACCTGGGACCTCTCGCTGCTAAGCGCGAGCGCTAGCCAGTGCACCACACTCGTTTGCTGAAAGGAAAAGGGCGCGGCCTGATAAGAGGCCGGTCGATCTTACCTGTCTCCACACACGAAGACGACGGTCGTGACGAAGGCGACGGCGAGCAGCACGGCGACTCCTGCCGAAGCAGAGCACCGGCGGGTGTGCGGGATCTACAGGGGAGTATGGGCTCGTGTCCAGGCACTCAAGCACGAGCTCGTGCCCGTCTCGGGCGCGACTCTGGAAGCGAGGCGAAAGCGATGGCTGCTGGCGAAGCGAGGGCAGGCTCCTGTGGGCTCGTGAAGGTCGGTTGAGCCGCGGGGTGGTGTCGTGCACGCAGCGAGACACACGAGGGGAACCGGAGGGGTTAACACGTGGCCATGCTAGAGATACCGTGAACTACTCTGAATATTTTAGATCTCACTGGAGCACCGAGAGCACGACGACGACACAGCTCTTAGCAACGTCTACGGTGACCGACTCGCGATGGAAAAGTGCAGGGCTGGAGTTGGGGATACCTCCTTACCCTAGGGCACGAAGAGGTCGACGGAGACACGCCGGAGGCGACGGAAGGGAGCTCTGAACCTGGCGAAAATCAGTCCAGGAAGAAGAGAAGCAGAGGACATCGTGGAGGTAGTCAGACTCGACGATCCTTGGGCGTGTCTTGGCGTCTGAATGGAACCAGGACGGCGTTCCCGAGCACTTGGACGACAGAGGGAGCGGCCACGGCGAGGTCTAGGCCAGTGGCGAGCTCACGCCTGAGCTGGCCATGGCGTGCGGGTGCGGGTGTGCATGTGGGTGCCTTCTTACCTGAGGCGGCGCGCGAGGGGAAAGGAGGGAGGAGGAGGAACCCTAGGGCCGAGGCGATGGCTTTATAGGGGAAGAGGGGAGGCACCGTCGTCGCCACGGTGGCTACCATGTGCTTCCTTCCTCCTTTTACTATGAGAGAGAGGGAGAGCGTGAGGTGGAAGAAAAGAAGGGAGGGAATAGAATGGCAGGTGGGGCTAGGCGGGTGTCCACCGTGGTTTCACCACGGGAGAGACAAGGGATGCGCTGAGGTTGCTGCAGGGCTGCTGCGGGAGACTAGAGTTGGGCCGCTGGCAGCTGCGGCTGGGCTGAAGGCTTTGTTGCTGGGCCTGGTGCAGGAGGGCAAGAGGCCCAAGCTACTGCTGCTGCTGCCCTTTTCTTTTTATACAATTTCTGTTTAATAAATAAACAGCTGCATAAAAGAAAAAGTATAGGGGGCTAGGTGAGGAGTTTGGAAAATATAAAAATATCCTCAAGCTCCTCGAATTACACACTATTTTATAAAATTATCCTGGGCATTTTTAGAGGAAGTAAAATATTCGAGTTTGAAAATAATTCAAACTTGAGCCATTTTAAAACCCAACCAAAATCATTCCAATAGAGGTGTAGCTTTGCAAGGTGGCTCATGACAGTGTAACTTGGAAGTGGGGAGGAGATGAACATTAAAGGAGAAGGGTATAGCCACTTGCAAAAAGATTAAAGAAAGGAGGAAGAAGAAGAAGTGCTAGAAGAGGAAGAAGGGGGGGTTAGGGTTTAGCATTGGCATGGCTTGACACCACCATCACACAACAACCAACAAGGTGACCTCACATCACAAGCAAAGACAAATAGATGAAGCCATGATGAACATGATGGCATGATGATGATGAAGCACTGCATGGATGCATAAGAAAATAAAATGACAATGCAAAACAAAAGATTGCATAAATGACAAGAACCCCCAAGGAAAAGGACAAGGATCAAAATGATAAATGCTTTATTGCCATATATAGAAAGTGTCACATATGGGGTGTTACAGCAGGAGCTCCCCGATGACCAAAATGAGGCCCGCCGCATAGTCCGTCGTTCTAAAGCCTGCTAAGTTCACGAAGGTGAACTATACAAGAAAAGCACTACTGGTTTTCTCCAAAGGTGCATCTCCGAAGAGGAGGGAAGGAAAATTCTCACTGAAATACACGCTGGAATGGGCGGTCACCACGCCGCAGTCCGGGCGCTCGTGGGCAAAGCTTTTCGAGCTAGCTTTTTCTGGCCCACTGCCCGAGCAGATGCCCAGACCCTAGTCCAACATTGCGTTGGCTGCTAGCTCTTTGCAAATCAAAGTCACATGCCTCCTACCGCTTTGAGAACAATCCCCATTACTTGGCCTTTTGCGGTCTGGGGTCTCGACATGGTCGGACCTCTTGAAGGGGGAAGCCATAAAAAGAAATACTTGCTGGTGATGGTAGATAAATTCACTAAATGGATATAAGCCAAGCGAGTAAAAACAGCTGATGCAGGGCCGGTGATAGATTTTATATCCGGTGTAGTACGGCGTTATAGTGTCCCACACAGTATTATCACAGATAATGGCACCAACTTTATAGCTGATGAGGTAAAAAATTGGTGCGTAAAGTTAGGTATTAAACTTGATTATGCTTCCGTGTACCATCATCAAACAAACGGTCAAGTTGAAAGAGCCAATGGTATGATAATGAGCGGCATTAAACCCCGACTAGTGCGCTCCCTATGGGAGTCTGATAAACACTGGGTCAAAGAGCTTGACTCCATACTCTGGGGGCTGCGGACCACACCTAATCGGACGACCGGATACACACCTTTCTTTATGGTGTACGGCGCAGAGGTTGTTCTGCCCTGTGACATTATTCATGAGTCACCTCGAGTGCGCATGTACGAAGAGAGAGAAGCCAAGCTAGGTCGGCAGGACGACCTAGATGGACTTGAAGAGGAGCGCGATACAACGGAGGCCCATTCCGCATTTTATCAACAACAGGCCAGGCGATACCGAATCAGAGAAGTGCGGGCCAAGACATACAATGTCGGTGAACTCGTTTTACGCCTCCCGGAGAAGAAGAAGGACAAGCTCAAACCAAAATGGGACGCCCCCTTCATTATCGATGAAGTACTCACCGGTGGATCCTATTGCCTTCAGAATGCGCAAGACAACCGCCTTGAGCCGAACCCGTGGAACGCTGCCAGGCTCCGACCATTCTACGGATAGTTCGGTAGCAATTTTTTCCCTCCTTTTAAGTTAGATCTTGTTTCTTATCTTTTATTTTTCTCCCCTTCCCTTTTTACTTTTTCTCTCATTAGTAAGTATTCGGCTCACCCGAACTACCACAAGATAAGTACATCTTTGAATGTATCTACCTCCAATATACTTGGGGGCTTCTTTGACGACACCCATTACCTAAAAGCTTCTTGCTTATAATGTCGTTTGTTTTTACAGTCATTCCTTGCCATTATATGCACCAATATGACTTAAGTTCTGGCCAAGCTGGGTTGCCTGGCTCCTAAGCTTACCCCTACATTCCCGATTGTTCGGCTAGGGTGTAAAGGGAGATCCTCTGCGATTGTTACAACCGGGTAATCCAGACATGTACCTCAGACTGGGTGAAGCCGAAAGCTAGCGCTCTTAAGGGAATAATCGGTCGGCGGATACACGACATATCGCTTTTAACGCATACATTTTAGACTATCATAGGATATGGCATCCTACAATCCTTTTTTACAGGATCAAAAGCCTAGGCCTGCATATGTACGCATGCTGGCCCAGGGAAAGGAACCCTTAACAGAATTATTCTCTCTGGAAGATGTTTCTTACGTTAAAAAGTAATATAACATAACTCCCCGAAAATAGTTTTTCTGTTCAAGCAATTATGACCGGACTGCCTAGTTTCCGAACATACCAAGTGTTTACCACAGGTACAGTATTCGAAAACACTCTAGCCTTTGGGTTTATGGAGGTTAAAGTGGAAGGTCGGCCATGACAATCTTTTTATAATTTCGGCCAGAGATAAGTTTGATGTTAAAGTACATTGATACATAGAATCAAGCGGCTACTCTTTCTCTATTCCCTCTACAAGGCTGTCTAGTCTATGGTCCTATTAGGAAAACTTGGGAGCTGTCTCCACTTGGTCATACACCAAGCTCACGGGGATTTCTTGTACATCTGATCCTTGAGGTTCCACGCGGGCCATATGATTCGGATCAAGACAGGTGTAGCGTGTCTTCACCATGGCCCAGGCTTCTCGAGCACCCATGCGGCATGTTGACGCTTTCCACAGTTCGAAGCGGCGTCGAGCCCCTTTGAACACGTCTGCCAAGTCCTCCATAGTTTCTGGAGGGGAATCGCCCGGTCATAAAGCCTTGGCCATATTCTTCATGGCTTTCCGAGCTCGCTCGTGTACTCCAGAAAGCTCTTGCAGCACGTCACCCTCGAAACCGGACACTTCCCTTTCGGGCTGCCCAGTTAACAAACCTGCAGGAATAGTTTTATGAAAAACTTTCAAAATAAGGGACTATAAGGAGAGCTAGGCATAAGGGACACATTGAATATGCCGCCTTTTAGCCTCCGGTTCTCTTCCATGGCATTTGAGAGTAGGGCTCTTACGTCCTTTAGCTCATGTTCCAGCCTGACATTTTTGTCCTGCGCTTGGTTTCTTTTATCTATGGCTTGTGTCAATACACGCTTACCAGCAGTTGTTTCCCCTTCGGCATATTTTTTGTCCGCCAGAGCAGCTCTTAGCTTCTTCTCCCATTGGTCGGTCGGCCCGGTTGCTATATTTCAATCGTATGTACTTAAAAACTAGTGATCAGCACAACTATCATACTATCCGGACACCATTGTTCTTACCACCAGTATCCTTTTCGGATTTCTTTGAATTTTCCAATTCGGTGGTGACAGTCGTCAATTGGGTCCGGCATTCTTCCAGCTCCTTGGATAAGATGTCATTCTTTTCTTAAAGCACCTGCAAAAACACAACGATCCTCAAATCAGTTGGACCAACTGCTTTAAGTCTCGGGGGCTATTGGCATGGGAACATCAAAATTTACACTTACCCGCATATCTTTTGAAAGCTGGTGACTGGCTCCAGCGAGTCCGTCCTGAGCGGCTCGGATATAAGCATATGCAGAACCGAGGGCGTTAAACGCCTCCTCGGAAAAGGCTGGGTCATGCATGGCTGCTTTTCACTGCCGGTGAACCATCGCGACCTCCGCTTCGGAATTAGTGATAGACATTTCACCTGAATCCTCTTGAAGGGGACAATCCGACACTCAATACGCATTAACCCTTGTCCTCGTGGACGGGCCGAATGCCGAATTGGTTGGAGCTTGATCTGCAGGATTTCCGGAAACAGTCCGGTGTGTGTTCCTTCTAATAGGAAAAACAAGGCGGAAAGTTGTAATACCGGCTTCACCACCCGGCATGTGTTAAAACAAACATACCTCTTTGAAGGCTCGGTGGTGTTCGCGGTCCTCTGTCGCTTCAAGGCCTCACCTGATGTCGGCGTCACCCTCTGGGATGACGATCTTCGCATAGTTCGACGTGCGGAGCGCCGACCCTTTTGAGCATGGAAAAGTGCGGTGGGTTGATACGTCTCCAATGTATCTATAATTTTTTATTGTTCCATGCTATTATTTATGAAGTCTTGGATGTTTAATGGGCTTTATCATTCACTTTTATATCATTTTTGGGACTAACCTACTAACCCAAAGGCCCAGTCCAGATTGATGTTTTTTGCCTATTTCAGGGTTTTGCAGAAAATGAATATCAAACGGAGACCAAACGGAATGAAACCTTCGTGAGAGATATTTTTGGAGAAAATCACGCACAGGAAACTTCAGGACCAAGTCAGGGGACAGAAGGGCTGCCCTCGAGGGTGGGGGGCGCGCCCCCCTTCCCAGGGCGCGCCCCCTGCCTTGAGGCTCCCTCGTGTGGCCCCTGGTGCCCTCCTTCTTCCTATATATATCCACGTACCCAAGAAACTCCATACGCAGAGAGAAAACCCTAATTCCACTGTCGTAGCTTCTGTTCCCGTGGAGATCCCATCTTGGAGCCTGTTCCGGAGCTCCACCGGAGGGGGATCCATCATGGAGGCCTTCATCATCATCATCATCGCCCTCACCATGAGTTGTGAGTAGTTTACCACAGACCTTCGGGTCCATAGCTAGTATCTAGATGGCTTCTTCTCTCTCTCTCTCTCTGGATCTGAATACAAAGTTATCCTCGGTCTTTGAGGAGATCTATTCAGTGTAATCTCTTTTTGCGGTGTGTTTGTCGAGATCCGATGAATTGTGAGTTTATGATCAAGCTTATCTATGAAAGATATATGGTTCTTCTCTGAACTTTTTATGTGTGCTCATAATATCCTTGCAAGTCTCTTCGAATTATTGGTTTGCTTTGGCCTACTAGATCTATAGTTCTTGCAATGGGAGAAGTGCTTGGCTTTGGGTTCAATCTTGTGGTGTCCTTTACCAGTGACAGTAGGGGCAGCAAGGCACGTATTGTATTGTTTCCATCGAGGATAAAAAGATGGGGTTTTCATCATATTGCTTGAGTTTATCCCTCTACATCATGTCATCTTGCTTAAGGCGTTACTCTGTTCTTCTGAACTCAATTCACTAGATGCATGCTGGATAGCGGTCGATGTGTGGAGTAATAGTAGTAGATGCAGAATCGTTTCGGTCTACTTGTCTCGGACGTGATGCCTATATACAATGATCATGCCTAGATAGTCTCATAATTATTCGCTTTTCTAACAATTGCTCGACAGTAATTTGTTTACCCGCCGTAGAATATCGCTATCATGAGAGAAGCCACTAGAGAAAACTATGGCCCCCGGGTCTATTTTCAACATATCAATCTACATCTACTTTACTTTTACCACTTTTATTTCCCGTTTTATTAAACCAAAAATATAAACTATCATCTCTATCAGATCTCACTTTCGTAAGTGACCGTAAAGGGATTGACAACCCCTTATCGCGTTGGCTGCGAAGTTCTTATTTGTTTGTGCAGGTGCGAGGGACTCGCGCGTGGTCTCCTACTGGATTGATACCATGGTTCTAAAAAACTAAGGGAAATACTTAAGCTACTGTATTGCATCTCCCTTTTCTCTTCGAGGGAATACAATGCAAGCTCAAGAGGTAGCAAGAAGAATTTCTGGCGCCGTTCCCGGGGAGTCTTACGCAAAAGTCATATACCAAGTACCTATCACAAACCCTTATCCTTCGCATTACATTTATTTGCCTCTCGTTTTCCTCTCCCCCACTTCACCCTTGCCGTTTTATTCGCCCTCCTTCTGCCGTGTGTTTATCGTTCGCTTGCCTCTTGTTTGCTTGTGTGCTATGTGCCCTCAATTAGCTTTCATCTTCGCTTGCTAAATTATGGATCCTCATCCACTTGCTAATCTCTTTAAGAGATTCAATTATGTTGAACCTATTGCTAGTGAGCTGCGTGCACTAGATTATCTTTATGGGGTTTTGCTTGAAATTTATGAATCTAAAAATTGTGAGGAATTTTTAAAAGAAAAAGTGATTCATGTTAGCTCCTTAAATAAAAAGCATGATTGCAATGATGTTATTATAAATTCATTGATGTCAATTGTGTTAATGATATGCAAAACCCTAAGCTTGGGGATGCTAGTATTTCTATATCCACTACTTGTTGCAATGATCATGATTGGGGTGATTCTTCTTATGATCTTGAAAAATTATTTAAGCCCCATAATGAATATGAGATTGATAATAATGTTTGCAATAATATTGAAAGTGGATTTGAAATAATTTCAACTTTTGATCCCACTACTTTAGATATTGATCAATCTTATGAAATTTTTGATAAAAGTGGGTTTGGAAAGGTCATGACTTTAGTTAATGTTGATCCCACTATTTTGGAAGAGTGCCAACTTTGCATGCATGTGGATCGTGTTGAGAATATGTTATGTGATAGCTATTTTGTTGAATTTGATCATGATCCTACATGCAATTATTATGAGAGAGGGAAATATGGTTGTAGAAATTTCCATGTTATTAAATTACCTCTCGTTATGTTGAGATTGCTATTGTTTCTTTCTCCTTCCTTGCATATGCTAGATCTTGATTGTCTTGGTAATGTGTTTTCCTATAAGATGCCTATGCATAGGAAGTATGTTAGACTTAGATGTGTTTGTCACATGTCTTATGATGATCTCCTTGTACTTCAATCCTTGTCCTTTATGTGAGCATCATTGAATTATCGTGCCTAGCTAGGGGCGTAAAACGATAGCGCTTGTTGGGAGGCAACCCAATTTTTTTTGTTGCTGTTAGTGAATAAATATTGCATATAGCCTCTGATTAGATGTGGTTTCATGTTTTGTTTAGTGTTTGTGCCAAGTAGAACCTTTGGGAAGACTTGTGTGAAGTTTATGTGATCTTGCTGTGAAAAACAGAATCGTTAGCGCTCGCTAAAGTAGTCGTGGGATTTTACTTGAGCGTGCTTTTTAGTTGATTCTTTTTATGCTGATTGGTAGACAAATTACGCAAATTTACAAATTTAGTTTGAATTTTTTGGAGTTCCAGAAGTAGTCGAACCCTGCAGATTACTACAGACTGTTCTGTCTTTGACAGATTCTGTTTTTCGTGTGTTGTTTGCTTATTCCGATGCATCTATGAGTAATATTGGAGGATATGAACCATAGAGAAGTTGGATTACAGTAGGTTTAACACCAATATAAACAAATAATGAATTCATTGATGTGCCTTTGAATAGTGGTTTGCTTTCTCATACTAACGGAGCTCACGAGAATTTTTGTCTAAGTTTTGTGTTGTGAAGTTTTCAAGTTTTGAGTATTGCTTTGATGGACTATGGAACAAGGTGTATCAAAGGCCTAAGCTTGGGGATGCCCATGGCACCCCAATTAAATTCAAGATAATCAAAAGCCTAAGCTTGGGGATGCCCCGGGAAGGCATCCCCTCTTTCGTCTTCATCCATCGGTAACTATACTTGGAGCTATATTTTTATTCGCAACATGTTATGTGTTTTGCTTGGAGCGTCTTGTATAATTTGAGTCTTTGCTTGTTAGTTTGCCACAATCATCCTTGCTGAACACACCTATTTGAGAGAGTTAAAAATGGCCTAGGAATTGTTAGAACACTCTATGTGCTTCACTTATATCTTGTGAGTTGAATAGTTTTTGCTCTAGTGCTTCACTTATATCTTTTAGAGCATGGTGGTGGTAATATTTTGTAGAAATTGTTGAACTCTCATGCTTCACTTATATATATTTGAGAGTCTATTAAAACAGCATGGTAATGTGTTTAGGATAAAGAAACTAGTCTTCACATGATAAACATCCAATGTCAATGTAGTATAAATTTTCACATCAAATGCATTGAATAGAATGAGATGTTGGATGCTTGATAATTGTTTTGAGACATGAGTATAATGATATTATAGTCATGCTAGTGGAGTTATTATGAAATTGAGAAATACTTGTGTTAAGGTTAGTGATTCCCGTATCATGCACGTATGGTGAACCGCCATGTGATGAAGTTAGAGCGTGAGGTATTTGTAGAGTGCCAACCTTTGTGTGGAGGTCAGGGGCGCGCGATGGTTAACTCCTACCAACCTCCCCCCTAGGAGCATGTGTTGATTGCTTTGTTTTGATGACTCGTAGATTTTTGCAATAAGTATATGAGTTCTTATGACTAATGTTGAGTCCATGGATTATACGCACTCTCACCCTTCCACCATTGCTAGCCTCTCTTGTACCGCGCAACTTTCGCCGGTGCCATAAACCCACTATATATCATTCCTCAAAACAGACACCATACCTACTTATCATGGCATTTCCATAGCCATTCCGAGATATATTGCCATGCAACTTTCCATCGTTCCGTTTATATGACACGCATCATATTGTCATAGTGCCATGCATGATCATGTAGTTGACATCGTAGTTGTGGCAAAGCCACCATGCATAATTTTTCATATATGTCGCTCTTGAACCATTGCTCATGCCGGTACACCGCCGGAGGCATTCATGTAGAGTCATACTTGTTGTAGTATCGAGTTGTAATTTTGAATTGTAACAAAAAGTGTGATGATCATCATCATTAGAGCATTGTCCCATGTGAGGAAAGGCCAATAAAAAAAGGAGATGGCCCAAAAAAATATAGAGAGGGGTTATAAAAAAAGAAGAAGCCCCTCCAAAAAAATGAGAGAAAAGAGAGAAGGAACAATTGCTACTATCTTTTTTCCACACTTGTGCTTCAAAGTAGCACCATGTTCTTCATTGTAGAGAGTCTCATGCTTAGTCACCTTAATATACTAGTGGGAATCTTCATTATAGAACTTGGCTTGTATATTCCAACGATGGGCTTCCTCAAATGCCCTAGGTCATCGTGAGCAAGCAAGTTGGATGCACACCCACTAGTTTCTTTTGTTGGGCTTTCATTCATATTTAGCTCTAGTGCATCCGTTGCATGGTAATTTCTACTCACTCACATTGATATCTATTGATGGGCATCTCCATAGCCCGTTGATACGCCTAGTCGATGTGAGACTATCTCCCTCCTTTTTGTCTTTTCCACAACCACCTCTATTCCACCCATAGTGCTATATCCATGGCTCACGCTCATGTATTGCGTGAAAATTGAAAGGTTTGAAAAGATAGAGTATAAAAACAAATGCTTGGCTGAAATCGGGGTTGTCCATGATATGAATATTTTGTGTGATGAAGAGGGAGCATAGCCAAACTATATGATTTTGTAGGGATAACTTTCTTTAGCCATGGTATCTTGAGAAGACATGATTGCTTTGTTAGTATTGCTTGATGTATTGTTATTTCTTATGTCAATATAGACTTTTATCTTGAATCTTTCAGATTTGAACATTCATGCCACAATTAAGAGAATTACATTGCAAAACTATATTGGTTACCATTCCACAACAAAAATTCTTTCTTTATCATTTAGCTACTCGGGGACGAGCAGGAATTAAGCTTGGGGATGCTTGATACGTCTCCAACGTATCTATAATTTTTTATTGTTCCATGCTATTATTTATGAAGTCTTGGATGTTTAATGGGCTTTATCATTCACTTTTATACCATTTTTGGGACTAACCTACTAACCCAAAGGCCGAGTCCACATTGCTGTTTTTTGCCTATTTCAGGGTTTTGCAGAAAAGGAATATCAAACGGAGTCCAAACGGAATGAAACCTTCGTGAGAGATATTTTTGGAGAAAATCACGCACAGGAAACTTCAGGACCAAGTCAGGGGACAGAGGGGCTGCCCTCGAGGGTGGGGGGCGCGCCCCCCTTCCCAGGGCGCGCCCCCTGCCATGAGGCTCCCTCGTGTGGCCCTCGGTGCCCTCCTTCTTCCTATATATATCCACGTACCCCAGAAACTCCATACGCAGAGAGAAAACCCTAATTCCACTGCCGTAGCTTCTGTTCCCGTGGAGATCCCATCTTGGAGCTTGTTCTGGAGCTCCACCGGAGGGGGATCCATCACGGAGGCCTTCATCATCATCATCATCGCCCTCACCATGAGTTGTGAGTAGTTTACCACAGACCTTCGGGTCCATAGCTAGTATCTAGATGGCTTCTTCTCTCTCTCTCTGGATCTCAATACAAAGTTCTCCTCGGTCTTCGAGGAGATCTATTCGATGCAATCTCTTTTTACGGTGTGTTTGTCGAGATCCGATGAATTGAGTTTATGATCAAGGTTATCTATGAAAGATATTTGGTTCTTCTCTGAACTTTTTATGTGTGCTCATAATATCCTTGCAAGTCTCTTTGAATTATTGGTTTGGTTTGGCCTACTAGATCTATAGTTCTTGCAATGGGAGAAGTGCTTGGCTTTGGGTTCAATCTTGCGATGTACTTTCCCAGTGACAGTAGGGGCAGCAAGGCACGTATTGTATTGTTGCCATCAAGGATAAAAAGATGGGGTTTTCATCATATTGCTTGAGTTTATCCCTCTACATCATGTTATCTTGCTTAAGGCGTTACTCTGTTCTTCTGAACTCAATACACTAGATGCATGCTGGATAGCGGTCAATGTGTGGAGTAATAGTAGTAGATGCATAATCGTTTCGGTCTACTTTTCTCGGACGTGATGCCTATATACAATGATCATGCCTAGATAGTCTCATAATTATTTGCTTTTCTATCAATTTCTCGACAGTAATTTGTTTACCCGCTGTAGAATATCGCTATCATGAGAGAAGCCACTAGAGAAAACTATGGCCCCCGGGTCTATTCTCAACATATCAATCTACATCTACTTTACTTTTACTGCTTTTATTTGCTGTTTTTTTAAACCAAAAATACCAACTTTCGTAAGTGACCGTAAAGGTATTGACAGCCCCTTATTGCGTTGGCTGCGAAGTTCTTATTTGTTTTTGCAGGTGCAAGGGACTCGCGCATGGTCTCCTACTGGATTGATACCTTGGTTCTCAAAAACTGAGGGAAATACTTACGCTATTGTACTGCATCTCCCTTTCCTCTTCGAGGGAATACAATACAAGCTCAAGACGTAGCATGGGTAAGGCGCACTGGGGATCTTCTCTTTGAGGAGGTAAGTCCTGGGTACTTACGTGAGAAGAAGGAATGAGGCCAGGGTAATCGGCTACAATAGCCACAATGGCGCCATCACGACAGGCTTGATAGAAGACTCCATCTTCTAGATCTATGACTATGTCCGGATCTTCGTCGTATCCGCGGCCCGTGTTTCAAAATTGGTCCTCTGGCTGTGGGGCGGGACAATTAATCCCATCGACCACCTTCCTCCACTCCTATCGGGAAAACCCGAATTCAGTTTGGTCAATACATCAAAACAATGAAAAACGGGTGAATATAGCGGTCAAGAGAAAGACTTACTTAGTCAGGAGGATTGTACATAGAAAAACCCTCCCGGCACTTCAACGAAGAAAGTCTTGCTTCTCTCCCTTGTAAAGACCTTATAGGATGGCGGCTAGAGCGGCAGGGTCGTCCGAACCCAGGTGTAAGCAGCGTGAGGCATCATTCTGGCCATTGTAATGCCACATAGGAAATTCTCTAGCTCTGAGCGGCTGCACGCATCGCTTTATTGAAATCACCATCACTTCAATTATTGACAGCCCCGAACTGGCAAGCAATCTGATCTTGCCGGCCAGTCTGCTGACCTCCGCACTCTCTTCTTTTGAGGGACTGCGGGGACACCAGTTGAAAAGCTTCTTTGGAGGAACGTTGGAATATTTGGGGAGGCGTTGCCGAACTGGATCCGGCAGGGCAACGTCCTCAATGTAAAACTACTCCAAAGGCCACTCTTCGGATGCCTTCTTTGGAGTGCCGGACAGATAGCATGTCCCTGCTATACGCCATACTTCGGTGCCACCAACTTCAAATATGGATCCCTCCTTGGAGCGAGGGAAAAGGCAGAAGAACTTCTGTCATAGCTCAAAGTGGGGCTCGCAGCCCAAGAATAGTTCGCATAAAGCGACGAATCCCGCAATGTGCAGGATAGACCCTAGCGTGAGATCATGCAATTGAAGACCATAGAACTCCAAGAGCCCCCTAAGGAAGGGGTGGACGGGAAAACCTACGCCTCTTAGAAGGAAAGGGACAAAACATACCCGCTCTCCATCGGAGGGGTTGGGAAAGCTCTCCGCCAGGGCTTGATTGTCGATGAAAGTTAATCCGGCTCAGACGGGGAGATCCTTAGGTGGGAGATATCCCTGCGCTTGAAGCTTTCTCAGATGCGCATGGGATATGGAACAACTTTTCCAATCACCCGCTCGAGGGCCGTGAGGGCGCGAGGAAGAGCTGGGAACGCCGACCATGTTTGAAGATTTTGTGCAGGCACTAGGGATTTTTCCGCGTGGAATGGAATGGAATGGCATCTGCGATCTAGTCTCTTTATATAGGCGCCTTCCCTATGCAGCCAAGGGGGTAATTGCAAAAATACCCAGACGGTTCGCATTTGTTGGACACATGGAGGCAAAGGCGACGGCAGCGAGGAATCAACGGAATACAATATTGAAAGAAGTTGAAATATCATCCAGAAGGACTCACCTTGTAAGACCGAAGACATGAAGCCGGACACAATCTCGTCATTGAAGGAAAGCCTGGGGCCTACTGAGGGAATCCTGTATTCAGGGGTCCTCAGGCGTCCGGGTCGATGAAGCTGGGCCATATTTATGGGCCACGAAAGTATAAGCAGAAGACTCTCCCTCGTATTCGGCCAGGATTCCTATATACGTAGAAAGGCAACCGTAATATCCGGATGTATCTATTACTTCCTCCCCAAGTCACCTTTGTAACCCTAGGCCCCCTCTGGCATGTATATAAGTCGGAGGGTTTAGTCTGTAGAGGCCATCATCAGAATCATAAACATCCTCATAGGCTAGGCTTTAGGGTTTAGCCATTACGATCTCGAGGTAGATCAACTCTTGTAACACATATTTCATCAAGATCAATCAAGCAGGAAGTAAGGTATTACCTCGATCGATAGGGCATGAATCTGGGTAAACATCGTGTCCCCAGACTCTTGTTACCATCGATCCTTAAACGCATAGCTTGGGCCCCCCTACCCGAGATCTGCCGGTTTTGACACCGACACCCAGACATTGTGAGAATATGCTCACTGGCTGAGCCATTCTCCTCCATCTTATAGGCAAAGTACTTGTCAGAGGTCTCATACCTATCAAACATGAGCATGAGCCTGAAATACCAATTTCAGCTCTTGGTACATCTCATATGTTCTATGGCACTCAAAAAATCTTTTGAGCTCTGATTCTAAGCCGTAAAGCATGGCGCACTAAACTATTAAGTAGTCATCATATCGAGCTTGCCAAACGTTCATAACGTCTCCATTTGCTCCTGCAATAGGTCTGTCACCTAGCGGTGCATCAAGGACATAATTCTTCTGTGCAGCAATGAGAATAAACCTCAAATCGCGGACTCAGTTGAAAGAACATGCGGTGCCCCCATGTGTGGTTTTGGTAATTGATGACAATCTCTATGGACTAATGGTTGCCTTGAGCTATATTTGAAGGGTTTGTCCATAGGCTTTTCTTGGAGTCCATTTTTTGGTTTCAAGGATAGTTTGTGATGACAAAGGTGATATTAAGGAATTATCCAAAGATTGGTCTTGTGGGTGTTGAGCTTATTGAAAGCATGTCTTGAAGAAGAAGGGTGTGTGATCATTCATGTTTACCTTCAAGACATCATCAAAATGAAGAGAGTTCGAAAGATTCAAGGTTGATCAAGACCAAGTCAAAGAATGAATCAAGTTGATCAACACACAATGTGTAGAAGATGTACCGAGAGGGATCAAGCGATCCCATGGTATGGCAAGCATTGTCAATTACGCTTTGTGTTCTAACCCATGGTCTTCGTGAGAGTTCTTTGTGGGGTTAGGTTGCGGTGTGCAAGTTCAAGTGGATCATCACGAAGATATCATATGCTTGAATCTTGCTGTCCATTGTGATGGCAATGGACTTGTGAAGATGTGTCAAAGAGTGGCTCACCCATAGTGGAGTATGGGGGTGCAATCTACTAGTATTCACCGAGCCAACACAATCAAGAAAGGTGGTCCAACTTGAGGGAGTCAAGATCGTCATCATCCAGCTCAAGTGGACTATGTGCAAGGCAAAGGTTTGACCTTGATAGGTTTTCTATTTTACCGGTCTCATGGTGGTAGTTGGGAGACCGGGTTATAGGATCGATTGTCGTACGATCTAGAGGGGCTCTCGATGAGTAGCTTGATCGTATCGTTCGTAGAGAGCTCAAACCATTGAATCCTTGTATCATCTTTATTGGTTCTTGTTTGGTTCTTCTCCTTGTGAGATTTGGAGCTTATGGTCATCTTGATGACAAGCTCGAGTTCATCAAAAACGGAGTTCACTCATACATCTTCTATGATGTTTTCGATGTTGGAGGTTATGTCGCTTCTTCTCTGATGGAGTGTTCACTCCTCTATATACTAGGCATACCTCCCTGCCTCTTCTTCCTCTATCCAACAAGCTTGAGTTTGCTCAATTCGGAGCTCATTTGAAGAAGTTATGGCAGTTCTGGGTTTTCCTGTTGCTCCTGCGGTAGTACCGCTGGGCTGGAGCGGTAGTACCGCTTATAGCCACAAGCAGTAGTACCACTGGTTCACAGTGGTAGTACCGCTTATGGGTACATGCGGTAGTTCCGCTCCGGTTCCGCGCTAGTGCCGCCTCGATTCGAGACCGACGCTTCTTGTGTCGGGTTGGGCGGCAGTAAGAGCGGCAGTAGGCGTAGTAGTACCGCTTATAAGTGGTAGTACCGCCCTACCACCGCTGCTAGTGCCGCTCGAGGGCTTTCTCTCTTTGTTTTTCTCTCGTTAGCGATGTGCTTGGTCCCAACGGTAGTACCGCTGGGCCAAGCGGTAGTACCGCTGCGGCCAGCGGTAGTACCGCTCCCTAGAGCGGTAGTACCGCTCGCTGCGGGTTGATTGGTGGGGATAACAGTTGGATTTTCTCCCCCCCCCCTATGAAAGGGGGTCTTCTTCCCCACTGAACCTAATCCATTGAGCTCGTGTTCTTCCCCCGTTATTTACCTTCTTCGAGCTTGCCATTTCTCAATCCCTCCATGGATTCTTGCTAGTTTTGGGGGGAAAAGAGAGAGGAGATCTAGATCCACATTTCCACCAATCACTTTCTCCTCTAGGTGAGGGGAACCCCTTGGATCTAGATCTTGGAGTTCTTGGTGTTCTCCTTCTTGTTCTTCCTCTCTTTTCCCTCCCTAGCATTAGTTGCTTTGGTGGATTATTTGAGAGAGAAAGACTAGGGCACTCCGTGTGCCCTTGCCATTGCATTTGGTGCATCGGTTTGAGTTCTCCACGGTGATACGTGGAAGTTACAAGTTGAGAAGCTTATTACTCTTGGGTGCTTGGTACCTTTGAGCTTGTTCCTCTTGGGTTCTTGGGCGCCCTAGACGGTTGAGGTCACTACGTAGCCATATTCCATTGTGGTGAAGCTTTGTGGCGTCGTTGGGATCCTCCAATTAAGTTGTGGAGGTAGCCCCAACCTTGGTGGTGTTCAAAGCTCAATCATTGTGGTGTAAAGCTCCGGGCAAGCGTCGGGGTCTCCAATTAGGTTGTGGAGATCACCCCGAGCAATTTGTACCGGTTCGGTCACCGCCCCCAAGGGTTGCCATTTGTACGGGTTCGGTGACGGCCCTCAAGGGTCCCTTAGTGGAATCACGGCATCTTGCATTATGCGAGGGCGTGAGGAGATTACGGTGGCCCGAGTGGCTTCTTGGGGAGCATTGTGCCTCCACACTGCTCTAAACGGAGATTAGCATTCGCAAGGGTGTGAACTTCGGGATACATCGTCGTCTCCGCGTGCCTCAATTATCTCTTACCCGAGCCCTTTACTTATGCACTTTACTTTGTGATAGCCATATTGTTTCTTGTCATATATCTTGCTATCACCTAGTTGTTTATCTTGCTTAGCATAAGTTATTGGTGCACATAGGTGAGCCTAGTTGTTGTAGGTTTTGTGCTTGACAAATTAACCTCTAGGTTTATTCCGCATTTGTTCAAGCCTAAACCGTAATTATTTTAAAGCGCCTATTCACCCCCCCCCCCCTCTAGGCGACATCCACGGTCTTTCAATTGGTATCAGAGCCTGATCTCTCTTTATAGGGATTAACCGCCTAGAGAGTAAGGATGTCGACTAGGGGCTTAGGATTCTTTGACACTCTTAGTTTCGATGGCACAAATTTTGATGCTTTGGTAATTCGCATGCTTAATCTCTTTAGGGTCATGGACCCTAGAGCGAATTGTAGATATGGGTTTTTCTCCTCTAAAGGATCCCCAAAGATTATCTTTAGAGGATGAGAAAAACACTTATCTCAATGCTCAAGCTTCTAATGTGTTTTTCGATGCTTTGAGCAATGTAGTTATATTTCAAGTCGTGCCATTACGGGATGCTCATGAGTTGTGGACAAAACTTCAAGATAAATATGGTGTGTCCAAGAATTGTGGAAACGATTGTTCTCCCTCCACCTCCGGCTGTGTTGTCTTCTCAACTTCTTCTACTTCACCTACATGTGGTTTGCCACAAGGTAATGATATGGTGAGTAGTGTTGGTCATTGCAATGATGATAGTATGCTTATTGTGGATGATCCTTCATCACTATCTTATTGCAATGCATCTTCTTTGGACTTTAACACTTCGAGCACCCTACATGTTTCACATGCTTGTGTTGATAGTCCTTGCATATCATGTAGAAATTGCTTGACTAACACTCATGATGATATGCTTGCTATGTCCTATTGCCATGATAAAAATGCATCTATTTCCTCAAATTGTTGTGCTAACAATGTAGAGGAAACCCAACACCCCATGGAACAAGATGTAGTCTTGAATGGTGCTTCAAGGGATCCTACATCATCATCTATTGCGTTTTACCTTATGGCTAAGGCTTCAAAGGTATCTCCCACTTTGAACCCCAATATATCTTGTGATGATAGTGGTGATGACAATGATGATGATGTAGAAAATGATGAAGAGAATGATAATGTTGCCTCCTTAAAAATTAAGGGGGAAATGATTTTTAAAGCTCTTCTTAAGAATAAATTAGCTCGCTCCAACTTTATGGAAATCATGTCTATTGCCATTGAGGGCAAGAAATATATTGATGAGTTGGAATCTCATCTATAGGAGCATGAGGTCACCATTGAGAAAATGGAAGGTCATGAGCGTGATTACGCTAATGAGATCGCTGACCTCTCGCAAGCTCTTGAACTTGAACAAACCACCAAGGAATCTCTTGAGGAGACTTTTGCTCTAGAACTATCTAGAATAAAGGAATCCCGTGATAGAGCTCTCGAGGTGGCTAATGATTTTGACACTAAAAATGAGAAGCTTGAAGTTGCACATGCTAAACTCCTTGAGGATTTTGAGCACCTCGAAAATGGCTCAAGGGTCATTAAGAGTGAGCTCATCAAACTCACCGAGTCTCATGCTCAAATTAAAGCTCCATATTCTAAAGAGATTGCCAAGTTGCCTTCTCCTCTTGCTATTATTAATGATACTTGTGCTACTAACTCTATTTCTAGTGAAGCATCCATTTTGAAGGAGAATGTTGAGCTAAGGGCTCAACTTGAGTTGCTATCTAGCAATTATGGGAGATTGGAAGAAAGTCATGTAAAGCTCACAAGCTCTCATGATTATCTTCTAGTATCCCATAATGTGCTAAAGATAGCTCATGAGGCTATGATTATCAAGGTAACATCTAGTGAGTCTCATGTGGTCGCTAGCACTACTTCTAGTCAAAATGCTATATTGCCATGTGCTAGTCCTCGTAATTCATCTATGCATAACATTGGTACATCTTGTGATGAATTGCTTTCCTTGCCTTGTTGCTCTAACAATGAAGCCTATACTTCCTCTAGTACTTGTGTTGATACTAACCATGTAGAGGAAATCAAAGAGCTCAAGGCCCAAGTCTCTTCCTTGAAGAAATACTTGGAAAAGTGTCATGAAGGGAAGTCCACACTCAACAATATCTTGAGTGTGCAAAAATCCCCCAATGACAAAGGTGGACTTGGATTCAACTCCAACAACAAGAAGAAGTCCAACAGCAACAAGAATAAGGGCCAAGAACAACTCAATAATTCGGCCAAGATTATTTGCTTCAAGTGCAAAATTGAAGGGCATCATGTTAGATCTTGCTCATTGAAGAAGAAGGCCATTAGTGACAAGCAACAAGGGAAGAGGCCACAAGTTCAATCTCGTGCTCAACCGCAAGTTGGAGAAAGGCCGCTTCCCAAGAAGACTCATGGTAATGATTCTCATTTTGAGAAATCAAATGAGAAGAAAGTGAAGAGCAGATGTTGCTGCCTATGCCGTGAGAAGGGTCACCTTGCTTCTTAATGCACTAGTGGTAACTTATCCAACCCAATTATTATTGATGATGTCTATTTTCTTGGGAAGGATAATGTTGGCAATGTGTTTGCCAAGTTTTTTGGTACTCAAAGTGGTGTCAAGAAAAGAACCATTTGGGTGGCAAAGTGTCGGGGAAACTGATCGCCCACGAACACCTATGGGACCGGAACCCCTTTTTGGTACGGCAGGGGGCGGAGGATGCACGAAGAGCAGATCGAGGCGTGCACACGAGCAGTTTACCCAGGTTCGGGCCGCACGGATGCGTAAAACCCTACTCCTGCTTCGGTTTGTATTGAATTCTTGCTCGGGAGCGAAGAGAGCTACAGTACCCTCTAGCCGCTAGCAAGACCGAGCCTGAGAATGATCGATCCCCTCTCTACGTGCGCATGGGCCTCCTTTTATATGCTCAAGGGGTCACCGACAGGTGGCAGCGTAGTTGGGGGTAAAAATGTAAAAAGCTTGGTAGTTGGAACTGTGTTCCATACCTAACCCTGACGGCAGGGGACAAGGGCATTAAATGTCCATCGCCGTCGCCCAAACAGTGCAAAAAGTGACCGTCAGGGGCGCCACCGTCCGCCACGACGGTAGTCTTGTCATCGCTGCTTGCCACCGTGTACCCCTGGCTGCACAGCCTTCCGCCACGTGCGCCTGGAAAGGTCCCAGAGCGACACGTGGGTGGATGCGCTGGAGCGCAGGTACTGAGTGGAAGCTTACCGCGGCAAGCGTCTTGCCGCGGTTGCCATCTTGTCGCTTCCGGGAGCTTTGTCGCTCACCGGGACGTGTGGCGCGTCGCGGCAAGTTTCTTGAGACGCCTCGGAGGGCCTTCCCGGCAAGCTCCTCTTGCCAGGGTCTTGGCCAAAGAGTGGTTTTGTGCCTTGAGTGGCCTTCCCGGCAAGCTCCTCTTGTCGGGGCCTGGTCTCCTTAGTTTAAATACTTTGTTCTTGAATGGCTCCAGAGGAACTACGGAGGACCCTGGCGGTCGCCCGGCAAGCCTTGCCGCGGGACGCTGCAACTGCCCGTGCACAAGTTCGGGATACTAAGGAACCCCTACTTTAGTACACCGACAGGAGCCCCGGGCCTGGGCCATACACGGTGCCAAGCGCTGTTGGGCCAGGCCCAAAACAGTGCACGGGCACGCGCGGCCTGCGGCACGCCGTATCCCACTCCGTATCCACCGCGCCCTCCCTTAACGACACGCGTTTAATGCGGCGTCGTGGGAGAGATCGTGGGGGTGTTCTTTAATTGGAAATGCGGAACGTCCGCCCCCTCCCCCCTTATAAGCAGGGGAAACAGGGGCAGTTCATCCATCCGCCCGTTGCTTGCTTCAATCTTGAGAACCTCCGCTGCTCCCCTTCTTCCCAAAGCTTGAAAGAGAGCAGCGCTCCGCCTCCCGTCGCCACCAGAACCTCCAGCGCCGTCGACCCCCCTCGCCGTTCCCGCCATGGCTCCAAAAGGCGAGAAGGGGAAGACAGTGAAGTCGGCCGAGGCGCTGCAGCTCGCGGCGCTGCGGAAAAAGCGAGTTGTCTTCCCTCCCCAGCTTGGCGCGAGGGAGCTGAGGGATAAGTTCTACCTTTTCTGGTCGAGGGAGACGTGGGCGCATCCGCGCACCAAGGTACTCCCAGCCATTGCTTGCGAGATGTTGATGTCTACACACGCTTCTACTCTTGTAGACTATGTTGGGTCTCCAAGCGCAGAGGTTTGTAGGACAGCAGCAATTTCCCTCAAGTGGATGACCTAAGGTTTATCGAACTCAGGGAAGTAGAGGTTGAAGATGGTCTCTCTCAAGCAACCCTGCAACTAAGATACAAGAAGTCTCTTGTGTCCCCAACACACCTAATACAACTAGGAGTTGTATAGGTGCACTAGTTCGGCGAAGAGATGTTAAATGGCAAGTGATATGGATGGCAAAACAAAGTAGTATAAATCTGTAATAAAAAGTCCAGCAAGTAAACAAGTGGTAAACGTGAGCACAAATGGTATTGCAATGGTGGAAACAAGGCCTAGGCTTCATACTTTCACTAGTGGCAACTCCCAACAACATTAACATAATCGAATTGCATGATATTTCCCATAAAACATGCAAAGGGGACACACTCGGAGGTCATTCCTTCGTGGTCGAGAGAGGACGAGAATTATGTAGGGCTACAAAAAGCTCACCTCAAAGTTCGTAGTTCTCAATCTAAGGATTTCCCAATGTCACCGCGCCCATCCAAAGAGAGTCCCACAATCACCACAACATATCTAAAGGATAGTCAAAGACAAGCACCAAGAGACTCTCAATCTTCAATCAACACACAAGAGAGGAAATCACTCATGAAAATACTTTTCTAATCCATGTCCAATAGACCGTTGTCACCTTGGTCTCGGGGATTATACTAGATAAAGACAAGTGAGTACATCAATCCAATACATAGAGGAAGGGGAAATATCATGGGATCACCCTAGATTAACATAGCCTACGATCACAACGAAGATCACATCATGGGAGAGAGAATTGACCACATAGCTACTAGTAAGAACCTCAGCCCCGAGGAGGAACTACTCCCGCATCATGGAGGGAGGAAGCAACGTCGATGGAGATGAATCCCGGGGCACTTCCCCGTCCCGGCAGGGTGCCGGCGCGGGAATTCTGGTCCCTCGAAGCTTGATGGCGATGGCGGCGGATATCGGAATCGCGTCTGGAGAAAAGGGGTCTGGAATCAGGGTTTTCTCGACGGACCTTAAATATATGCCAAAGGGGGTCACCGGGGGAGTCCTGGGGGGCCCAGGTGCCCCCCCGGCGCGGCCTAGGGGTGGGCCGCCTGGGCAGGCCGCCTGGAGCCCCTGTGGGTCCCCCCCCGGCTGTACTTTGGCCGCACGGTAGCTCCTGGAACGCTGATTTTTATATATATTTTCTGGATTTTTCCTGGCAGTTCTCGTAATGTGAAAACCTGAAATACAAAAACAGCCGAAAACAGAAACTGGCACTGGGGTGCACTGGATTAGTAGGTTAGTCCAAATATGATCAGAAGTGTATGGAAGTGTATAAATATCATAGCAATATCACCCAAAAGTGGCATGGAGCAAGCAGAAATTATAGATACGTTTTGGACGTATCAACATCCCCAAGCTTAATTCCTGCTCGTCCTCGAGTAGGTAAATGATAACAAGGATAATTTCTATGGTGACATGCTATTAACCATATAGGACTTTTTCATAGTCATATGACAAAAGCTTACTGAGACAATGATTCTATAGTAATTAAGTTGCCTCATGAGAAAATCACAAATGACTGAAAGTTTTACAACATGACATTGAAGCATCAAATAGATTTGCAATGAACATGATGTGCAAATATGATAAAGTGATATCTAGCTTGCCCCCTTTAGTGAAGCAAAACATAAATGCAGGGGCACCTTCAAGGTTTAAGTGATGACTAGATACAATGATTTCAAAATAAACGATATCACAATCATGCAAAAGACAATGCTACTTTGGAACAATGCACATTACACTTAGAATGACAATCATGCTCTCAGTAGTTGGTGCTTGAAGAAAGAAGGTGGAGACTCGAAAAGTAAAAGAATGGTTATGTGCTAGAGCTTTTTATTTTGAAAACATAGAAGCAATTTTGTCAACGGTAGTAGTACTTCATATGTGTCATGCATAAGACATCCTATAAGTTGCAAGCCTCATGCATCGAATACCAATAGTGCTCGCACCTTGTCCTAATTAGCTCGGATTTCCATGGGTTACCATTGCATTACATATGTTTCAACCAAGTGTCACAAAGGGGTACCTCTATGCCACCTGTACAAAGGTCCAAGGAGATAAATCACATTTGATTTCTCGTTTTTGATAGATCTCAACTTGAGGACATCCATACCGGGACAACATAGAAAATAGATGATGGACTCCTCTTTAATGCTTAAGCATATTCTCATAAGAGATTGAGGATTAATGTCCAAGCTAAAACTTCCACCATGATACATGGCTTTGGTTGGCGGCCCAATGTTCTTCTCTAACAATATGCATACTCATTCAACCCATGGCAAATCACCCTTACTTCAGACAAGACGAACATGCATAGCAACTCACATGATATTCAACAAAAGTGTGACAGTTGATGGCGTCCCCAGAAACATGGTTACCGCTCAGCAAGCAACTTATAAGAAATAAGATACATAGGCAACATATTCTTTACCACAATAGTTTTTAAGCTACTTTCCCATGAGCTATGTATTGCAAAGTTAGTCTGCTTAGTACAGGTGGAGGTTAGCAAAAGACTGGGAGCGACCAACTAAGAGAGCAATGACGGTCATAATCATGCAGAGCGACAAAGCAACATTGAATCAGGCATGGTAGTTATATCGATACTCAGAAATAAAAGATCATCAAGGCTTGACAGACTTTCTTTACAGTCTTAAATATGCATGAGCATACTCCAAGTCAATCAAAATAAATTCTCGAAGGAAGATATTACTAAACCATACCACATCATAGGCAAACAAATCATGTTGGTACTCTAATAACACATTGGGAATCCCCCAGCTATTTGAGACTAACCATAAGAAAACCTGAACTACTAAGCGCCATTATGCACGTAGCATCTTTATCATAGACATATCAACCAATGCAACGGAAGCAAACTCTCTTAATAAGGTAAGCATGGTAATTAGAGAGAGTTCAAGCAACCAACTAAACAAAAGCTCTTTGAAAAGATAAGCATGAATACTAAGAGCTGAGCATGATAGTAGCTATTAAAAGACAAAGAACACACACAGCAAAGATAGACATGAAAATTCTATGTTATGTTCTAGGTAGAAGTGGAGCGTGTTTCTCTCCCACATAAAGAATGCTGAGTTCCGACTCGTTATGAAAAACTAAAAAGAAAACTAAAAGCAAGACGCTCCAAGCATAGCACATAACACATGAAGTGATAAAAATATAGCGGAACGAAAGACGAACTGATAATGTTGATGGAGAAGGGGATGCACGGGGGCATCCCCAAGCTTAGACGCTTGAGTCTCCTTGAATATTTCTTGGGGGTGCACGGGGGCATCCCCAAGCTTGAGCGCTTGACACTCCTGAATCTTTTTATCATCTTCTCTCGCACACTTGAAAACTCCCTTCATACATAACTCATCATAATCTGATTAGCGAGGTTAGTACCCTTAATAAAATAATTGTTCCTTGCTGGAAATAAAGATATTCTTGAAGGTCTACTGTTTCTCAAGATTGCCAAAAGGTTTTTGCAAAGAAAAAGCAAGCTCTTGGTTTACAAAATGAAGGAAAGGCAAAACAGGACATAATCTGTGAAAAACAGAACAGCAGGTAGTAAATGATTTGTTCGGGGCACTTCTGCAACTCTAATCAAAAAACTCAGAACATACGCACGAAAGACAATTGTATAGAGCACGCTGTCGAAAAAATTCAGACCAAAAAGATGATCTGGCGATTTTATACGAATTTTTCTATCCAAGGACAGAATCTGTTTCCTGGACAGCACGTCACAACTTTTGAACTTTCTTGCAATCAGAGGCTACACTTGGCACAAAGTTGAAAAGTAAAGATACAATGATGATGCTACTGTAGTAACAACATCAAGACACAACAAAAAGCAAAATAAAATTTTATTCATTATGGGTGCCTCCCAAAAGCGCTTTCTTTTATGCCTTTAAGCTAGGCATAGGACTTTAATGATGCTCTCGTAAGAATAAGAGCTGAAGAACAAAAGAGGGTATCAAGAAGCAAATGCCAAATACATTTAAGCCTAACATGCTTCCTATGCATAGGAATATTGCAATAGAATAATTCATTGAAGCACGAAGCAACTAGCATAGGAAGGCAAAACAAGCATAACTTCAAAATATTCACCATAAAGAGATGAAACTTCTTATTATTAAGATATTTAGAACCAAGCCTCCCTCTCTCATTATAAATTTCAGTGGCATCATGGATGAAATCAACAATATAAGCATCACATAAAGCATTGTTACCATGATCCACATGCAAAAAGGTACTCTTACTCTCCACATAAGCATAATCTTTCTCATTGGTAATAGTGGGAGTAGGACTATCATAAACAACTTGAACACTATAGATTAATTGTGTATTAGGAGGGTGGTGTTCAACAAGGGAGTAATTCCCTCCATGATTATGACAAGTTTCATAAGGATAATTTCTCCTTATGTCATAGGTACCTTTATAATCACTATAGGTTGGAGTTATGACATCATCATAGTAGAGAAGAGCATTATCATTGCTAGCAACTATATTTGTAATCATGTTGTCTTTATTCTTACTAGCAAAAGAATTATCAATTATCACATCACTAGTGGGTAAAGGATTTGCAATCCTATCATCCCCAAGCTTAGAGCTTCCCATATCATCACTTTCAGAGTTGGTACCAAAAAGATTTTCAAGATCATAAGTAGCATTATCATCATTTTCCCAATCACAATAAGTAACATGCATATCATAATCAAAATCATCTTCAATAGTACCTACGGACGTATCATCAAGATGATAATTAAGGCAATAAACTTCACCTTCTTCTTTAAACTTACAATCGTTAGGATAAAAGTTGATGGGAGGAATATGCGAAGGCCAGGTTGATACCCATTCTTCTTCTTTCTTGCTCCTCTTCCTCCTCCTCTTCTTTTTCTTCTTCTTAACCTTAGGAGGGAGTGGCTGGAGATGAAGCTTCCCCACATATCCTGGTTTATCATTAGAAACAATAGGGGAAACTTGGGAGAAACTCTCCTTTTTATTAGCAGAAATATAAGAGACATTTTTATACTTTGGTAAAGTTCCCTCCTTTATAATCTTACCTATGTAATCATTTTCATGGCAATTAACAACACAATAGAGATGGCAATTTTGCAAAGTGTTTTTTATTCCTATGGCATTAACATCTAGCCATGAAGTCTTTTCTGATAACTCTTCACACATCAAAAATAACATAAGCTCATCATAAGGATCAGAGGTGATCATGTTATCACACAACCGGTTAACGGTTATGTTTTGAAAGTTCATGCATTGAAAATTAAAGTGACCCTCTATACGGCAAAGTTCACAAGTAAAAGGATAAAGGTCACACAATTCTCTAGTAATTTCATTTAAATCTCTGACCCAAGTGATTGTTCTTTCATGCTTATGTTGCTTACAATACTTCTCTTCTTCAATCATAGGCCTTTCACAAGGTCTATCCACTCCACAAAAATTAACATGCTTATATAAAACTTCATTTTTAGGAATTGGATCATGCATGTTGCAATCATCATGAACAATTTCATTTTCTTTGCAAATCTCTTTAAAAGGTTTATGATGCTCGATCCAATCCTCCTTAGGCATATTAAGATGTGAAGCAAAAGATTTGAGGAAATGAACAAGGAGTTGAGAATCAAGCCCAAACTTAGCACTAAACTTATTAAAACTTGTAGTTTCAACAAAGGACTTAATGCAATCATACTCATAAATTATACCTGACTCTTTACCTTTGTCGATCTCCCAATCTTCAGTGTTGCGTTGAATTCTTTCAAGGAGTTCCCATTTAGCATCAATCTTTTTGTTTGTGAAAGAACCCATAGAGGAAGCGTCGAGCAAATCTTTATCCTATCGAGAAAGCCTCGCATAGAAATTAGTAATAATCATATCTTTGGGGAGCCCATGGTTAGGACATTTTAGCATTAACGTTTTCAGTCTCCCCCAAGCTTGAGCTATGCTCTCTCCGTCATGAGGATAAAAATTATAAACATAATTCCTATTCTCATGGACTTCATGAAGAGGATAAAACTTGGAGTAAAAGAGAGACTGGATCTCTTCCCACTCCAGCAGGTGAGAGTCATTTAGTAGCCTATACCATTCCAATGCTTTTCCTTTCAGTGACAAGGCAAATAATTTCCTCATGACAAACTCCCTTGATACACCTGCAAGCTTAAATAATGAACATAGTTGTGACAGATATAGCAAGTGTTCATCGGGATGTCTGTCTCCTACATAACGATCAGCCAAAACATAATCGATAATACCAGCTGGTATTTTATAGGGCACAATTTCAGTAGGGGGAGGAGCAACCACCACAGGTGTGGGGCGTCTTCCCGCAAGCAACGATCCAATAGCACGGTTTTCCATAAACATAACTAGTGAAATAAAAACAAAAAACAAAAAGATTTAATTGCAAGATCTAAAGATATACCTTCAAGCGCTCACCTCCCCGGCAACGGCGCCAGAAATAGCTTGATGTCTACACACGCTTCTACTCTTGTAGACTATGTTGGGCCTCCAAGCGCAGAGGTTTGTAGGACAGCAGGAATTTCCCTCAAGTGGATGACCTAAGGTTTATCGAACTCAGGGAAGTAGAGGTTGAAGATGGTCTCTCTCAAGCAACCCTGCAACTAAGATACAAGAAGTCTCTTGTGTCCCCAACACACCTAATACAACTAGGAGTTGTATAGGTGCACTAGTTCGGCGAAGAGATGTTAAATGGCAAGTGATATGGATGGCAAAACAAAGTAATATAAATCTGTAATAAAAAGTGCAGCAAGCAAACAAGTGGTAAACGTGAGCACAAATGGTATTGCAATGGTGGAAACAAGGCCTAGGCTTCATACTTTCACTAGTGGCAACTCCCAACAACATTAACATAATCGAATCACATGATATTTCCCATAAAACATGCAAAGGGGACACACTCGGAGGTCATTCCTTCGTGGTCAAGAGAGGACGAGAATTATGTAGGGCTACAAAAGCACATCTCAAAGTTCGTAGTTCTCAATCTAAGGATTTCCCAATGTCACCGCGGCCATCCAAAGAGAGTCCCACAATCACCACAACATATCTAAAGGATAGTCAAAGACAAGCACCAAGAGACTCTCAATCTTCAATCAACACACAAGAGAGGAAATCACTCATGAAAATACTTTTCTAATCCATGTCCAATAGACCGCTGTCACCTTGGTCTCGGGGATTATACTAGATAAAGACAAGTGAGTACATCAATCCAATACATAGAGGAAGGGGAAATATCATGGGATCACCCTAGATTAACATAGCCTACGATCACAACGAAGATCACATCATGGGAGAGAGAATTGACCACATAGCTACTGGTAAGAACCTCAGCCCCGAGGAGGAACTACTCCCGCATCATGGAGGGAGGAAGCAACATCGATGGAGATGAATCCGGGGGCACTTCCCCGTCCCGGCAGGGTGCCGGCGCAGGAATTCTGGTCCCCCGAAGCTTGATGGCGATGGCGGGGGAGATCGGAATCGCGTCTGGAGAAAAGGGATCTAGAATCAGGGTTTTCTCGACGGACCTTAAATATATGCCAAAGGGGGTCACCGGGGGAGTCCTGGGGGGCCCAGGCACCCCCCCCCCCCGGCGCGGCCTAGGGGTGGGTCGCCTAGGCAGGCCGCCTGGAGCCCCTGTGGGTCCCCCCGGGTGTACTTTGGCCGCACGGTAGCTCTTGGAACGCTGATTTTTATATATATTTTCTGGATTTTTCCTATCAATTCTCGTAATGTGAAAACCTGAAATACAAAAACAGCCGAAAACAGAAACTGGCACTGGGGTGCACTGGATTAGTAGGTTAGTCCAAATATGATCAAAAGTGTATGGAAGTGTATAAATATCATAGCAATATCACCCAAAAGTGGCATGGAGCAAGCAGAAATTATAGATACGTTTTGGACGTATCAGATGTTCCCGGGCGGATATGCGTTCTTCGCCCTGTTCTTCTACTGCGGGCTTTGCCCGCCCTATTCTAAGTTCTTCTGCAATATCATGAACACCTACGGGTTCCATCTCCTTGACTTCATCCCCAACGTCGTTCTGACCATGGCAGTCTTCGCACATCTGTGCGAAAACTTTGTCGGAGTTTTCCCCAATGTAGCTCTTTTCCGTCATTACTTTACGCCCCGAGTAGAGAGAGGAGAGCCACTGTCTGGCGGGATCTCCTGGATCTCGAGGACCCACAAGAAGGAGGCGTATCTAAAGGGAGAGCTCCGCGGCAAATGGGATGAGTGGAGAGCCAATTGGTGTTGGATTGTAGAGGAGAACTCGCAGCCATTCACCGCCCGGCGCCAAGCTCCAGTAGTACGTGGCAACGACTGGAGTGACTTGGCCCCGGAGGATAGTAGGTTGAAGATTGCCACTGCCCGGATTCTTTGCCTTAGGCTTGCCGGGCTGACTGTAGGCGCAGTTGGCGCAGACTTTCTCCGCCGCCACATCGCCCCCCTGCAGGAGAGGAAGAGGCCCGCCTGGGAGTTCGAGAACGCAGCAGATATAATGAGGCTGCGCCCGGGCCTCAACTATAACTTCACGGTCTTGGAGCTCAACGGGATGCTGCAGGAGCTGTTCAAGTACGACCCCGACCATCCCGAATGGTTCAGGTTGCCGCGCGGCGTTGTCCCGCTGTGCAACAATTCTGCGCTCAGCCGCATCCGCGCAATGATGCCGCTGTGCAACTCGCACGGGATCGACCCAACTTGGCAAGAGCCCACCGACGAAGCCGTGTAGTAGTTCTTCGACAATGTAGAAGAAACGCCAGTCAACTCCAACGAGAAGAAAGGCCTCACCCGCGACACCACTGAGCAGGAGATGGCGTACATCGCCACCAGGCTGGAAGAGGCGGTGGCAGCTGCTGCCGCGGGCGAGTTCAGATACACCGTGGAGGAGGCGGAGGCAGCGGAGGCGGCAAGCCTTGCCGAGCGAGAAGAATTCTTCAAAGCGGGGAAGCCTGCCGGGCAAGACGCCGAGCCAAGCGAGCCCGCCGAGCATGGCGCCGAGTCGAGCGGGCCCGTCGAGGACACGAGCGGCTCGTTGGAGATCGGATCCTCTTCCTCCTCGTCCTCAGGCAGCTCGCCACCACCGGCAGAGCCTCCAGCTCTACCAAGGAGGCGTCTCCGCAAGGCCGGGGACGTGACGGAGCGGCAGACGGGCCAACAGCCGCCGCGCCGCACGACACGCGCCACCACGACAAGCTCGGTTGCCGCGGGGGTGCCTCGAGCTTCTGCAGCAATTGGAGCGGGGTCTTCTCGGACCTCTGCTTCTGCCCCTGCCACTCCCCACGCCTCGGCGGCAGCCGGAGCGGGGTCACCTCAGACCATCGTCCCTGCTCCCGCCAAATGGCCAAGGGAGCCTACTCCTCCGCCTCTTCGCGCCGGGGTGCGTGAGCCATACTTCGACTTCTCTGCGCTCAGCTCCGACGAGGAAGAAGAAGAGTAAGACTTTGTTGTTCTTGTAGTTCTTCAATTCTTTGCTATTTGTCTTGTATCTCTTTTGCCTCACTCTGAACCTGTTCTTTTTTTGTTTCAGAACTCTGGCCCAAAGGGCAGTAAAGAGGGCCAAGGTCCCGGTGATTGTCATCGAGGACGAGTCCGCCGCGAGAGCAGGGGGTGCTCCTGAGACAAGCTTGCCGGACCCGGCGACCGATCTTCAGAGCAGCCCCCAGCGCAGCCCCCAACGTAAGTTCTTGGTTCACTTTCTGCTGTTGGGCGCGCGTGGGTGCGTTTCCTTTGCTGATGTCTTGTTCGTTGACTCGTGTAGGAGCAGAGCAGCAGCACCAGGAGCGCCAGGAGACTGCTCCCGATGTGCCGCACGCTTCGACCACACCGCCAAGGGGAAGCTCCCCGGCAAGAGTCTCTCCGGCAAGGGGGAGTCCTCTGGCAAAGACGAACTCTCCGCCAAGAGCGAATACTCCGCCAAGGGTGAGCTCTTCGGCGAGGGCGAATACTCCGCCAAGGGCGAGCTCTCCGGCGAGGGATGACACTAGCGGCCCTCCGCCGGCAGGAGCTACAACCACGCCGCCGAGGGAGAGCTCCTCGGCGAGGAACCTCACCGAGGAGCCGGCCCGCGCAGGTAATCCCTTTAACTTCAACCTTCCCTTGGCTTTTCTTCTTTCGATTCTTCTTTTTGGATATTTGCTTGACTGTTTGTCTTTTTCTTTTCTTCCGTCAGACCCATCCGCAGCTGAGCCAATGGAGACGGAGGTCGTTGCCGACGACACCGTCGTTGCCGAAGAAATGGTCGGCGCAGACGATCCCGCCGGCGCAGAGGCCGCCGAGGCTGCCGCCGCAGCAGCCGGCGAAGGGGTTGGCGATCGCACTGACGGCCCTGAGGCCGCAGGAGCGCTAGGCGCTACACCGACCGCCGAGCCCTCCGCCGCTGCCACAGCCCCCAGCTCCGACGAGCTCGAGCCAGGCGCCTACTTAAAGGCCGGCGACGATGTCTTCATCCAGCTCCCTTGGCCGTCCATGTCCAGGGCGCCGGTCGAGGGAGAGGTCTTCGACGGAGAGGTGCTCCCCTCCGCCGGGCTGAAGCTTGTCGACGCGCCGAGCAGCAGCAGCGAGCCTGAGGAGGAGCGGCTACTGCGCAAGCTGCTGTCGCTTTACCGCGCCCGGCAGGCCAAGTTGGAGTCCCGCGAAGCGTTGGTCGCCAAGACGGGAGTCGATATGGAGAAACGCACAGAGGAGCTCCGGGGCATCAACCAAGCAGCTCTCCGGTCCTTGGCAGAGGAGCGGGAGCAACTTGCCGAGGAGCAGCAGGCCTTCATCCTCGAGAAGGCCGAAGTGGAGGAACAGCAGCGGCTTGCCGTGGAGAAGCTGTCCATGCTGGAGGGTGAACTGGCGCAGCGGAAGGTCAACCTCGACAGTCACGAGGAGGAACTTGCCGCGCGCGAGCAATCTCTTGGCGGAGCTCTTCAGGAAGCAAAGGATGCTGCCGCGGCTGCTGAGACCGCCAAGAAGGATCTAGAGGCAAGGGTGGCGCAGCTCGAAGCCAACCTCAAGACGAGCGGCGAGGAGGTTGCCGCGCTCAAGCTTGAGCGAGAGAAGGATGCCCACAGCCATTCAGAGCTGCAGGTCCGCCTCGCCGATAAGGGCAAGGAGCTCACCGCCGCCAAGGACTCCATCGCCGACCTCGAGCTGAAGCTGTCGACCTTGACCCAGACGCTGGACGGCGCCAGGGAGCGGGAGGCGACCCTGAAGGAGGAGAACAGGGCCGAGAAGGCGTTGCTGGCGAGCGCTGCCGTCACCCAAAACATCTTCAGGGAGAACGTCGAGCACTGGACGGAGGGTCTTGTCAACGCCGCCACGGATATCAACAAGGAGCTGGCGCAGCTGGGGGCGGAGTATCTCGGGTACTCCACCGACGAGAACCTCCACCCCAGCGCCAAGCTCACTCTGTTCTTCAGAGGCGTGGCGACGGCCCTCCAGCAGCTCCGGGAAAGGATCCCAAGGCAACTGGCGGACGAGTCGCGCAAGCTCTGCGCGGGTGCTCTTCAAAAGGTGCTGATGAAGGTGGCTTTCCGCAATCCAGGCCTCAATCTCACCAACGTCCTCAGGAGCTTGCCGTCGGACGTTGATATGAAGGCGGTCAAGGCCCTTGTCGCACCCATTGTGGACAAGGTGAGCGGCATCAAGAGGGTCGAGGGTGACCGCACGGATTAAGCTTGCCCATTTTCTTCTTTCCTTGTTGCTGCCAACCATGTTATCAACAACAGTCTATTAGAACTGCGACAAGTCACTTCGTAATATAACTCTATTTAGGGTAGTAATTGCAACGTTATTTCCTTTACTTGATTTCCTCGCTTTGTATGCCTTTACCCTACGCTTTTAGGGAACTTGCCGGCGCAGGCACCTTTGCCGCGAGTGCTGAGTGCGGAACTTCAGCAGCCTGCTGGCGGTGCTGTTACCGACAAGAAACCTTGTCGCAACTAGTCGCAGCACGCTTAAGTTGTTGAGCGAACTCGAAAACGAAGTAAGGGCGCGACACTAGTCGCAGCACACTTAAGTCGTTGAGCGTGCTCGAAACAAAGTAAGGGCGCGGCTAGCCACGAGTTGGTTCCTCCGCGCACAGGTTTTCCATACAAAGTGTGGTCGTTCAAGGAAGATAACTTAAAAACTTAAAAATTTAATTGCTCAAACTTTGGCAACTTAGCTTTTGTGTCGTTCGCTTCCCGGCAAGGCGAAGCTTTCTTGGACGGCGCTTGGTCCATACCACTATCTTCTCCTCGCCAAAGATGTCGGGGAAACTGATCGCCCACGAACACCTATGGAACCAGAGCCCCTTTTCGGTACGACAGGGGGCGGAGGATGCACGAAGAGCAGATCGAGGCGTGCACACGAGCAGTTTACCCAGGTTCGGGCCGCACGGATGCGTAAAACCCTACTCCTGCTTCGGTTTGTATTGAATTCTTGCTCGGGAGCGAAGAGAGCTACAGTACCCTCTAGCCGCTAGCAAGACCGAGCCTGAGAATGATCGATCCCCTCTCTACGTGCGCATGGGCCTCCTTTTATATGCTCAAGGGGTCACCGACAGGTGGCAGCGTAGTTGGGGGTAAAAATGTAAAAAGCTTGGTAGTTGGAACAGTGTTCCATACCTAACCCTGAAGGCAGGGGACAAGGGCATTAAATGCCCATCGCTGTCGCCCAAACAGTGCAAAAAGTGATCGTCAGGGGCGCCACCGTCCGCCACGACGGTAGTCTTGTCATCGCTGCTTGCCACCGTGTACCCCTGGCTGCACAGCCTTCCGCCACGTGCGCCTGGAAAGGTCCCAGAGTGACACGTGGGTGGATGCGCTGGAGCGCAGGTACTGAGTGGAAGCTTACCGCGGCAAGCATCTTGCCGCGGTTGCCATCTTGTCGCTTCTGGGAGCTTTGTCGCTCACCGGGCCTTGCCGGGACGTGTGGCGCGTCGTGGCAAGTTTCTTGAGACGCCTCGGAGGGCCTTCCCGGCAAGCTCCTCTTGCCAGGGTCTTCGTCGAAGAGTGGTTTTGTGCCTTGAGTGGCCTTCCCGGCAGGCTCCTCTTGCCGGGGCCTTGTCTCCTTAGTTTAAATACTTTGTTCTTGAATGGCTCCAGAGGAACTACGGAGGACCCTGGCGGTCGCCCGGCAAGCCTTGCCGCGGGACGCTGCAACTGCCCGTGCACAAGTTCGGGATACTAAGGTACCCCTACTTTAGTACACCAACACAAAGCCTATTGTGACTAACCTCTTAGGACCCAACTTGGTTGGGGACCAACAAGCTAAAACTTGATCAATATGTGTTGTTGGAGGGCATTGGAGACTTGGCTACATTATGAATAATTAAGGGGTCTTCATCATTCATATTGTCTCAAGCCAAGTCATTCGGATTATCAAGTTTCTATCATATATCCAAGTTCCTCCTTGCGGTAACTCATTCTTAAATTGTTTACATTGAAAGTTACTTGCCCCTTTGCATGTTTTGGTTTTGTTCCTTGCATGTGTTTGTATATGTTGTGCGTCCAATTTGCGTATCTTGAGAAATCAAGTATGTGTATATTGGTTTGCACATCATGTATGTGTGTGTCGTGCATTGAGCCTTTGTGCATCTTGCTTTTATCTTAGTTGGCTCGTGTGAGAGATTAATGGAACATCCCATTTTGCAGGAGTGATGTGCTTTGTGCACCTCACAATCATATAAATGTGTGTACATGAGGAATACCATCTAGTATTTATATTACAAGATTATCTAGTCTCTATGTGGTATGTCTTCTCATGAGAAATTCAAATTCTAAATGTTCCATTAATTATCTCTTGTTGGTTCTCTTTTGCATCTTGGTAAGTTTTTCATTGGTATCACATTATGGGGGAGTAATATTCTATGTGCATATTACAAGCCTAGAAAATGTGTACATTTGAGATATGGTCACCTAGTGTTGATATTATAAATTATGTTGTTCCTAGGTGGCATGTTAGCTCTACAAGTTGCAAATTTGCTTTTGTGTTTGGTGTGAAGATGATGTTGCATGTGCTTGCAATCTACCATCGCGAATTATATCCAAATACCTCTTGTCTTTGACAATTGGTAATCATTTATGTGGTGGAAATTATTGATCATCTTTACATTGTCTTTTGGTTTTATTTGTCTTATCTCTTGCCAAGTTGTTTCAACTCCCATTGCCTTCCGTGCCACTTGTGGATCTTGTTATTTTATTGATTTTGTCAAGTGTTTTCTAGATATAGTGAAAGTGGTGATCCCACCTTATGCATTTTGTATTCAAATGCAAATTCTCTTTAATGCACAATTCTTGGGGAAGATATCCTATTTTCGATAGAACACTCATCTTGTGATCCATATCAAGTGTGTGTTGATGGAAGTCAAGCCGTTTCTTTTTGGTACTTTGTGCCATCATGAAACTTTGTAGATGGGTTGGTTTGTTTGGAACCATCCTCTCTTTTGGGAGTGTGATATCTTTCCTTTTGCGTGTATCAATGGATATCTCATTCCTTAATGTATCTTCTAAATAGATATCTTCCAAGTGATGATTTCTCCATTCGGTATCCTATTTTCACTTGGTATTTCTTTTTCATTTCGTTTCATTTCTTGAAAGTCTTGAGCATGCATATTTACTACATGTATTTTCTTTGGCATGGTTTCTTTCTTTAACCCAATATATAAGGGAAACTCCACCTAGTCTCAATTTGGATGAGATGTGCATGAAATTCATTTTCATATATAAATGCACATATGTTTGTGGAGTTTGTTCTATGTATTGGTGTTTCTAACTCTTTGGTCCCAATGAGTTTGGGTACCATTTTGTTTGTGTTGTTGTTCTAGGAACAATTCGATATGCATTGGATGCTCGGCTCATTCAAAAGGATGGTGGTGTCACCATGTGCTTATTGGAGTCAAGCTAGGATGATCAATGAACTACTATCTACCTTCAATTGGTATCTACTACATCCTTCCAATGGTGTCTCGGTAACAAGTATCATCATCTACTTCATGCACAAATTTCTTCCATCAACCTTGTGTAGGTTGTATCATGGCATGTATTCATTCTTTCTTGTGATACTTGTTTCCTTTCTCAAAGCATCCCAACAATGATCTCTTGTTGCTAGTTGTGATGTCTTTGATGTTCGTGTGGTAGGAATTCATTTGTATACAATAAGACCATATCTAGCCATGTGTTATGCTTTCAAGCAAGTATCTTATTGGTATATTTATGACTTCCTTGTGGATATCCTTTTCTTTTCGTCGTGTAATTATTTCGTGTGTACATCCTTCTTGTGGATTGATTTCATCATGATTTTCATCTACCTAGAATCTTATGCACTTGAGAGAAATTACATATCTAGTAGATATCCTTTTCTTTCACATCCACCTTGTCTTTCTTATATTACTTCCCTTGGTGGTTATGTGAAAGGATTTATCTTGAGTGCGGATCATATATCGTTGCACCTTGATGCACTCTTGTGTGGTGAAGATTTTTATTCTCTTGCTTGTCTTGATGAGGGTTTTGCCATTTCGGTTGGTATCCCTCCTCATGATGAAGCTATCTTTTTCTTTCTTCGCCATGGGTGTCACAAGCGTTGGTTATTCATTTTGCATGTCGAGTGTGCTTGTGAACCCCTTTGATTGATGTGTATGGGAAGGTCATGTCATGCACCTTGTATCTCAACTATTCAAGACTATGTTGATGCTTAATGCTCACCCTTACATTATTCTTCTTAAGTGCTTTGCCATGACTCACACACACCATTTTGGTTGAGCCTACTCTTAAGTTGTCTCTTTTATATGTTGCTCAACCATTTGTTTGTTGCAAGTGCTAGGCTTTGTTTCCTTCATGCTCACTTGCACTTGGTGTGTTTTTTCTATTGATTTTGGGGGAGTGATGATCCTATTTTGTGCACTTGGTATCCTAATGAAAATATTCTAAGGAGTGCACAAATTATGGGGAGCTTCACTAGTGTCTTTAGAACACTCCGTTGCTATGTTGTGAGTCTCTATTGATCTTGGGGGAGCGACGATCCTATTTTGTGCTCGTTGTATCCAAATACAAAATTAAATTGTGCACAAATCATGGGGAGCTTCTCTAGTTTCTCTAGAACACTCCTTTGCTCATATCATAATATCTTTTATTCATGTGGCATGTAGGATCATTGGTCTAGTTGGTTCAATTGGTATCTTTTGATAGCTTGCTTCAATTGGTATCCTTTGATTGCTTGATTGTGTGTCTCTCCCTTTGTTATGCCTTTGTGGCATGTCATTATTTTGCAATCTTTGAGCCTCAATATAATTTGTCTTCCTCCAAGTATTTACCGTTGGATATGTGTATTGCATTCCACTCTCTTGTTGAGAAATACACAATTTATGGAGGAACACAATTTATATTGGCCTTCTAAGCTTTTCGCCCATTTTGGCAATCGATGCCAATGGGGGAGAAGTTTCAGAGAGCTTTGTGAGGAAGTTTAGAGAGTTGTTTCCTCTCTTATTGCTTTGGTTCTGTTCCTAAGCTTTTGCATCTCATGCGCATACATTATTGTTGCATGGTATGGTGATGCATAATTCCTTGTTTAAACTCTCTTGAAAGTGATAGTCATCAATTACCAAAATGGGGGAGATTGAAAGAACATGCGGTGCCCCCATGTGTGGTTTTGGTAGTTGATGACAATCTCTATGGACTAATGGTTTCCTTGAGTTATATTTGAAGGGTTTGTCCATAGGCTTTTCTTGGAGTCCATTTGTTGGTTTCAAGGAGAGTTTGTGATGACAAAGGTGATATTAAGGAATTATCCTAAGATTGGTCTTGTGGGTGTTGAGCTTATTGCAATCATGTCTTGAAGAAGAAGAGTTTGTGATCATTCATGTTTACCTTCAAGACATCATCCAAATGAAGAGAGTTGGAAAGATTCAAGGTTGATCAAGACCAAGTCAAAGAATGAATCAAGTTGATCAACACACAATGTGTAGAAGATGTACCGAGAGGGATCAAGCAATCCCATGGTATGGTAAGCATTGTCAATTACGCTTTGTGTACTAACCCATGGTCTTCGTGAGAGTTCTTTGTGGGGTTAGGTTGCGGTGTGCAAGTTCAAGTGGATCATCACGAAGATATCATATGCTTGAAGCTTGCCGTCCATTGTGGTGGCAATGGGCTTGTGAAGATGTGCCGAAGAGTGGCTCACCCATAGTGGAGTATGGGGGAGCAATCTACTAGTCTTCACCGAGCCAACGCAATCAAGAAAGGTGGTCCAACTTGAGGGAGTCAAGATCGTCATCATCCAGCTCAAGTGGACCATGTGCAAGGTAAAGGTTTGACCTTGATAGGTTTTCTATTTTACCGATCTCATGGTGGTAGTTCGGAGACCGGGTTATAGGATCGATTGTCGTACTATCGAGAGGGGCTCTCGATGAGTAGCTTGATCGTATCGTTCGTAGAGAGCTCAAACCATTGAATCATTGCATCATCTTTATTGGTTCTTGTTTGGTTCTTTGTCCTTGTGAGATTTGGAGCTTATGGTCATCTTGATGACAAGCTCGAGTTCATCGAAAACGGAGTTCACTCATACATCTCCTATGATGTTTTCGATGTTGGAGGTTATGTCGGTTCTTCTCTGATGGAGTGTTCACTCCTCTATATACTAGGCATACCTCCCTGCCTCTTCTTCATCTATCCAACAAGCTTGAGTTTGCTCAATTCGGAGCTCATTTGAAGAAGTTATGGCAGTTCTGGGTTTTCCTGTTGCTCCTGCGATAGTACCACTGGGCTGGAGCGGTAGTACCGCTTATAGCCACAAGCAGTAGTACCGCTGGTTCGCAGCGGTAGTACCGCTTATGGCTGCATAGTTCCGCTCTGGTTCCACGCTAGTGCCGCCTCGATTCGAGACCGACGCTTCTCTTGTCGGGTTGGGCGGCAGTAAGAGCGGCAGTAGGCGCGGTGGTACTGCTTATAAGCGGTAGTACCGCCCTACCACCGCTGCTAGTGCCGCTCGAGGGCTTTCTCTCTTCATTTTTCTCTCGTTGGTGCTGTGCTTGGTTCCAGCGGTAGTACCGCTCCCTAGAGCGGTAGTACCGCTCACTGCGGGCTGGTTGGTGGGGATAACGGTTGGATTTTCTCCCCCCTATAAAAGGGGGTCTTATTCCCCATTTAACCTAATCCTTTGAGCTCGTGTTCTTCCCCCATTGTTGACCTTCTTCGAGCTTGGTATCTCTCAATCCCTCCATGGATTCTTGCTAGTTTTGGGGGGGGGGGAGAGAGGAGATCTAGATCCACATTTCCACCAATCACTTTCTCCTCTGGGTGAGGGGAACCCCTTGGATCTAGATCTTGGAGTTCTTGGTGTTCTCCTTCTATTTCTTCCTCTCTTTTCCCTCCCTAGCATTAGTTGCTTTGGTGGGATTTGAGAGAGAAGGACTTGGGCACTCCGTGTGCCCTTGCCATTGCATTTGATGCATCGGTTTGAGTTCTCCACGGTGATACGTGGAAGTTACAAGTTGAGAAGCTTATTACTATTGGGTGCTTGGTACCCTTGAGCTTGTTCCTCTTGGGTGCTTGGGCGCCCTAGACGGTTGAGGTCACCGCGGAGCCATATTCCATTGTGGTGAAGCTTCGTGGTGTCGTTGGGATCCTCCAATTAAGTTGTGGAGGTAGCCCCAACCTTGGTGGTGTTCGGAGCTCAATCATTGTGGTGTAAAGCTCCGGGTAAGCATCAGGGTCTCCAATTAGGTTGTGGAGATCACCCCGAGCAATTTGTACGGGTTCGGTGACCGCCCCCAAGGGTTGCCATTTGTACGGGTTCGGTAACCGCCCACAAGGGTCCCTTAGTGGAATCACGGCATTTTGCATTGTACGAGGGCGTGAGGAGATTACGGTGGCCCTAGTGGCTTCTTGGGGAGCATTGTGCCTCCACACCGCTCCAAACGGAGATTAGCATCCGCAAGGGTGTGAACTTTGGGATACATCGTCGTCTCCGCGTGCCTCGGTTATCTCTTACCCGAGTCCTTTACTTATGCACTGTACTTTGTGATAGCCATATTGTTTCTTGTCATATATCTTGCTATCACCTAGTTGTTTATCTTGCTTAGCATAAGTTGTTGGTGCACATAGGTGAGCCTAGTTGTTGTAGGTTTTGTGCTTTACAAATTAACTGCTAGGTTTATTCCGCATTTGTTCAAGCCTAAACCATAATTATTTTAAAGCGGCTATTCACCCCCTCTAGGCGACATCCATGGTCTTTCATCAGCCGCCTCATTTCTACCATCATCTTTCAACTTAGTTTTATATAGGACTGTATTGAAAATAGGGGGCGACATCGCGAGCTATTGATCTACAACATAATATGCAAAAACATTTTGACTAAGTTCATGATAAATTTAAGTTCAATTAATCAAATTACTAATGAACTCCCACTTAAATTAACATCCCTTGAGTTATCTAAGTGATACATAATCCAAATCAACTAACCCATGTCCGATCATCATGTGAGATGGGGTAGTCATCAATGGTGAACATCTCTATGTTGATCATTGATACGTCTCCAATGTATCTATAATTTTTTATTGTTCCATGCTATTATTTATGAAGTCTTGGATGTTTAATGGGCTTTATCATTCACTTTTATATCATTTTTGGGACTAACCTACTAACCCAAAGGCCCAGTCCAGATTGCTGTTTTTTTTCCTATTTCAGGGTTTTGCAGAAAAGAATATCAAACGGAGTCCAAACGTTATGAAACCTTTGCGAGAGATAATTTTGGAGAAAATCACGCACAGGAAGCTTCAGGACTAAGTCAGGGGACAGAGGGGCTGCCCTCGAGGGTGGGGGGCACCCCCCTTCCCAGGGCGCGCCCCCTGCCTCGAGGCCCCCTCGTGTGGCCCCCGGTGCCCTCCTTCTTCCTATATATATACACGTACCCCTGAAACTCCATACGTAGAGAGAAAACCCTAATTCCGCCGCTGTAGCTTCTGTTCCCGTGGAGTTCCCATCTTGGAGCCTGTTCCAGAGCTCCACCGGAGGGGGGTCATCACGGAGGCCTTCATCATCATCATCATCGCCCTCACCATGAGTTGTGAGTAGTTTACCACAGACCTTCGGGTCCATAGCTAGTATCTAGATGGCTTCTTCTCTCTCTCTGGATCTCAATACAAAGTTCTCCTCGGTCTTTGAGGAGATCTATTCGATGTAATCTCTTTTTGCGGTGTGTTTGTCGAGATCCGATGAATTGTGAGTTTATGATCAAGGTTATCTATGAAAGATTTTTGGTTCTTCTCTGAACTTTTTATGTGTGCTCATAATAACCTTGCAAGTCTCTTCAAATTATCGGTTTGGTTTGGCCTACTAGATCTATAGTTCTTGCAATGGGAGAAGTGCTTGGCTTTGGGTTCAATCTTGCGGTGTCCTTTCCCAGTGACAGTAGGGGCAGCAAGGCACGTATTTTATTATTGCCATCGAGGATAAAAAGATGGGGTTTACATCATATTGCTTGAGTTTATCCCTCTACATCATGTCATCTTGCTTAAGGCGTTACTCTGTTCGTATGAACTCAATACACTAGATGCATGCTGGATAGCGGTCGATGTGTGGAGTAATAGTAGTAGATGCAGAATCGTTTCGGTCTACTTGTCTCGAACGTGAAGCATGTATACAATGATCATGCCTAGATAGTCTCATAATTATTCGCTTTTCTATCAATTGCTCGACAGTAATTTGTTTACCCGCCGTAGAATACCGCTATCATGAGAGAAGCCGCTAGAGAAAACTATGGCCCCCGGGTCTATTCTCAACATATCAATCTACATCTACTTTACTTTTACCGCTTTTATTTGCTATTTTATTAAACTAAAAATACCAAAAATATAAACTATCATCTTTATCAGATCTCACTCTCGTAAGTGACCGTAAAGGGATTGACAACCCCTTATCGCGTTGGCTGCGAAGTTCTTATTTGTTTGTGCAGGTGCGAGGGACTCGCACGTGGTCTCCTACTGGATTGATACCTTGGTTCTCAAAAACTGAGGGAAATACTTACGCTACTGTGCTGCATCTCCCTTTCCTCTTCGAGGGAATACAACGCAAGCTCAAGAGGTAGCAAGAAGAATCTACTATATGACTCATGTTCGACCTTTCGGTCTCTAGTGTTCCGAGACCATGTTTGTACATGCTAGGCTCGTCAAGTTTAACCCAAGTCTTCCACGTGTATAATTCTGGCTTACACCCGTTGTATGTGAACGTAGAGTCTATCACACCCGATCGTCACGTAGTGTCTCGAAACGACGAACTGTAGCGACGGTGCATACTCAGGGAGAACACTTTTACCTTGAAATTAAGTGATCATGATCTCCATCTCCAAAGCATCGTCATGGATATCATCTACGCATAGACCTAGCTCATGATGACATTGTTGGGGAATGTTGCATTGAAAAAAAATATACGCACACGCAAGATCTATCCATGGAGATGCATAGCAACGAGAGGGAGAGTTTGTCTGCGTACCCTCATAGACCGTAAGTGGACGCGTTTAGTAACGTGGTTCATGTAGTCAAACTTCTTCACGATCCAATCGATCGAGTACCAAACGTACGGCACCTCCGCATTCAACACACGTTCAGCTCGATGACATCATCACCTTCTTGATCCAGCAAGATGGGCGTGGTAGTAAATGAGTTCCGGCAGCACGACGGTGTGGTGATGGTGATGCTATCTCCGCAGGGCTTCACCTAAGCACTACGAAAATATGACCGAGGGAGTAAACGGTGGACGGGGGCGCCCCACACGGCTAAGACAATTGTCATGGTTATGTGTGGCACCCCCTCCCACATATATATAGGTGGGGGAGAGGAGGCAGCCCCCAGGGCGCCCCAAGAGACGTAGCGGTAGCCCTAGGGCTGTTACCTTGCCCTGCGCCCCCTTCCTTATTTGGAGTGTGGGAGGAAGGAAGGAGGAGGTGCCCCCCTTTCCTTTCTCCCCTGAGGAGGGAAAGGCAGGAGGGGCCACCCCTCCTCTTTCCTTCCCCTAGAGTCGGTCAGCCAAGGAATGGGGCGCACCAACCCCCTAGTGGGCTGGTCTGTCCCCTCCTTTGGCCCATAAGGCCCATACACTTATCGGGGGTGCCTGGAACCCTTTCTGGTGACCTCATGAGTACTTGGTGCACTCTGAAACTATTCTGGTGTCCAAATACCATTGTCCTATATATCAATCTTACCTATCGACCATTTCAAGACTCCTCGTCATGCCCGTGATCTCATCCGGGACTCCGAACAACATTCGATCACCAAATCATATAACTCATATAACACTATATCATCAACGAACGTTAAGCGTGCGGACCCTACGGGTTCGAGAACTATGTAGACATGACCGAGACACCTCTCCGGCCAATAACCAATAGTGGAACCTGAATGCCCATATTGGTTACTACATATTCTATGAAGATCTTTATCGGTTGAACCGTTATGATAACATACGTAATTCCCTTTGTCTGTCGGTATGTTACTTGCCCGAGATTCGATCGTCGGTATCTGCATACCTAGTTCAATCTCGTTAACGGCAAGTCTCTTTACTCGTTCCATAATACATCATCACATAACTAACTCCTTAGTAATTTGCGTGCAAGGCTTATTATGATGTGTATTACCGAGAGGGCCCATAGATACCTCTTTGATACTCGGAGTGACAAATTCCAATCTCTATCATGCCAACTCAACAAACACCTTTGGAGATACATGTAGAGCATCTTTATGATCACCCAGTTACGTTGTGATGTTTGATAGCACACAAGGTATTCCACCGGTATCCGGGAGTTGCATGACCTCATAGTCAAAGGAATATGTATTTGACATCAAGAAAACAATAGAAATAAACTATACGATCAAATGCTAAGCTAACGGATGGGTCTTGTCGATCACATCATTCTCTGAATGATGTGATCCCATTATCAAATGACAACTCATGTCTATGGTTAGGAAACCTTAACCATCTTTGATCAACGAGCTAGTCTTGTAAAGGCTTACTAGGGACACGGTATTTGTGTATGTATTCACACATGTATTTAAGTTTCCGGTCAATACAATTCTAGCATGAATAATAAACCTTTATCGTGATTAAGGAAATATAATAATAATCATTTTATTGTTACCTCTAGGGCATATTTCCATCAAAATATATATATGCCATGGGCGTGTCCACTTTTGTCTAGGAGCACTGGGGGGAGTGTAAACAATGTGTGGGAAGGCATGGGATGCTCTGGAGAGCTTTAGAAGTGAGAGAAGAGGTGGAGAAAGAGATGAATAGTGCTGTCCAGAGGGGAAAACTAGGGTTTTCACCCCTCAATCATTGAGCTTTGGGACAGGGGGGTTACTAGAGGTAGATGATGATCATGAACATCTCTGGTAAAATTTTGAGCTAAAGGGGAATTCATTTGGGGCTCCAAACAGTGATCACAAGAATGTGGCAGAAGGTGTTTCATGCAAAATTGGGCAAGCAAATTAATTCCACTTCACATGAGAATTAACAGGATCAAACGACATATAGAATTGAGGTTGCTCACCAAGTTTGAGCTGATTTGAAGGAAGTTGCCAATGTGACTTTGGTAAACCCTAAAAATCAACATAAAAAGATTTTCCAAGATTTAGTCATGCAAATATTTTCTACTTGATGCACCACTTGGCATAGTGTCATAATTTGGGGATTTGAGCATGTACACAAAAATTGGGATGAAAAGGAGAAAGTTGACAATGTAGAGTTGTTCAAACTTGGATCTGGGCAGAGAGGGTTTTGGGGCACTTTGATCAAATTATCTTGTTCTAAAACTTGTTCCGTTTTGTCTAGATGTATAATTAAATCATTTGAGAAGGTGTAACAAGTTTGAGAGCATTTGGACATGTTTGGCAATGTAAAGTTGCTCAAACTTCAAAATGGGCAGAAATAGATTTGAGGGGTTTTGGTGATGTTATCTTGTTTTCCAAGACATGAGACTTGGCAAGATCACTAAATAGGGCATTTGTGACATGATAGAATTTTCTTGGAGTTTTCAGAGAATATTTCCTTTCTAGATATTTTAAAAGCTTGAAATATCTATAAAGTGTTTTTTATGGATTTGACCAATATTTTGAAGATGACCAATGAGCTTCCCTAAATGTTTTTAAAATATTTTAGAAACATTAAAATAATTTAAACCCATTAAAGACCATTTCTCGTCTAAAGAAAAAGCCTTTTAATAAAGTAGAAAAATAACTTTTAAAATAATATTTTATGGTTTCTGGGAGTCCAGTCCTATATCTAATAGGAGTCAAATATAATATTTTAAAGATTTTTCACACCCTTAATTAAGTACTTAAAGTTCAAGTCTCAATTCCGGGGGTTTTGCGAAACCTAATTTAGAAAATACGTTTTGACCAAATTATTTTTGTAAGGAAATACTATTCTGTTCTATACTCATGGCATGATCATTGGACAAAGTTTTGGATCAAGGAGAAGGAGTATAAGAGTTGGAGGATTTATTTGATTTTTAGAGCACTTGAAAACAACAGACAAAATCCAATCAAGCAAAGTCCATATATAAGAGTTTCTAAAATATTCTTAACTTGCTCTGTACCTAATGACATAGTTAAAATTGAGGGATGGTGTTAGATTGTATTTATACCGGGCTTCTATATATGTCTTGTATATTGTATTGTACACTTCGTGTACCCCTTTATATATATGAGACAGCCACACCCGTTACGGGTGTCGTGCAGTTTCCCACAATACTACGTTTTACAAGGTAGAGTGAAACTAGAGGCTAAGATGCGTTGTTCTTCACTCGTAGGATTATTATTTGCTCTAGCGGGTTGTTTCATTTTGATTTTATCTACAGTAGCTTGAGTTTTAGTTATGTTACGACAATGTTTATTTTTATTTTTTATATATCATGTTGCACTACTGTTTGAGATGATATTTGTTCTAAGAGGAGAATGAAATTGTTAGGTGTGTGATTGTGGAGTCCTTACACATTCCGGCCCTCGTGTCAGTCGGTGGAGGTTATCTTTTTTTTTTGCGATTCGGTGGAGGTTATCTCTTATTCCATGCTAGAAACGTGGAATTGCAATTACATGGACTGACCCATAAAGTCGTCGCTCGCTTAGCTCGGCTCCCGCTCTCCTCGCTCACTAAGCCTTTTATTTCACTCGCTTCACAGTTTGCTCGAAAAAAAAGTACCACGTATTTTTTTATTTGAAGAAGTTCATTAAATCAAAAGAAGTTCACACATTTTTAAAATCTTGTATTTTAAAAATGTTATGAATACAAATATGAGTTTTTAAATGGTTGTGAATTTTAAAATTATTTACGGATTTAAAACAATGTTAGGAATTTGAAAATGGTTCATAAACAATGTTCACAAAACTTTAAAAATGTTTGTGAACTTTAAAAATATTAATGAATTTTGTACATATTCAATGAACTTGAGAAATATGAATTCTAATAAAAATGCTCATAATCTTTTTTAATGTTGTTGACTTTAATAAACATTCATGAATTATCACATGGAATACAGAAAAGAAAAAAACAAATAGGAAATGGGAAATAAGGAAAATTTCAAAAAAAACTATTTAATCTGTTGAAAAAACCCCGGGTAATACTTTCTCAAAACATAAACAAAAACGACCGGCCTAGCAAAACGCACACATACAGGCGGGGCTCATAGCGTCCTCACAACCTTTTTTTTTGAGGGAAGGCCATCATGACTAGCTTTACTGAAATAAAACAGAACTTACATCATCTATAAGTTTAGAAACAAGACAGCAAGGAGGCTCATTTGTCCAGCTAAAAGAAACTTAATTACGATAACTAAAACTAGCTAGCAAATGGGCCGCTTGATTTGAAGAACATAAACAATGCTTAAAATTGACCTTCCCGATAGTCGATGCCATATCCGCCCACTCTACAAGAACAACAATTGTTGCATCCCACCATCTCAATTGACCACTACAAAAATCTATCACATGAAAAGAATCAGACTCTGCTTCAACTCAAGGCAATCCCAAAGAGTTTGCAAAATTCAGGCCATCCCACATTGCCATTGCTTCTGTGGTGACTACATCTGCCGCATAGGGTATATATTTGCAATGGGCTGCCAAGAAATTTCCTTTTTCATCTTTGATCACTACTGCCGTAGCTCCATCACCAGAATCCACAAAATAAGATGCATCAACATTGAGCTTCACAAACATTGGGTCAGGTCTGTTCCACCTATGTGTTGTTGTCTCCCTGTTCCGCGAGTTGGCCTGATGATAGTTATGTGCGATTGCCAAAACAGACATGGGTCAACACAGCAAGGGGGGTGGTGGTGTACCATTATGTGTGAATTGTCGCCGGATCCACCATAGGTACCAACATCAGATGCACCAAGAGGATCCAAATACATGAAACTTAGCTTTACGCCTAAAAATTTCCCAGAGCATATCTGATTCTCAAAAAAAAAGAAAAAGAGATCATATCCCAACCTAGCAGCCAGCGGGGGCTGTCCAGCAGCTGGCAACAAGCGCCGCCTCCTCCCTTTCCCTCCACGGCGACCTCCACCATAATCCTGTTGGGGAACGTAGCATAATTCAAAAAATTTCCTACGCTTCACCAAGATCAATCTAAGGAGTCATCTAGCAACGAGCATAATGGAGTGCATCTACATACCCTTTGTAGATCGTGAGCGGAAGCGTTCGAAGGAACGTGGATGAGGTAGTCGTACTCTTCACGATCCTCGTCACCGATGATCCCATCGCCGAACGGAAGGCACCTCGCGTTCAACACACGTATGGTACAGCGACGTCTCCTCCTTCTTGATCCAGCAAGGGCAGAGGAGAGGTTGTCGGAGATCCAGCAGCACGACGGCGTGGTGGTGGATGCAACAGAAAAACCTGCAGGGCTTCGCCGGCGCCCTGCGAGAGGAGATGGAAGTGTGACGGGAGGGGGGAGAGGCGCCAGAGGCTTGGGGTGCGGCTGCCCTCTCCCCCCCCCCACTATATATAGGGGCCAGGGGGGCGCCGGCCCTAGGAAGATCAGATCTCCAAGGGGGCGGCGGCCAAGGGGGGAAGACTTGCCCCCCAAGGCATAGGGGGCGCCCCCTCCCCCTAGGGTTTCAACCCTAGGCGCATGGAGGGGGGGCCCATGTGGTGCGCCAGCCCACCAGGGGCTGGCCCCTTCCCCCTTGCGGCCTACGGGACCCACCGGGATGGGTGGCCCCACCCGATGGACCCCCGGGACCCCTCCGGTGGTCCCGGGACACTCCCGGTGACCCCGGGAATTCACCCGATGGCTGAAACTGGACTTCCTATATATCATTCTTTACCTCCGGACCATTCCGGAACTCCTCGTGACGTCCGGGATCTCATCCGGGACTCCAAACAACATTCGGGTTTCCATGTGCATGTATCTCTACAACCCTAGCGTCACCGAACCTTAAGTGTGTAGACCCTACGGGTTCGGGAGACACGCAGACATGACCGAGACGACTCTCCGGTCAATAACCAACAGCGGGATCTGGATACCCATGTTGGTTCCCACGTGTTCCTCGATGATCTCATCGGATGAACCACTGTGTCAAGGATTCACTCAATCACGTATGTTATTCCCTTTGTCTATCGGTACGGTACTTGCCCGAGATTCGATCGTCGGTATGCCCGAAACCTTGTTCAATCTCGTCATGGCAAGTCTCTTTACTCGTTCCGTAATCCATCATCCTGTGACCAACTCCTTAGTCACTTTGAGCTCATTATGATGATGTCTTACCGAGAGGGCCCAGAGGTACCTCTCCATCATACGGAGTGACAATATCCTAGTCTCGGTTTGTACCAACTCAACAGACACTTTCGGAGATACCCGTTGCGTACCTTTATAGCCACCCAGTTACATTGTGACGTTCGGCACACCCAAAGTATTCCTTACGGTATCCGGGAGTTGCACAACCTCATGGTCTAAGGAATAAATACTTGACACTAGAAAAGCTTATGCATTACGAACTATACGATCTCGTGCTAGGCTCAGGATTGGGTCTTGTCCATCACATCATTCTCCTAATGATGTGATCCCATTATCAATGACATCCTATGTCCATGGTCAGGAAACCGTGACCATCTGTTGATCAACGAGCTAGCAACTAGAGGCTTACCAGGGACACGTTGTGGTCTATGTATTCACACATGTATCATTGTTTCCGTACAATACAATTCAAGCATGAATAACAGACAATTATCATGAACAAGGAAATATAATAATAATCCTTTTATTATTGCCTCTAGGGCATATTTCCAACAGTCTCCCACTTGCACTAGAGTCAATAATCTAGTTACATTGTGATGAATCGAACACCCATAGAGTTCTGGTGTTGATCATGTTTTGCCCGTGGAAGAGGTTTAGTCAACGGGTCTGCGACATTCAGATCTGTATGCACTTTACAAATATATATGTCTCCATCTTGAACATAATTCCGGATGGAGTTGAAACGGCGCTTGATGTGCTTGGTCTTCTTGTGAAACCTGGGCTCCTTGGTAATGGCAATAGCTCCAGTGTTGTCACAGAAGAGAGTCATCGGGCTTGACGCGCTTGGAATGACTCCTAGGTCGGTGATGAACTCCTTCATCCAAACTCCTTCCTGTGCTGCTTCACAAGCAGCTATGTACTCCGCTTCACATGTAGAATGCGCCACGACGCTCTGCTTGCAACTGCACCAGCTGACTGCTCCACCATTCAAAATATACACGTATCCGGTTTGTGACTTAGAGTCATCCAGATCTGTGTCGAAGCTAGCATCGACGTAACCCTTTACGACGAGCTCTTCGTCACCTCCATAGACGAGAAACATATCCTTAGTCCTCTTCAGGTACTTTAGGATGTTCTTGGCCGTTGTCCAGTGTTCCATACCGGGATCACTTTGGTACCTCCCTACCAAACTTATGGCAAGGTTCACATCAGGTCTGGTACACAGCATGGCATACATGATAGAACCTATGGCTGAGGCATAGGGAATGACACTCATCTTTTCTCTATCTTCTGCCGTGGTCGGGGCCTGAGCCTTGCTCAATCTCATACCTTGCAAAACAGGCAAGAACCCTTTCTTGGACTGATCCATATTGAACTTCTTCAATATCTTGTCAAGGTATGTGCTTTGTGAAAGACCAATGAGGCGTCTTGATCTATCTCTATAGATTTTGATGCCTAATATGTAAGCAGCTTCTCCAAGGTCCTTCATTGAAAAACTCTTATTCAAGTAGGCCTTTATGCTCTCCAAGAATTCTATATCATTTTCCATCAACAATATGTCATCCACATATAATATGAGAAATGCTACAGAGCTCCCACTCACTTTCTTGTTAATACAGGCTTCTCCCCAAGTATGTATAAAGCCAAATGTTTCGATCACATCATTAAAGTGAATATTCCAACTCCGAGATGCTTGCACCAGCCCGTATATCGAGCGCTGGAGCTTGCATACCTTGTTAGCATTCTCTGGATCGACAAAACCTTCCGGCTGCATCATATACAGCTCTTCCTTGAGGAAACCATTAACGAATGCCGTTTTGACGTCCATTTGCCATATCTCATAATCATAGAATGCGGCAATTGCTAACATGATTCGGACTGACTTCAGCATCGCTACGGGAGATAAAGTCTCGTCGTAGTAAATCCCTTGAACTTGTCGATAACCCTTAGCGACAAGTCGAGCCTTATAGATGGTCACATTACCATCTGCGTCTGTCTTCTTCTTAAATATCCATTTATTTTCTATGGCGTGCCTACCATCGGGCAAGTCCACCAAAGTCCATACTTTGTTTTCATACATGGATTCTATCTCAGATTTCATGGCTCCAAGCCATTTATTGGAATCCGGGCCCGCCATCGCTTCTTCATAGTTCGAAGGTTCACCGTTTTCTAACAACATGATTTCCATGACAGGGTTGCCGTACCACTCTGGTGCGGAACGTGTCCTTGTGGACCTTCGAAGTTCAGTAGTAACTTGATCTGTATCTTCATGATCATCATCATTAACTTCCTCCCTTGTCGGTGCAGGCACCTCAATAACAATTTCCTGCGCTGCGCTACTTTCCGGTTCGGGAGGGGTGACTGTCACCTCATCAAGTTCTATCTTCCTCCCACTCACTTCTTTCGAGAGAAACTCTTTCTCCAGAAAGGATCCATTCTTGGCAACAAAGACTTTGCCTTCGGATATGTGGTAGAAGGTGTACTCAATCGTTTCCTTTGGGTATCCTATGAAGACGCATTTTTCCGATTTGGGTTCGAGCTTCTCAGGTTGAAGTTTCTTGACATAAGCATCGCAACCCCAAACTTTCAGAAACGACAACTTAGGTTTCTTGCCAAACCAAAGTTCATACGGTGTCGTTGAAGGAAATATGCCCTAGAGGCAATAATAAAGATGTTATTTGTATTTCCTTATATCATGATAAATGTCTTTTATTCATGCTAGAATTGTATTAACCGAAAACTTAGTACATGTGTGGATACATAGACAAAACAGTATGTCCCTAGTATGCCTCTACTAGACTAGCTCATTGATCAAAGATGGTTATGTTTCCTAGCCATAGACATGAGTTGTCATTTGATCAACGGGATCACATCATTAGGAGAATGATGTGATGGACAAGACCCATCCGTTAGCATAGCACTATGATCGTTTAGTTTTTCTGCTATTGCTTTCTTCATGACTTATACATGTTCCTATGACTATGAGATTATGCAACTCCCGAATACCGTAGGAACACCTTGTGTGCTATCAAACGTCACAACGTAACTGGGTGATCATAAAGATGCTCTACAGGTGTCTCCGAAAGTATTCGTGGTGTTGGCATAGATCAAGATTAGGATTTGTCACTCCGAGTGTCGGAGAGGTATCTCTGGGCCCTCTTGGTAACACACATCATAATAAGCCTTGCAAGCAAAAGACTAATGAGTTAGTCACGATATGATGTGTTACGGAATGAGTAAAGAGACTTGCCGGTAACGAGATTGAACTAGGTATAGAGATACCAACGATCGAATCTCGGGCAAGTAACATACCGATGACAAAAGGAACAACGTATGTTGTTATGCGGTTTGACCGATAAGGATCTTCGTAGAATATGTAGGAGCCAATATGAACATCCAGGTTCCGCTATTGGTTATTGACCGGAGATGAGTCTCGGTCATGTCTACATAGTTCTCGAACCCGTAGGGTCCGCACGCTTAACGTTTGATGACGATCGGTATTATGAGTTTATGAGTTTTGATGTACCGAAGGTAGTTCGGAGTCCCGGATGAGATCATGGACATGACGAGGAGTCTCGGAATGTCCGAGACATAAAGATTGATATATTGGACGACTATATTCGGACACCGGAAGTGTTCCGGAAAAGTTTCGGATTTAACTGGATTGCCGGAGGGGGTTACCGGAACCCCCTACGAGGGGGGATGGTCCATAGTGGGCCTTGAGGAAAGGAGAGAGGCAGCCCATAGAGGCTGGCCGGCACCCCACCTAGGGATCCTAGTTGGACTAGGATTGGGGGGCGCCACCTCTCCCTCTTTTCCTTTCCCTCTCTTCCTTCTTGGTGGACTCCTACTAGGAATAGGATTGCAATCCTATTCCTAGTAGGATTGCCCTAGCCACACCATAGGAGGCCGGCCGGCCCTCCCCTCTTGCTCCTTTATATACGGGGGCAGGGGGCACCCAAAGACACACAAGTTGAATTGTTCCAGCCGTGTGCGGTGCCCCCCTCCACAGAAACACACCTCGGTCATACCGTCGCAGTGCTTAGGCGAAGCCCTGCGCCGATGAATACATCATATCCGTCACCACGCCGTCGTGCTGACGAAACTCTCCCGTGAAGCTCAACTGGATCAAGAGCTCGTGGGACATCATCAAGCTGAACGTGTGCTGAACGCGGAGGTGCCGTACGTTCGGTGCTTGATCGGTTGAATCGAGAAGAAGTTCGACTACATCAACCGCGTCACTTGACGCTTCCGCTTCCGGTCTACGAGGGTACGTAGACACACTCTTCCCTCTCGTTGCTATGCATCTGGTAGATAGATCTTGCGTGATCTTAGGAAATTTTTTAAAATACTACGTTCCCCAACAGTGACATCATGAGCCACGTCTATGCGTAGATGATATGCACGAGTAGAACACAATGAGTTGTTTGCGATACAAGTCATACTGCTTACCAGCATGTCATACTTTGCTTCGGCGGTATTGTGAGATGAAGCGACCCGGACCGACATTACGCGTACGCTTACGCGAGACTGGTTTCACCGTTACGAGCACTCGTTGCTTAAAGGTGACTGGCGGGTGTCTGTCTCTCTCACTTTAGCTGAATCAAGTGTGGCTACGCCCGGTCCTTGTGAAGGTTAAAACAGCACATACTTGACGAAACATCGTTGTGGTTTTGTATGCGTAGGTAAGAACGGTTCTTGCTAAGCCTGTAGCAGCCACGTAAAACTTGCAACAACAAAGTAGAGGACGTCTAACTTGTTTTTGCAGGGCATGTTGTGATGTGATATGGTCAAGACATGATGAGTTATACGGTTTTGTATGAGATGATCATGTTTTGTAATGTTATCGGCAACTGGCAGGAGCCATATGGTTGTCGCTTTATTGTATGAAATGCAATCGCCATGTAATTGCTTTACTTTATCACTAAGCGATAGCGATAGTCGTAGAAGCAATAGTTGGCGAGACGACAACGATGCTACGATGGAGATCAAGGTGTCGCACCGGTGACGAAGGTGATCATGAAGGTGCATTGGAGATGGAAATCAAAAGCACAAGATGATGATGGCCATATCATGTCACATATTTTGATTGCATGTGATGTTTATCTTATTATGCTTCTTATTTTGCTTAGAACGACGGTAGCATTATAAGATGATCCCTTACTAAATTTCAAGGTATAAGTGTTCTCCCTGAGTATGCACCGTTGCGAAAGTTCGTCGTGTCGAGACACCACGTGATGATCGGGTGTGATAAGCTCTACGTTCAAATACAACGGGTGTAAGCCAGTTTTGCACACGCGGAATACTCGGGTTAAACTTGACGAGCCTAGCATATGCAGATATGGCCTCGGAACACTGGAGACCGAAAGGTCGAGCGTGAATCATATAGTAGATATGATCAACATAAGATGTTCACCATTAAAACTACTCCATCTCACGTGATGATCGGACATGGTTTAGTTGATTTGGATCACGTGATCATTTAGATGACCGGAGGGATGTCTATCTAAGTGGGAGTTCTTTAAATTAATATGATTAAATTGAACTTTAATTTATCATGAACTTAGTCCTGATAGTTTTTGCATATCTATGTTGTTGTAGATCAATGGCCCGTGCTACCGTTCCTTTGAATTTTAATGCATTCCTAGAGAAAGCTAAGTTGAAAGATGATGGTAGCAATTACACGGACTGGGTCCGTAACTTGAGGATTATCCTCATTGCTGCACAGAAGAATTATGTCCTTGAAGCACCGCTAGGTGACAAGCCCCCTCCCGCTAATGTAGACGCTTTGAACGTCTGGCAGTCGCGGTCTGATGACTACATGATAGTTCAGTGTGCCATGCTCTACGGCTTAGAACCAGGACTTCAACGACGTTTTGAACGTCATGGACCATATGAGATGTTCCAGGAGTTGAAGTTAATATTTCAAGCAAATGCCTGAATTGAGAAATATGAGATTTCCAATAAGTTCTACAGCTGCAAGATGGAGGAGAATAGTTCTATTAGTGAACACTTGCTCAGAATGTCTGGGTACTACAATCATATGACTCAACTTGGTTGCAAAGTTGACGAGGATAGTGTTATTGATAGAGTTCTTCAATCACTGCCACCAAGCTATAAAGGCTTTGTGATGAACTATAATATGCAAGGGATGCAAAAGACAATTCCCGAGCTCTTCGCTATGCTCAAGGCTGCGGAGGTAGAAATCAAGAAGGAGCATCAAGTGTTGATGGTTAACAAGACCACTAGTTTCAAGAAAAAGGGCAAGGGAAAGAAGGGGAACTTCAAGAAGAATAGCAAGACAGTTGCTACTCCCACGAAGAAACCCAAGTCTGGAGCCAAGCCTGAAACTGAGTGCTTCTACTACAAGGGGACTGGACACTGGAAGCGGAACTGCCCCAAGTATTTGGCGGATAAGAAGGATGGCAAGGTGAACAAAGGTATATGTGATATACATGTTATTGATGTGTACCGTACTAATACTCGTAGTAGTACCTGGGTATTTGATACCGGTTCGGTTGCTAATATTTGTAACTCGAAACAGGGACTACGGATTAAACGAAGATTGGCTAAGGACGAGGTGACGATGCGCGTGGGAAATGGTTCCAAAGTCGATGTGATCGCCGTCGGCACGCTACCTCTACATCTACCTTCGGGATTAGTTTTAGACCTAAATAATTGTTATTTGGTGCCAGCGTTGAGCATGAACATTATATCTGGATCTTGTTTGTTGCGAGACGGTTATTCATTTAAATCAGAGAATAATGGTTGTTCTATTTTTGTGAATAATATCTTTTATGGTCATGCACCCTTGAAGAGTGGTCTATTCTTATTGGATCTCGATTGTAGTGATACACATATCCATAATATTGAAACCAAAAGATGCAAGATTAATAATGATAGTGCAACTTATTTGTGGCACTGCCGTTTAGGTCATATTGGTGTAAAACGCATGAAGAAACTCCATAGTGATGGACTTTTGGAATCACTTGATTATGAATCACTTGGTGCTTGCGAACCATGCCTCATGGGCAAGATGACTAAAACTCCGTTCTCCGGAACTATGGAGCAAGCAACAGATTTGTTGGAAATCATACATACTGATGTATGTGGGCCAATGAGTGTTGAAGCTCGCGGCGGGTATCGTTATTTTCCGACCTTCACTGATGATTTGAGCAGATATGGGTATATCTACTTAATGAAACACAAGTCTGAAACATTTGAAAAGTTCAAAGAATTTCAGAGTGAAGTAGAGAATCATCGTAACAAGAAAATAAAGTTTCTACGATCTGATCATGGAGGAGAATATTTGAGTTACGAGTTTGGTCTTCATTTGAAACAATGTGGAATAGTTTCACAACTCACGCCACCCGGAACACCACAGCGTAATGGTGTGTCCGAACGTCGTAACCGTACTTTATTGGATATGGTGCGATCTATGATGTCTCTTATCGATTTACCACTATCGTTTTGGGGTTATGCTTTAGAGACAGCTGCATTCACGTTAAATAGGGCACCATCTAAATCCGTTGATACGACACCTTATGAACTATGGTTTGGCAAGAAACCAAAGTTGTCGTTTCTTAAAGTTTGGGGCTGCGATGCTTATGTGAAAAAGCTTTAACCTGATAAGCTCGAACCCAAGTCGGAGAAATGTGTCTTCATAGGATACCCAAAAGAGACAGTTGGGTACACCTTCTATCACAGATCCGAAGGCAAGATTCGTTGCTAAGAATGGATCCTTTCTAGAGAAGGAGTTTCTCTCGAAAGAAGTGAGTGGGAGGAAAGTAGAACTTGATGAGGTAATTGTACCTTCTCCCGAATTGGAAAGTAGTACATCACAGAAAATTGTTCCAGTGATTCCTACACCAATCAGTGAGGAAGTTAATGATGATGATCATGAAACTTCAGATCAAGTTTCTGCTGAACGTCGTAGATCAACCAGAGTACGTTCCGCACCAGAGTGGTACAGCAACCCAGTTCTGGAAATCATGTTGCTAGACCATGATGAACCTGCGAAGTAAGAGGAAGCGATGATGAGCCCAGATTCCGCAAAATGGCTTGAGGCCATGAAATCTGAGATGGGATCCATGTATGAGAACAAAGTGTGGACTTTGGTTGACTTGCCCGATGATCGGCAGGCCATCAAAAATAAATGGATCTTCAAGAGGAAGACCGACGCAGACGGTAATATTACTGTTTACAAAGCTCGACTTGTTGCAAAAGGGTTTCGACAAGTTCAAGGAGTTGACTATGATGAGACTTTCTCACCTGTAGCGATGCTTAAGTCTGTCTGAATCATGTTAGCAATTGCCGCATTTTATGATTATGAAATCTGGCAAATGGATGTCAAAACTGCATTCCTGAATGGATATCTCAAAGAAGAGTTGTATATGATGCAACCAGAAGGTTTTGTCGATCCAAAAGGTGCTAACAAAGTGTGCAAGCTCCAGCGATCCATCTATGGACTGGTGCAAGCATCTCTGAGTTGGAATATACGCTTTGATGAGGTGATCAAAGCTTATGGTTTTATACAGACTTTTGGAGAAGCCTGTATTTACAAGAAAGTGAGTGGGAGCTCTGTAGCATTTCTAATATTATATGTGGATGACATATTGCTGATTGGAAATGATATAGAATTTCTGGATAGCATAAAAGGATACTTGAATAAGAATTTTTCAATGAAAGACCTCGGTGAAGCTGCTTATATATTAGGCATCAAGATCTATAGAGATAGATCAAGACGCTTAATTGGACTTTCACAAAGCACATACCTTGATAAGATTTTGAAGAAGTTCAAAATGGATCAGTCAAAGAAAGGGTTCTTGCCTGTATTACAAGGTATGAAGTTGAGTAAGACTCAATGCCCGACCACTGCAGAAGATAGAGAGAAAATGAAAGTCATTCCCTATGCCTCAGCCATAGGATCTATCATGTATGCAATGTTGTGTACCAGACCTGATGTGTGCCTTGCTATAAGTCTGGCAGGGAGGTACCAAAGTAATCCAGGAGTGGATCACTGGACAGCGGTCAAGAACATCCTAAAATACCTGAAAAGGACTAAGGATATGTTTCTCGTGTATGGAGGTGACAAAGAGCTCGTCGTAAATGGTTACGTCGATTCTAGCTTTGACACTGATCCGGATGACTCTAAGTCACAAACCGGATATGTATTTTTATTGAACGGTGGAGCTGTCAGTTGGTGCAGTTCCAAGCAGAGCGTCGTGGCATGATCTACGTGTGAAGCGGAATACATAGCTGCTTCGGAAGCAGCAAATGAAGGAGTCTGGATGAAGGAGTTCATATCCGATCTAGGTGTAATACCTAGTGCATCGGGTCCAATGAAAATCTTTTGTGACAACACTGGAGCAATAGCCTTGGCGAAGGAATCCAGGTTTCACAAGAGAACAAAGCACATCAAAAGACGCTTCAATTCCATCCGCGATCTAGTCAAGGAGGGAGACATAGAGATTTGCAAAATACATACGGATCTGAATGTTGCAGACCCGTTGACTAAGCCTCTTCCACGGGCAAAACATGATCAGCACCAGGACTCCATGGGTGTGAGGATCATCACTTTGTAATCTAGATTATTGACTCTAGTTTAAGTGGGAGACTGAAGGAAATATGCCCTAGAGGCAATAATAAAGATGTTATTTGTATTTCCTTATATCATGATAAATGTCTTTTATTCATGCTAGAATTGTATTAACCGGAAACTTCGTACATGTGTGGATACATAGACAAAACAATATGTCCCTAGTATGCCTCTACTAGACTAGCTCATTGATCAAAGATGGTTATGTTTCCTAGCCATAGACATGAGTTGCCATTTGATCAACGGGATCACATCATTAGGAGAATGATGTGATGGACAAGACCCATCCGTTAGCATAGCACTATGATCGTTTAGTTTTTCTGCTATTGCTTTCTTCATGACTTATACATGTTCCTATGACTATGAGATTATGCAACTCCCGAATACCGTACGAACACCTTGTGTGCTATCAAACGTCACAACGTAACTGGGTGATCATAAAGATGCTCTACAGGTGTCTCCGAAAGTATTCATGGTGTTGGCATAGATCAAGATTAGGATTTGTCACTCCGAGTGTCGGAGAGGTATCTCTGGGCCCTCTCGGTAACACACATCATAATAAGCCTTGCAAGCAAAAGACTAATGAGTTAGTCACGAGATGATGTGTTACGGAACGAGTAAAGAGACTTGCCGGTAACGAGATTGAACTAGGTATAGAGATACCAACGATCGAATCTCGGGCAAGTAACATACCGATGACAAAAGGAACAACGTATGTTGTTATGCGGTTTGACCGATAAAGATCTTCGTAGAATATGTAGGAGCCAATATGAACATCCAGGTTCCGCTATTGGTTATTGACCGGAGATGAGTCTCGGTCATGTCTACATAGTTCTCTAACACGTAGGGTCCGCACGCTTAACGTTTGATGACGATCGGTATTATGAGTTTATGAGTTTTGATGTACCAAAGGTAGTTCGGAGTCCCGGATGAGATCACGGACATGACGAGGAGTCTCGAAATGTCCGAGACATAAAGATTGATATATTGGACGACTATATTCGGACATCGGAAGTGTTCCGGAAAAGTTTCAGATTTAACTGGATTGCCGGAGGGGGTTACCGGAACCCCCTACGAGGGGGGATGGTCCATAGTGGGCCTTGAGGAAAGGAGAGAGGCAGCCCATAGAGGCTGGCCGGCGCCCCACCTAGGGATCCTAGTTGGACTAGGATTGGGGGGGGCACCTCTCCCTCTTTTCCTTTCCCTCTCTTCCTTCTTGGTGGACTCCTACTAGGAATAGGATTGCAATCCTATTCCTAGTAGGATTGCCCTAGCCGCACCATAGGAGGCCGGCCGGCCCTCCCCTCTTGCTCCTTTATATACGGGGGCAAGAGGGCACCCAAAGACACACAAGTTGAATTGTTCCAGCCGTGTGCGGTGCCCCCCTCCACAGAAACACACCTCGGTCAAACCGTCGCAGTGCTTAGGCGAAGCCCTGCGCCGGTGAATACATCATATCCGTCACCACGCCGTCGTGCTGACGAAACTCTCTCGTGAAGCTCAACTGGATCAAGAGCTCGTGGGATGTCATCAAGCTGAACGTGTGCTGAACGCGGAGGTGTCGTACGTTCGGTGCTTGATCGGTTGAATCGAGAAGAAGTTCGACTACATCAACCGCGTCACTTGACGCTTCCGCTTCCGGTCTACGAGGGTACGTAGACACACTCTTCCCTCTCATTGCTATGCATCTGGTAGATAGATCTTGCGTGATCGTAGGAAATTTTGAAAATACTACGTTCCCCAAGAGTCGTCTCAACGGATTTCGACGGAGCCCTATTTAAAGTGAATGCGGCAGTCTCTAAAGCATAACCCCAAAAAGATAGCGGTAAGTCGGTGAGAGACATCATAGATCGCACCATGTCCAATAGGGTACGATTTCGATGTTCGGACACACCGTTACGCTGAGGTGTTCCGGGCGGTGTCAATTGTGAAACAATTCCACAGTTCCTAAGGTGCGTGCCAAATTCATGACTTAAATATTCACCCCCACGATCCGATCGCAAGAACTTTATTTTTCTGTCACGTTGATTCTCAACCTCATTCTGAAATTCCTTGAACTTTTCAAAGGTCTCAGACTTGTGCTTCATCAAGTAGATATACCCATATCTACTCAAGTCATCTGTGAGGGTGAGAACATAACGATAGCCTCCGCGAGCCTCAACACTCATTGGACCGCACACATCAGTATGTATGATTTCCAATAAGTTGGTTGCTCGCTCCATTGTTCCGGATAACGGAGTCTTGGTCATCTTGCCCAAGAGGCATGGTTCGCACGTGTCAAATGATTCATAATCAAGAGACTCCAGAAGTCCATCTGCATGAAGCTTCTTCATACGTTTGACACCAATATGACCAAGGCGGCAATGCCACAAGAATGTGGGACTATCATTGTCAACTTTACATCTTTTGGCATTCAAACTAGGAATATGTGTATCATCACGATCGAGATTCATCACATATACCTTTGACGTTGCCGGCCTTCTTGTCCGCTAAGTATTTGGGGCAGTTCCGCTTCCAGTGACCCGTTCCCTTGCAATAAAAGCACTCAGTCTCAGGCTTGGGTCCATACTTTGGCTTCTTCCCGACAACTGGCTTACCGGGCGCGGCAACTCCCTTGCCGTCCTTCTTGAAGTTCTTCTTACCCTTGCCCTTCTTGAACTTAGTGGTTTTATTGACCATCAACACTTGATGCTCTTTCTTGATCTCCACCTCCGCTGATTTCAGCATTGAATACACCTCGGGAATGGACTTCTCCATCCCCTGCATATTGAAGTTCAACACGAAGCTCTTGTAGCTTGGTGGGAGCGACTAGAGGATTCTGTCAACAACCGCTTCGTCTGGGAGATTCATTCCCAACTGAGACAAGCGGTTGTGCAACCCAGAAATCTTGAGTATGTGCTCACTGACAGAACTGTTTTCCTCCATCTTACAACTGTAGAATGCGTTGGAGACATCATATCTCTCAACTCGGGCATGAGCCTGGAAAACCATTTTCAGCTCTTGGAACATCTCATATGCCCCGTGGTGCTCAAAACGCTTTTGGAGCCCCGATTCTAAGCTGTAGAGCATGCCGCACTGAACCAGGGAGTAATCATCACAACGCGACTGCCAAGCGTTCATAACATCTTGGTTTGCCAGGGCGGGAGCGTCACCTAGCGGTGCTTCTAGGACATAAGTTTTCTTGGCAGCTATGAGGATGATCCTCAGGTTACGGACCCAGTCCGTATAGTTGCTACCATCGTCTTCAGCTTGGATTTCTCTAGGAACGCGTTGAAGTTGAGGGTGACATGAGCGTGGGCCATTTAATCTACAAGACATATTGTAAAGAATTTAGACTAAGTTCATGATAATTAAGTTCATCTTAATCAAATTTTAATGAACTCCCACTCAGATTGACATCTCTCCAGTCTTCTAAGTGATACATGATCCGAATCGACTAGCCCGTGTCCGATCATCACGTGAGACGGGCTAGTCATCAACGGTGAACATCTTCATGTTGATCGTATCTTCTATACGACTCATGTTCGACCTTTCGGTCTTCCGTGTTCCGAGGCCATGTCTGTACATGCTAGGCTCGTCAAGTGAACCCTAAGTGTATTGCGTGTGTAAATCTGGCTTACACCCGTCGTATGCGAACGTTAGAGCCTATCACACCCGATCATCACGTGGTGCTTCGGAACAACGATCCTTAGCAACGGTGCATAGTTAGGGGGAACACAATTCTTGAAATTTTTGGTGAGAGATCATCTTATTTACTACCGTCGTTCTAAGTAAACAAGATGCATAAACATGATAAACATCACATGCAATCAAATAAAGTGACATGATATGGCCAATATCATTTTGCTCCTTCGATCTCCATCTTCGGGGCACCGTGATCATCTTTGTCACCGGCTCGACACCATGATCTCCATCATCATGATCTCCATCATCGTGTCTTCATGAAGTCGTCACGCCAACTATTACTTCTACTACTATGGCTAACGTTTAGCAATAAAGTAAAGTAATTACATGGCGTTATTCAGTGACACGCAGGTCATACAATAATTAAGACAACTCCTATGGCTCCTGCCGGTTGTCATTATCATCGACATGCAAGTCGTGATTTCCTATTACAAGAACATGATCAATCTCATACATCACATATATCATTCATCACATCTTCTTGGCCATACCATATCACATAGCACATGCTGCAAGAACAAGTTAGACGACCTCTAATTGTTGTTGCAAGTTTTTACGTGGCCTCTATAGGTTTTCTAGCAAGAACGTTTCTTACCTACGCCAAAACCACAACGTGATTTGTCAATTTCTATTTACCCTTCATAAGGACCCTGTTCATCGAATCCGATCCGACTAAAGTGGGAGAGACAGACACCCGCCAGCCACCTTATGCATCTAGTGCATGTCTGTCGGTGGAACCAGTCTCACGTAAGCGTACGTGTAAGGTCGGTCCGGGCCGCTTCATCCCACGATGCCGCCGAATCAAGATTGGACTAGTAACGGCAAGAAAATTGAGCAAAACCAACGCCCACAACTTGTTTGTGTTCTACTCGTGCAAGATGCTACGCAAAGACCTAGGTCAGATGCCACTGTTGGGGAACGTAGCATAATTCACAAAATTTCCTACGCTTCACCAAGATCAATCTAAGGAGTCATCTAGCAACGAGCATAATGGAGTGCATCTACATACCCTTTGTAGATCGCGAGCGGAAGCGTTCGAAGGAACGTGGATGAGGTAGTCGTACTCTTCACGATCCTCGTCACCGATGATCCCAGCGCCGAACAGACGGCACCTCCGTGTTCAACACACGTACGGTACAGCGACGTCTCCTCGTTCTTGATCCAGCAAGGGCGGAGGAGAGGTTGTCAGAGATCCAGCAGCACGACGGCGTGGTGGTGGATGCAACAGGAAAACCTGTAGGGCTTCGCCGGCGCCCTGCGAGAGGAGATGGAAGTGTGACGGGAGGGGGGAGAGGTGCCAGAGGCTTGGGGTGCGGCTGCCCTCTACCCCCCACTATATATAGGGGCCAGGAGGGTGCCGGCCCTAGGGAGATCAGATCTCCAAGGGGGCGGCGGCCAAGGGGGGAAGACTTGCCCCCCAAGGCATAGGGGGCGCCCCCTCCCCCTAGGGTTTCAACCCTAGGCGGATGGAGGGGGGCCCATGTGGTGCGCCAGCCCACCAGGGGCTGGCCCCTTCCCCCTTGCGGCCTACGAGACCCACCGGGATGGGTGGCCCCACCCGATGGACCCCCGGGACCCCTCCGGTGGTTCCGGGACACTCCCGGTGACCCTCGGAATTCACCCGATGGCCGAAACTGGACTTCCTATATATCATTCTTTACCTCCGGACCATTCCGGAACTCCTCGTGACGTCCGGGATCTCATCTGGGACTCCGAACAACATTCGGGTTTCCATGTGCATGTATCTCTACAACCCTAGCGTCACCGAACCTTAAGTGTGTAGACCCTACGGGTTCGGGTGACACGCAGACATGACCGAGATGACTCTCCGGTCAATAACCAACAACGGGATCTGGATACCCATGTTGGTTCCCACGTGTTCCTCGATGATCTCATCGGATGAACCACTGTGTCAAGGATTCACTCAATCCCGTATGTTATTCCCTTTGTCTATCGGTACGGTACTTGCCCGAGATTCGATCGTCGGTATGCCTGATACCTTGTTCAATCTCGTCATGGCAAATCTCTTTACTCGTTCCGTAATCCATCACCCCGTGACCAACTCCTTAGTCACTTTGAGCTCATTATGATGATGTCTTACCGAGAGGGCCCAGAGGTACCTCTCCGTCATACGGAGTGACAATATCCCAGTCTCGGTTCATACCAACTCAACAGACACTTTCGGAGATACCCGTTGCGTACCTTTATAGTCACCCAGTTACGTTGTGACGTTTGGCACACCCAAAGTATTCCTTACGGTATCCGGGAGTTGCACAACCTCATGGTCTAAGGAATAAATACTTGACACTAGAAAAGCTTATGCATTACGAACTATACGATCTCGTGCTAGGCTCATGATTGGGTCTTGTCCATCACATCATTCTCCTAATGATGTGATCCCGTTATCAATGACATCCTATGTCCATGGTCAGGAAACCGTGACCATCTGTTGATCAACGAGCTAGCAACTAGAGGCTTACCAGGGACACGTTGTGGTCTATGTATTCACACATGTATCGCTGTTTCCGTACAATACAATTCAAGCATGAATAACAGACAATTATCATGAACAAGGAAATATAATAATAATCCTTTTATTATCGCCTCTTGGGAATATTTCCAACAAATCCGACCCGCCCCTCCTCTCCACCGCAGCAGCCAGTGACAGTGGTTTGGCATCCGGCGCCATCTCCTCCCTCTTCCTTCTTCCCGACAACCCCCACTTCTTTCCTTTTTTTTGAATTAAAGACACCCATAGGGCATCTTAGATCTGATTATCATCGAGGAAAACAAAGGCCAGTACAATGGATAGACAACTGGACGTAGAACGACTAGTAAAAAATAAAATTACATTAAAAAACATACTAGTCTTCTCATTCCTCTGGTTGTATGCTGCCCGTCGGAGATTGAAAATTGCACTGAACCAACAACAAAGGAAAGCGACACCTGCAAACGCCCTCGCCATACAAGGCTTTGAAGACCGCAATAGCCACTCGCTCCTTGAGACGAGATCTAAAAATCATTGAAGCAGCATCGGCTGGAGCATCACCCCCAAGCAGAATAGGCTTGCAATCCACCACCACCAGTTCAGTGGGTTGGAGAAATCGGGTTAAGCCACAAAACAACACATAAGCAGATGTCGTAGTCGCCACATCAAACGCCGGCCAAAAGCACTCCTTGAAAGACACACGAACTACCAAGATCTGAAGGAAACCAACCGATATGGGGACACAAACTCTCACAGGTCCTTCGCCGACGCTGGATCAGACGTCATCGAGGTAGGGAGAGACCAGAGAGACTTTATTCCAACACGCCATCGTCGCCACCACCTCGTCAATGCCGCCGAAGAAACAAAAACCTAAGAAAAATAAAACAAGATGGATGGGTCCCCTCTCCTCTTTTCGCCGGCGAGGCCGCCGGACGGGAAAAAGGAGGGGGACCGAGGCAGCGGCTATAATTGCGGCGGCGGCGGTGGCTTAGGGATAGGAGGCGGTCACACGAAGGTATAACCCCCACTTCTTTCCACCCTCGTCCCAAAACCGAAAATTTCTATTGACCCATCGGTCTCCATTTTTCGAGTAAAGTCTATTTTAAACCCTGAATTCGTAGAAGCGGTCCGAATCAGACTGTGAACTCTGAATCCCTGAAGTTGACACCCTATATTCAGTGATCTCGGCCAATTCAAACCCTGAACCTGTTTGTGGCACCAGGAAAGAGATAATCCCGACCGGGATGACCTACTTCTATCACTGACTATTCAGACCCACACGTCATATCAATCTTCTTCCCCTTTTCTTTCCTATCTCTCACCTCACGACAGATCTGTTAAAAGAGCCTGACTACATAACGTGCACGACCAACGTGTGCATGCTTGCTTGGGTCCGGCACCGGCCGCGGTAGCTAGCAAGGTGGCTCGGCGGGAGCCATTGTGCGGCTCTGACCAGAGAAGAGCGTCGACAAAGAAAAGAGAGGAGCGCCAATGAGGTGCGGCGTGGTTGCAGGATGCGCCTACGGCAGGAGTGGAACATAGGGGGCATGGAGTGTAGGTCCATCTCGACGTTGATGCCACGGTCGACTGGGCCCTGGGGAGGCGAGCAGGCAGGTCGGCGCTAATAAGTCGCCGTTGGTGTACGTATCAGTTTTCACGGTCATGTCCATGGAGTACGTGGGCGTTTGAGCTGGCGCCGGTGTTTGTTGTTCGGCCGATTTCCTCGCTACATATACATACAAACTACCCATAGTGCCTAAGCAGCTGGATTGATTTTCTAGATATGCAACGCGCACACTCGTACGTAGCTAGCTTTGCACTGGCCAGCTACACGCGCATACACGCACGGGCGCAGGTCGGTTGACCTCGCCGGAACACAGGCGACACGGCCAACACTGTCACTATTTGTTTTTCCCCGTCATTCGTGAAATGGTTGTGTTGCTGTGCGGGTCCCTGTCTCACGGCCGCGATTGTATCATGGCTGATGCAAAGTTTGCGTGCGCGAGAAGACCGGCGTGGCCTGGCTTTTCTTTTCAAAACAATGGAGCTATTATACAGGGAAGAGAAAGGAAGGAGAAGAGAGATGTGGGCCAACATAGTCAGCTAGAGTAGTGTGTGATCCCGACCGGAATCGTCTTTCTCCCTGTGTGCCAAACAACATCGAACAAGTTTGGGGTTAAGATTGACCGGGATCACTAAATACAGGGTGTGGACTTCAGGGATTTAGAGTTCAGGGTTTGATTCCGACCGGCTCTACCATTTCAAGGTTTAAAATAACTTCACTCCCATTTTCTTAAAACCGAGGTACCGACCGGATCGGTTCGCCCAGCCTGACCGGTCCCGGGAAAACCATTTTCGAAACACATGAACCCGGGCGGTGGCGGTGGCGGTGGCATGGCCTCACCCTCCGCGACACCTCACCCCAAATAAAATTCCCCCCGCCTCTTCCCGCCCCTGCTCCCCCGCTTCCGCCTCCGCCTCCGCCTCCGCCTCCGCCACTGTAACACACTGCCCCGATGACGCCGTCGCACGCCCCCGGCTCCGCCGCGCCGGCCACCTCCTCCGGCGGCGGGCGGAGGACCGCGACGTTCGCGGGCGCCAGCGTGTTCCTCTCGCGGAAGCTGGTGGCCCCCGAGGTGTTCGACGCCGTGCACGACGCGCTCCGCCTCAACGGCGCCGATGTCCTCCTCTGCGCCGACCCCACCCGCACGGGGCCCCTCGACTACCACGTCATCTCCTCCTCCTCCCACGTACGCCCCCCTCCCCCCCTCCACCGCCCCCGCGCTGCTCGGCGCGACCGCCGGCTCTCCGCCATTTACCGAATCCCTAATTGACCCCTTCCGTTTCCGTCTATGTCTCTGTCTTCTGCAGGAGAGGTTCGCGGATCTGAAGGCCAAAGGCTGCAATCTGCTCGGTAATTCGGTTCGGCAGTGCTAGTGTTAATTTCCTTGTGTAGTTGTAAGCTGTGACTGAAATCTATCCAGTGGAAACACCGAAATTGGCTCACGTGCCCGTGAAATTTAACACTAGCTGTAGCTGGCTGTCCAGGCTTGCCATTGGGGAGCATGTGGCTAGGATTTTTGAGTTTGTGCATCCTTACTCCATATAAGCAGATAGTTTACAGACTCTACACTAGTCTGGTACCTTGATGTTTCAAATGTTACAGATGTTAATGCGGTACTTTGCCATCAGTTACCGTGCACTATGACCCTGAAAAATCTCGAAGCAACCTCTGTGAAATTTCTCGTTAAATGAAGCTAGTATCACACGCTTTTTATGTACTCTATAAGGCTAAGTGTTAATACAGAGCCAAAATGTGAAGTGTTCCCTAGTGATCTGAGTAGTACACAATTTTGTTTGGTTGGAACCGCAGTCAACCAGGTCGGAGTATTTGCACAACCATTTTGCGCATAGGTGTTCATTGTAAGATCATTTTTTTTACAGGACCACAATGCATCCTTTCCTGTTCTAAGGAGCATCGTTCCCTACCTAAACAAGGTTATACTTGTTGTCTTGCAATGGATGGGGTTACTATACTCTGTTCAGGCTTCGAGAAAGATCAGAGGGTATGTGTATCACGTATCAGAACTTGTCTTCCTGTTGCAGTTTCATTAGCTAACACACGATGCATGTATCTCAAGTTTGTTTTTGTTCTTCCAGGCCAGGATTGAACAATTAGTGACAGCTATGGGAGGTCTTTTGCAGACTAAAGTGTCCATGGATGTTAACTTTGTAGTTGCAAAGGATGTCTTGGCTGCCAAATATAAAGTAAGTTACGCTGAAAGCTGTTAATATGGGATGGAAATCATTTGTTAGGAGAACTTAAATATGCTTACCAAACAGGTAATATGGACTGCTAATTTGCTGTGTAGCCCATCTAGTTGTGAAGTCCCCAAAGTTCAAAACTAGTTCTTTCATAATGTTATCATAGAGATGGCTAATACAGTACATACTGCACATAAAATATCCTCATTTTTTGGCGCTATTGGTGCTTCCCTATTGATGTACTGCTTAATGGTGTACTTAGTGGTAGTTCAGTTTATCGATGCTATTGGTGCTTCCAAAACTAATTGTCATTTGAGGTGTCCTTTTGCTGCCATCATTCTGGTCTGGTGTCCTACTCCCCTGTTTAGCTTTGTTATTTTCCTTGCACATTTCTCCTTTTGTATCCTCTTAGGTCTTCTAGCCCAAGAATTACTCTGGTTTATTAAAAGGAACCTGAGGCAAACTGTATATTACTTTTTGTGCAAGTAATCCCAGTTTTCATAATAAAATTGAAAACTATAAACTGGCGAACCGCCGAACCCAAAGTTCATCTTCTTAACAGCCCACATCAGAGAATGTTGAAAATAGAGAGGTATCAACCCAATGCAGGGGATACAATTTAGCCTGATCCACACATGAGTGGCAGTGCATGCTGCAAGTTGCAACGGAAGCATGTGAGAATGACAATAGGAAATTAGGAATAATGTATGAGACATAACATGAAAATAGTCAGAATCTCAAGTCAGCCATCTTTCCATGTAGTCGTCTTCAGTCTTTTCTGTTACACCCCTCAGCTATGTACATCTTTATGGAACTGAAAATCTCTGCTCACACATTTTCTTTCATCTCCTCCATTTGAGCCTCTAAGGATTCCTCTGATGATTTCTTTTGTATGTATTTGTAGCATGTGTGATCAATAGTTTGGAGCTGCTTTTGCAGCCGAATGTATTTAGGTAAAAAAAATCAGCATTTTTATGGGACATTTTTGATTGCTAGAAAAATAGGTTATTAAAATTACCAAAATTGTAAACTTAAATCACAGATTATATGCTGCTACCATGCCAAACTAAGCTGTAAATCTGATGGAGGTCATTTATTTGATCTCTAGCTCCCGACAAGCCCACAACCTAAACAAAATATGTTTCTAGTTTGTTGGCATTTTATCATCTGTGCTGCAAACCGTAGATGAAAATACTATGTTTTAACTGCTCATTTTAAGGTTGATATTTGCTTAGCAGAGCTGTTTCGTTCAACTTGTTAGGGCTGGTTGTAATATTTTTGCAGTTTGCTATTTTCATGCCAGGTTTGTATAGCTTCCCTATTATAAGTTCACCTATAGAGTTTCTTTATGTTTGGAGGCTCTTTTGCTGTAAAACTGGGAACACTAGTTACTGATTTCTGTTACCTTCTTTAACCAGTCTGGAAGCAAGAATTATTTTGTGGTGTCATGTCGTGTGAGTATCGATACTGTTGGGCTGACTAATGGGGACGTGCTTTAATGTTTTTGTGTACTGCAGTGGGCCGTGAATAGCCTGAAGAAGCCTATTGTCAATATGAACTGGTTGGAGCAATGCTGGATCGAACATCGTGTTGTGCCTCATGAACCTTACAGGATTCTTCCTTTTACTGGGTTGAATATATGCATCACAAAACTAGATGCAGGTAGGTGCCTAACAAACCTTGAATGATTCATTGTTACTTATTTTACTTGGTTGAACCATTGAATAGATATGTCACCAAACTAGATGCAGGTATTTAGACCGATGGAAGGCTGGAAGCAACTTTGACCTTCTTTCAACCAATATATAATTTTATTTTGCATGTCTATTAAAAATCTGTAGTTAACTGTGGGAACAATTTTACCAAATGAAATATGATAATGAATATTGATTTGGCCAAGGTTCTTAGACCGGCAGCAGATGTTACCAATAGTTGCAGAAAATTGGTCTATGGTGGTATTACTTGAAATCCCCGACCATGAAAATTGGGTGGGTTTTCTGAATTAGCCCAATCTTGTCCTAGCTGCTCTGTGTTTTCTTTCACTCTCTATGCAAATTCTGAAATCATTTATCAGCCGTGAATTGGCCATTTTTCAATTTTGACTTGGAACTGCACCAAACCAGACAGTTTACAGGTGGTTCTTGTGCAATTTTTGGCAAATATAAGACTGCGTTAGATGCTTGAAATTTTGCCGCAGCAATAAGCAATTACACTGAACCAACCAGAATCTGCTAACTAGCTAGTATGAACTGGTCCTGGTTTTGGTAAATGAACTGCTCGCCAAAATCTGTGACATTTAAGAAGCAAACCACTAGTATCTCTTCGCCACTACATCTGGCAATATATGCTTTGTCCTGTTGGTTGTTTGTTTACTTCATTTGTCTTACCCCGTTTTCTTTTGTTTAATCAGATAAACGGAAGGAGTTGATGGAAATAATAGAGCAGAATGGTGGCCAGTATTCCGCAAATCTTACAAAGAAGTGCACTCATTTAGTTGCAAATATATCCTTTTGGTGCTTTCTGCTTTTGCTCTTAGTTTGAGATTTCATCTGATCAAATTGACAAATTATTTTCACTGGCTTCTTTCCTTTTTGAATTTTAGTGGAATAGGTCTTGAGTACCTCCTTGTTAATTGACCAATGATGTGATCCTCCACCCCATGTTTGTTTCCCACACTGCTATAAAACAGCGAATAGAGCAGAAAAGGGATGTTACTCCAATTAATTTCAATGCTGCTCATGTCTCAGTCACTCTGAGCAGTTAAGTTCTGCATTAAAAGATTTGGTGCTTTGGTCCGCCACATGTAAGCATGTAAAGATGTCTTACGAGTAAGGCACCTATGAGAGTTGTTGACACATCGGCAGAAATGTGACTAAATTTCATAATCAGCTGTCTGTCTGGGCACTCGACAGTGAAATCATACACCAATTTAGTTTGTAGGAGGTATATGCACACATACTCTTGCAGGAATGCAAGTGTACCCAGATAACAGGCTAGAAAGGTCAGTTCTGAATTCCTTAAGGCACTTTGTATTTATTCCAATGATGAAACACTGATATAAGCCTTCCCCAACTTGTTTGGGACTGAAGGCTTTTCTGTGTTGTTTGTGATGAAACACTGATATGAAACATCAGGCTATCAGAGTTAATTTTTGCTTTATAGTTGGTCGCACAAGTTGTCTCACATTCAATTCTCCAATTCCCGTACAACTTTCTCAAAAATAGCGCACTGGTTTGCTACATGTATCTCTGTTATTTATCAGGAAATAGAATCTTGAGGGAACTTTTCTTAACATGTTATTACGAACCTGGTGGTGACAAGTATCTTGTAGCTAAAAAATGGGGTAATATTCACATTGTGGATCGGAGATGGGTTGACCAATCTGTTGCCCGAAGAGGTAATAATCAAGATGCATGGGCGTTTCGTTGACTTTGATGGTGATATTGCCTTGTTTCTCCAATAGAAATGAGCTAGCAAGGTTAAAAACTAACCTCATGTTATTTTTTTCTTTGGAACACAGCTTATCTAGATGAAAGTGCCTATGTCATTGGCCAGAGTTCTTTTAACTATAATGGCATAAAGGACCCCCTTAAAGAGCAACGGAACCCAATGAGCAGTGCAAGTTTTCAATCTGTTCCAGCAGTATCAGTTGATGATTCAGTATCAATGTCACAGTATGCGCCAGTTTCTTCTGGTTACGCTTCAAAGATCTGCAACACTGATATTGTCGGTGCACCTTGTGTCCAAGAGACAAACGAGACGGCGGTTGAGAGTCATGTAGCTGAGGACTCAGAGGCTGAAGATGACGATCTGTACTTATCAAATTGCAGAATTTCTCTTGTGGGTTTTGAGGAGAAAGAGTTGTCAAGGTTAGTCATGATGATACGTAATGGTGGTGGATCCCGGCATGTTATGTTGAGTGAGAGGCTTACTCATATTATTCTAGGTGCACCTTCAGAGGAGTAAGTTCATGTCACCGTTTCTTCTGCATATACTAAGTTCTGTATTAACTGGTTGCAGTTACAGTTAATGATGCTTATTTGCCTTAGCAGAGAAAAAAAAGAGGTAAGACGTCTTGCTGCTTGGGGTGTGATAAATGTAGTAAAGGTAAAATGGTTAGAAGACTGCAATAAAATAAAAACGGAAGTCAAAGTATCCGCAGCTCATTTGGCTAGCGAGTTACTCTCGAAAGGTACGGAAGCATCAGATTTAGTTGTATTTCAGATTGTTGAATGGGTCACCAAAAAACATGTTGTCCTCGCTGACTTTGTTTTATATTCATTTTCTACCTTCTGAACTCAGAATTTCCGTTTTTGGGTATGGAAAAATCTGCTGCTACACGTGAAACAAAGGCAGCCAAAAGTTCACATGGAATATTCCATGTTCCAACTGTCAATGATTCACATGATAAGCAGCTCGCAAAAGATCTGTCATCTGAAAGAAAACCAGCCAAGGGCAAACATGAAAACATGAATAGTACCCGAGCAGCAACTAGGTCTGCAAAATCAAGCCAACAAAATGGATTGACCAGTTCTGGCAAAGCAACTTCCTCTGCAGCGAATTCACAGAGTAGCACTTCAAATATTTTCGAAGGGAGAACATTTTGTTTCTCAAATTCGTTTTCTCATGACCGGGTATGCTATGGTGTATTTTTTTATTAATTTGTTTTACCAGTATCACTTCTTTAATTTGTGCCGTCAACTTCTCCACTTGGATGACTTCTACTTCAACCTTTACTATATCATACTATTACTGGGACACGCAGACCAACAGTAAATTATGGTGTTAACACTTTCTAATTCTAGAGGCTGATCCATCAACTTGTGAAGACATTGCTTTTCAGTGAAGTTGCTAGGTGTAGTACACAGAGTTAAAATTGCCTAATCATATTCATTAATGCAGTGCCTTTGTTTTTCATCATTTGCCTTGTTTGCCACTTTATTTGCTCTCATGTTGATGGAGTGCCTATGTCCATCTTAATCAGAGACCGGAGGTGATCGATTGGGTCAGAAAAGGGGGAGGCACTATGGTGGTGGATGATGCACAAGCAACTGCTGTGGATTTCATAATTGAGTGCCATGGACATAACAGCATGCAATGTGACTACTCTCATTCAACCGTTGTTTCAACTCAATGGATAGCCTCATGTATTGAGGTGCATGTTTATGTTCTCATGGTTGCTTCTTTACTCTATTCAAGAAGCAGATGGTCCATCATACCCTGCACTTCTACTTGCAAATTTCTATAAGCTTCCAGTTCTTACATACGAATTCTTGTACAGGTGGGCCATTTGCAAGATGTTGGAAGTCATCCTATCTTCTCTCCTTTGCGGTGTCGCATCCCATTCCCGGGGTTTGAAGACTTCCGTTTCTGTGTTTCACAGTATGATGAGAAAGAGAGAGTTCTGCTTAAGAATCTCTGTCTTACTCTAGGAGCTAAATTCACAGAGAAAGCATCAAAAAGAGTGAACCATCTTATCTGTAAATTTGCAAGCGGTCCAAAGTACGAGGCTTACCATAATAAGAGCATTCCAACCATTACCATAGAGTGGCTCTTCGAATGTGTGAGACAGGTATCCTTTTTTCATGCATAGTTTTGAGCATATCCAAATTTTGCCTGCCAATTATTTTCTTTTTGATGATATATAGGTTGTATGGGATTGATTAACAGCACAAATTGTCATCGCAGGACACCATTATCCCTTATGACCAGTTTCAGCCGAAACCACCTACTTCTCAGGACAAGGATGCCGGCATGTGCACTGTTAGTCAATTTCCGACACAAGCCGCCAATACGACCTCTAAATTTGATTGCCCTGAGCCACTTAGTGAACCTCAAGCACCAAGAAGCAGTTCAAAACACAGCTCAGGTAATTGTCCATTGCACAATTTGTAAAAATATTTTCTTGTCACAGACTCACCATGATAGCTTTGCAGGCTCCTCTGTTAGTGAGGAGAAATTTGCTTCTTCTGTTAACAAAAGAAGACGATCCGGAACAGCCAAGGCTGATACATCTACAAACATTGGAAGAACGGAGAAACATTCGGACAGCAGCTCTGCTCTGGGTGTTGCAGATTCCATAAAGGACTTCGAGGACCTACTGGTTCAGTCATCCAGGGTATGTGGTTCATGTACTTTACTATTTGCACGGCATGCCATGTTGATAGGAATTTGAATATAAGTGGCGACTTCACACCTTTTTTAACGGCCAATGCAGGATCCTGCACTTGATGCTTCTGTTGTTGGTCAAGATGAGGAACCTCAACCGGTGCCAGATAATGCTTTCACTTCCCTATACAATGACATGAAAACCCGCTCAAATAACTGGTAATTGTTATGAGTATACATCAGAAACATATCTTCTGTCTTATCACCCGCCTGCACATTCTAACAATTCCTTTTTATCATGTGTTCCCTTCAGGCCACAGAAGCAACACATCCCCCCTGGCAAGAATGTCCAGAGCTCAGACTCCATCCGGGCCCCTGTCCCAACTCCCTACTTACCTTTCAGCGAAACGCAGACAGATTCCCAGGTGTGCATTATACCTTACAACCATCACTTTCCTACTTGGCAGGTAACAATTGGCATGACCGCGCAGCTCATGTAACATTTGGTTTGTCGTGCAGATCATCGGGTATGAAGAAGATTTGACCGGCATGCAGAAGATCATTGACAGAGTTAGTTCTCAAAAAAAGACCATCGACAGTTCAGGCACCGACAGTTCAGTCATGGGGCATCAATGGGACTCCCTCAAACGAAACATCATGTCTTGAGTTAGAGACAAAGCTGGTCATCTATCTAATTGCAGCGAGATCTACTGCCCGATGATTCCGACACAGGAGATCAAAAGAAACATCATCGAATCTGCTTTCCCTGCCTCGCTGTCCGCAAGATGGATGCAGGAGTATGAACTCTGGGGATTTTCCTACGCAGGAGACATCTTGTGCTGGTGGCACAACAGCGGAAGATTGTCGTGGGATGTATATGTCTGTCGCAATTTTTTAGAGCGACTCACGACTGTTGTGCTTCCTTTCCCCGAGAAGACGGTCTGAGACTCTGGCCTGTGTGTTTGCTGTACCGGACCTGTTTTCTTGATTAGTGTGGTTTTTTACTGAGTTGATTCTGGATTACTGAGCATGTGAACATGCCCGTACAGATGTGCCAATGTAATACAGTGTTGCTAATTTTCAGCTGACTGAAAACAATTGCTTTCAGTCGAATTTCCCATCCGTTCGATCTTGGTAGAGATTCACGCTCGGTCGGGGATTACTGGGTGTTTTTTCTTTGTCACTGCAATTGTTGCCTCTAGTGGTTAGTTTGTTAGGCTTTAGGGTCTGTTCCAGGTTATTTATTCCTTGATTTATTGGGTCCCCTGTTGTAATTTGCTGTGGTTGTTTCTCTGCATTATCTGCCATGGCTTTACCACTTTCTTGTGGCACTAATTTTGCACGAGCTGATTAGTTATTTTCTGCAGGTTTGAACTGTGAATCCTTTCAGTGTAGTTTTTTTTGTTAGATTTGTTTCATGTTTTTGTAGTCCAGAGATAGTTGCACGGTTGCATTAGATGTATCTTATACCCAGTTTATACCCGAGTGGTAGTAATGCTTATCATCATTGCAGCTATGTGTTTAATAGTGTTGTTCAACTATTGATTCATTTTTTGATCTTGTTTTTATAGACGCTACATACCCCTCCGAACTGTAATCTGTTCCAAAGTGTTCATGTAAGTTGTGAGCCTGTTAATTGTAATTATGGAGCCGTCTGCATTATCGAGTTTTTGTTGCCTGCCCAAATTTATAGCCTGCTTATATTCTACTTTACGTCCGCTGATGTTCCACCAAAGAGCACTCCGTGTAGCTACCCCATTTAACTTGCGTTTTTTAGAGCAGATTTGAATTTTAAGAAGCGGACCAGTCCTAAACAAGCCCCAAGGCCTGAAAAAAATCTTGTTTTTTTTTTTACTTTTGGACTCGCAAATAACACACGATGCAGTTGATCTGATGCTGCCTTTCTCTGCTCGTTTGCATTGCAACGCACGCCAAGCAAAGACATGTCATGCAACAAAATCTTCCCCGGGGGATCGAGCTGACGCGAAGGGTTCACTTAGAGCATCTCCAACAGACGCGCGGTTGTGTGGCGTGCTAAATTTTTTTTGCAGCGTCAAAATAGTCCTTTTGTACGCGGGAACAATGAAGAGGTTTGTAAGATGAGTCTGTCTAGGACACATCTAGATGTGACATAGTTATGTCACATCTAACCTGATATCCACTATGTTTGTGGTCTATTTTCTTTTATTTGTGGGAGTTTAAATGTGACATCCTTAGAAAACATCTAGATGTGAATTAGACAAAAAACTGTTGTCAAATGCACAAAAACACGGTGCCTAATCCAACGGCTCCACCCGCAGCAGCCCAGATTTTGCACATCGCGCGGGCGCATCAAATACACAGAGTGCGATGCTGTTTTCTCCAGGGCGCTGAACCTTGTTTACCGCGCGCCATATTTTAGCACGGCTGCTGGAGCGTTAGTTTTGATCGTGCGCGCTATGTAGCTGTTTTTTTTTCAGCGCATGATTTATCTAGCGCGTCTGTTAGCTACAAACATCCTTGGGCCTCGCAGGAGAGTTGTGCTTCGGTAGCTCGTCGTTGATTTTTTTTATTTTTTTTGAAAAGAGCTCGTCGTTGAGTTTGTTGCATTCGCGGGCGTCCAGGCCGATCGATATGGGGGCGTGCTGCGTGCCTGCCCACTCGGTAGAAATCCGGACGTCGTCGTCGTCGGCGGCAGCGCATAAGGACGGGAATGGACAGAGGAAGCGAAGCGTGCCACAAAAAGACGGACATTGTCGTCACCAGGCGACCGCCCGCCGCTACACGAGGTGGAGCTAGCCCCTTCCTATGAAGAGTTGTTACCAAGAGATCGAGCCGCTGTCTCACGGAGCCGCCGCTGTTGGCTCGTCGCCGGTCAAGTCAAGACTAATGTGTGAGGAGGCGCAACAAAAAATCAACATGAACGTCAATCTAGCTAGCTAGCACATGGTTGAAACTTGAAAGCAATTCGGCTCGCAGCGATGTCTGGAAGATTTGATGAAGAGTCAATAATGGTAACTCCGTATGTAGAGCGAGGGAGGAGAAGGGTTTGAAGTCACTGCTGGCCGGCGGTGGGATGGGATCAAGCGATGGACTGACTTGACAATCCGTTGGCGAAGCCGATCCACTTCCCACACACGTCGCCGTCAAACATGTACACCACCACGACGACGACAATCAAACATGGCAACCACACACCACGACTTACACGGTCAAACGGCTTGACTCCTCAACCCTGCCATGCATGCACGCACGCACGCACGCACATGGCTTCTCGCTTCTCGGGTGTATATAAGCAAGGGAATTCGTGCTAGGTTTACTCACACAGCCACAAAGGTCGACTCAAGATAGTACGTCGTCTGCAGTTAGCACACACCTACACGCACGAAAGACACGTACGTCGTAGAGCGATCGAAGAGGCTTGCTGAGATGGAAATGCCGAGGGTCTCCGAGGAAGCCGTGGCCGCCGCCGTGCCCATCGCGGTGTACTGGGCCTACGCCGGCGTGCACACGGCGCTGGGGCACTCGCGGCTCATGGACAAGTACAGGCTCAACACCAAGGACGAGGAGGACCGCAAGAACATGGTGTCCAGGCGCGCCGTCATCCTCAACGTCCTCATGCAGCACCTCATGCAGCTCGCCGCCCTCGCCCTGCTCGCCATGGTGCGTATATTAATCTTATTTATGCTACTGTACTACCAACCGCATGCATGCACGCATGCACGTCGTCAATTTGTGCACCAGCTGACCGTCAAGCTTATGTTTACGCAGATTACGGGAGGAAGAGGAGCGACGGCGACGAAGGCCGCTGGCGGTTCAACGGCGGCAGTGTACCTGACGGCGGCGGCCAGGATCGCGGTGGCCGTGCTGGTGTTCGACGCGTACCGGTACGCGTGGCACCGCCTGGCGCACCTCAACCGGTTCATTTACCGGCACCTCCACTCGTGGCACCACCGCATCGTGGTGCCCTACGCGTTCGGCGCCATCTACGGCCACCCGATCGAGGTCCTCATCGCCGACACGGCCGGCGCCTCGCTCGCCGTCCTCGTCACCGGCCTGTCGCCGTCGTGTCCGCGCGCCACGGCCGTCTTCCTCACCCTCTGCACCGTGAAGGCCATCGACAACCACTGCGGCGTGTGCCTGCTGCCCCGCCGCCTGCAGTCGGTCTGGAACGGCGCCGCGTACCACGGCGTGCACCACATGCCGCGCGGCGTCCGGTACAACTTCTCCGACCTCTTCTTCGTCACGTGGGACCATGTGTTCGGGACCCACATGCCCTACGCCGTCGAGGAGAGGCCGGGCGGCGACGGCCTCGTGCTCAAGCCCCTGCCGCCTCCCAAGGTCTATTAATTAACGGCATGCTCGATCAGGCATGCAGTTACTACGTATTACTCCTACTAATTACTATAGTTACATGTAGATTAGTCGTGTGATGACATGTGCTACTCCTACGTGTCTATCTTTGTGTGCCTTAGCCTAGTCAATAAGCACCGCAAGTTGCATGTGTATGTACGTGTGGCTTGCATGCATGCAGCTACAAAAATGAATAGTAGCTACACTAGCTAGTGAGATGTGCGTGTTGAAGTCAGCGGGTAGACGGACGTGAGCCGGTCAAACTATTTGTTCGCTACGCCGAATGCCAACTACAACTAGCATTTCTTTCCATAGCACGCACGTGTTCAGTGATTTTTTGAGTCACTCTATGTAATACTCCTATATTCCATTCAATAAAGTGTTGAAGTTTGCTTAATTAAGTTGTTAGAAAACAGAGAGAGAGTTATGTTTGGAATTGATCTGCGGAACTCAGAGCAAATTCCAATTCAACCTAAGAGCATCTTCAACAGGCGCGCAACCACTCAGCGTCCTAAATTTTTTTACAACGCAGAAATAGTTTTTTTTTTTCGCGCAGCAGGGCGCTGGCTCCAGCGGCCGCTGCAAAATATGGCGCGGTGATATAGCTCCAACAGGTGCGCTAAATTTCAAGCGCGCGCGAGCAACCGACGCTTGCAAATATGATAACACACACAGTATGATGATATTTCAAACATTGAACAAGTGTGCAAAATAAGAGTTGAAGCAACATAACATAGTTCAATTGCACGGGATAGTTCAAAATCACCCAACCAAGTTCATGACAAATAAAGTTCACACAAACAAATGGCACATCAACAACCATGCCACATCATCCAAGTAAAAAAAATCACGCCACATCCTCCTCCTCCTCTCCATTTTCAAGCGATGCATCGTCATCGGGAGCTCGGATGGTGTTCACAAGATCTTCAACGACACCATGCGAAGGTATGTGAGGCACACCGGAAGCCATACGTCCACACATGTCACCCGAAGGTGCTCCCATGCCTCCCATGAGAGACCCAAAATTCATGCCTCCCATGCCTCCCATGGTAGCTCCGAAGCTACCCATGCCTCCCGTAGATGCTTCCATGGTAGCTCCGAAGCGACCCATGCCTCCCATGCCGTCCATGTGTCATCATTGAAACTACGAAGCATGTACAAGAAAACTAAGCTATCCATATATATATATATATATATATATATATATATATATATATATATATATATATATATATATATATATATATATATATATAT
>LR738712.1:112172052-112192247 GCA_902687465.1 Secale cereale | reverse complement strand
GGGGGGGGGATCATACCTTGTGGGCATATCATCAAACACCTTGTGCGCATCGGCCGCCAGCGCAACAAATTGCAAGCTCTCCGGTGCTTCGGTCGACGGAGGTGCGGCCGGATGCCCTGCAAGTTTCTTCTTTGGCCGCCTAAAAGGTTGGCGGCAATTGGCCGCTCCCGCGCGATGCCATTTCCCTCCGAGCGCTAAACCTATTATACCGCGCGCGTCATTGTTGCGTGGCTACTGGAGTGCCCATTACGGCCCCGTGCACGTCAAAAAGCTGTTTTTTCCGGCGCGCGGGTAAGATAGCGCACCAGTTGGAGATGCTCTAAGAAATGGGAAATCTACTATGATTCAATTTCTATTGTTTGGTTGACAGTTGGAATTTCTCATGGAATCAATCAACTTCACAATTCAGAGGAAGGAGACTTGTCGCACGCAAGGACAGGGGCACAAGGACTGTCGACCGCCATCTGCATCAAGATTCGTAAACTCATTTGTGCGTATCATGTATATCTCCTCGTATAGCCTTCTGCAAAAATCTGTAATTGGATCTTAAATGGAAAGCAACCTATATGTTCCGTGGGACCGGTATCGAGGCTACAGAAATTTCGATGAACAGTCGGTGCAAAAAGTTTATAATAAAATGGTAGCATTGTGGAAAAATCATTCACTCCGTTCTTCTTCTTCATGTCGGTCTATCTTAAAGCACCTTGTTTTCTAGCAGCAATGTTGTAGAGGAAAAGGGACCAAAGCGATTATATTCTTAGCGACTTAGAGACGTCAACGATAGTAACAAAAATAGTTGTATATTCAAATCTTTTGTGGTCTTTCGTATCTCCAAACTCACTATCTACACTCTTCCCTCCCTTCCTACCGGGACGCTCGCGCGGGTGGCTCCGGAGGCAAAAACCTAGCCCCCGAGTGTCCCTTTCTTCGTGGCCCCATGGCCCCTGCCGCCGCCTAATAACCAACAAGTGTAGGGGATCAGTTGTAGCCTCTTTCGATAAGTAAGAGTGTCGAACCCAATGAGGAGCTAAAGATAGAACAAATATTCCCTCAAGTTCTATCGACCACCGATACAACTCTACGCATGCTTAACGTTCGCTTTACCTAGAACAAGTATGAAATTAGAAGTACTTTGTAGGTGTTGTGGGATAGGTTTGCAAGATAATAAAGAGCACGTAAATAAAAACTAGGGTCTGTTTAGATAAATAAAGAATTAAGTTAGTATAGCGAGTGTGAAAAAGTGATGGTAAGAGTTGTGGAATTGTCCCTAAGCAATTGACTACGTTACTAGACCGATAACAAGTTTTATGTGGGAGAGGCCACTGCTAGCACGTCACCCCTTACTTGGAATTCTATGCACTTACGATTGGAACTCCAGCAAGCATCCACAACTACTGTCATTCATTAAGGTAAAACCCAACCATAGCCTTAAGATATATTGGCCCCTCTTCAATCCCGTATGCATGAATTTCTATGCTAGGCTGAAGCTGTTGTCACCCTTGCCCTCCAATACATAGTCCTATCAACATACAACTAACCCTATGGTGTGATCCACACGCGCTCTCATATGATGGGAACCAAAGGACAACAACATAACCACAAGCAAACTAAATCAATCATAGCAATTCGCCAATCATCGATATGACAACAAAAATCTACTCAAGCATCATAGGATGCACCACATCATTGGATAATAATATGAAGCATAAAGCACCATGTTCAAGTCGAGGGTACAACGGGTTGCGGGAGATTGGACGGCTAAATAAGATGAGGTAAGGTGATGAATATGTTGGGGAAGATGACAGAGGTGTTGGTGTAGATCGCCATCACACGATGATTGCCCCGACGGCATTTCGGCGCCAAAGGGAGAGAGGGGGAGAGAGCCCCCCTCCATCTTCTTCTTCCTTGACCCCCCCCCCCCTAGATGGGAGGAGGGTTTCCCCTCTAGTCCATGGCCTCCATGGTGGCGGAAGGGCGAGAGACCCTCCGATATTGGATCTGTCTCTCTGTTTCTCTTCTGTTTTGCGACCCCTATTTTTGGCCTTTCACCGTTTCTTAAATTCTCGGAGATCTGTAACTCCGATTGGGATGAAATTTTAACACGATTTTTATCCGGATATAAGCTTCCTTGCATCCGGAGGACACCTCCAACCGACCTTCAGGGTGGCCACAAGCTCCCTGGCCGCGCCCTGGGTAGGGGACGTGCCTCAAGGGTTTGTGGGCCCCTCGGGCATCGCCTCGCGTTGATTCCGCTTCCCAAAAACCACATATATTCCATAAAAAATCTCCGTAATTTTTTATCACATTGGGACTCCGTTTGATATGGATTTTCTGTGAAACAAAAAATATGCAACAAATAGGAAGTGGCACTGACCACTGCATCAATATGTTAGTCCCAAAAAATGATAAATGTTGCCAAAAGTATATGAAAGTTGTAAAACATTGGCATGAAACAATTAAAAATTATGGATATGATGGAGACGTATCAACATCCCCCAGTTTAATTTCTGCTCATCCTCGAGTAGGTAAATGATAAAAAGATATTTTTTGATGTGGAATGCTACCTAGTATAACCTTGATCATGTAATCTAATCATGGCAAGAATATTAAGACATGAGTGATTCAAACCAATAGTATATCATTTGACATCGAAAGAATAATACAAGACATGCATGTAATTCATCATTGCCTTTCATAATAATGGATCTAAAGGAAAGAGCATCTATATGTTGGCGGTCTGGGAATCAGGGTACCCAGACTTGCCTGCCTGCGGCCCATGACGCGGGCCCTTCACCGGCCTGGTACGAACCATCTTCACCTTAGACACTCAAGACCCTCGCGAGGCGGACGCCACCAAGACCTTCGGAAGGGGCAGTCTCACTAGGCTGGCTCCCGAGGAGCGGAGATCTCTATGCACGCCCCCACCTCGTGAGGTCCGGGTGACGCTAGCCATGACGGCCAAGGCTAGGCGGACGCCAGCGGGCGCAGGACAACATGTTTCCTCTTTGGTGCTAAAGAGGCAAGCGCAGGCGCAGAGTCCCGAGGAATCAACCAAAGGTTTCCATTTCCATGCAACAAGCCCAGGATCGCCAGGATGGAGGTCATCATCGAGCCCACCGTGGCGTCATGATCAGAAGCTTTGCAGGCGAAGACCACCTTTTGTCAGGATAAGATGTACTAGTTGTCTCCCTTCAAATTTGGCGGTTGTTGGATCCCTTCCCGCTTACATTTGGGGGGAAGAGGACCAAGGCCCCTATAAATATAGCTTAGCCACCACATAGAAGAGGATAGATCATTCAGACCACCCTCACCACCACGCAAGCAAGAACACACCTCGCGAGGTTGTTCAACCACTGTACTAGTTCTTCCCCACCCACCTTGAGGCAATCCACCACATTGCAGGAGTAGGGCCACTCATCGATGGGAGGCCTGAACCTGGGTAAACTGCCCTATGTCATTTTCCTTCTTGTTCCTCGATCTACTTCATAGAGACGGCGAGTAGGCAAATAAGGGAAGTTGAGTTCTTCGCACGCACCCCAGTGTTTGAACTTACAAGGGTTTTGCGGAGCCCTGAATACGACATTTGGCGCACTAGGTAGGGGTGCGTATCGAAGAGCCACCTTCCCCGTCGTCGCGCTCTATCCTCGCCGCCCAGCCTCCGATCATGGCAGGCGTCGCACCACCCGCTGGCCCGCGGGCCGCGCTTGGAGGTGGCGTGCCTGATACGTCTCCAACGTATCTATAATTTTTGATTGTTCCATGCTATTATTTATGAAGTCTTGGATGTTTAATGGGCTTTATAATTCACTTTATATCATTTTTGGGACTAACCTACTAACCCAAAGGCTCAGTCCAGATTGCTGTTTTTTTTTGCCTATTTCAGGGTTTTGCAGAAAAGGAATATCAAACGGAGTCCAAACGGAATGAAACCTTCGCGAGAGATATTTTTGGAGGAAATCACGCAGGATAGACTTCAGGGCCAAGCCAGGAGACAGCAGGGCCACCCTCGAGGGTGGGGGGCGTGCCCTCCTTCCCAGGGCGCGCCCCCCTACCTCGAGGGCTGGCCCCACGACCCCCGGTGCCCCTCTTCCTCCTATATATACCTACGTACCCCAGAAACTCCGAACGCAGAGAGAAAACCTTAATTCCACCGCCGTATCTACTGTTCCCGTGGAGATCCCATCTTGGAGCCTGTTCCGGGAGGGGGATCCATCACGGAGGCCTTCATCATCATCATCATCATCGCCCTCATCATGAGTTGTGAGTAGTTTACCACAGACCTTCGGGTCCATAGCTAGTATCTAGATGGCTTCTTCTCTCTCTCTGGATCTCAATACAAAGTTCTCCTCGGTCTTCGAGGAGATCTATTCGATGTAATCTCCTTTTGCGGTGTGTTTGTCGAGATCCAATGAATTGTGAGTTTATGATCAAGGTTATCTATGAAAGATATTTGGTTCTTCTCTGAACTTTTTATGTGTGCTCATAATATCCTTGCAAGTCTCTTCGAATTATTGGTTTGGTTTGGCCTACTAGATCTATAGTTATTGCAATGGGAGAAGTGCTTGGCTTTGGGTTCAATCTTGCGGTGTCCTTTCCCAGTGACAGTAGGGGCAGCAAGGCACGCATTGTATTGTTGCCATCGAGGATAAAAAGATGGGGTTTTCATCATATTGCTTGAGTTTATCCCTCTAGATCATGTCATCTTGCTTAAGGCGTACTCTGTTTGTATGAACTCAATACACTAGATGCATGCTGGATAGCGGTCGATGTGTGGAGTAATAGTAGTAGATGCATGCAGGAGTCGGTCTACTTGTCTCGGACGTGATGCCTATATACAATGATCATGCCTAGATAGTCTCATAATTATTCACTTTTCTATCTATTGCTCGACAGTAATTTGTTTACCCGCCGTAGAATATCGCTATCATGAGAGAAGCCACTAGAGAAAACTATGGCTCCCGGGTCTATCTCTATCATATTACTTTCCCGTTAATTTCTTTTGCCGTTGTTTATTTGCTGTTTTATTTAACCAAAAATATAAACTATCATCTCTATCAGATCTCACTCTCATAAGTGACCGTAAAGGGATTGACAACCCCTTATCGCGTTGGCTGCGAAGTTCTTATTTGTTTGTGCAGGTGCGTGGGACTGGCGCGTGGTCTCCTACTGGATCGATACCTTGGTTCTCAAAAATTGAGGGAAATACTTGCGCTACCGTGCTGCATCTCCCTTTCCTCTTCGAGGGAATACAACGCAAGCTCAAGAGGTAGCAAGAAGAATTTCTCGCGCCGTTGCCGGGGAGGCTTACGCAAAAGTCATATACCAAGTACCTATCACAAATCCTTATCCTTCGCATTACATTTATTTGCCTCTCGTTTTCCTCTCCCCCACTTCACCTTTGCCGTTTTATTCGCCCTTCTTCCGCCGTGTGTTTATCGTTGCCTCTCGTTTGCTTGTGTGCCATGTGCCTTCTATGTGCTTGCATCTTTGCTTGCTAAAAATCAATTGTTATGGATCACCTTAAAGTGTTCTACCTGGATCATCTTCGATCCCTTTGCTCTCGCGCTGAAACCCCAACTAGCTTAGCTGATGGGAAATCTTTAGATGAGAATGCTCATTTTGTGCATCACCATTTGTCTGAAAAGGGGAGACTCTTATGGGATCAAATAAACAGATTGATGTGTTATGCTTGGAATCTTTGTGAAATTTCTGATTTTACTTGTTGCTCTAAGAACCCTAAAAAACACCCACCCTACCTATGTGAGTTCAATGATAATGAAATCTTATCCTCTTATGCAAAGGGTGTTTATAGTTACTACGATATCGAACAAATTGAAGATTTTTTTGCTTTTAAGGGTGCTTATGAAGTTGCTTCTTTGATTGAAAAGTATGGTATTACTCTCTACGCATCTGAAAATTTTGACATACTTAAATATTGCTTTGAAAACTATGCTCATAATGCCTATGTCAAAGATATTATTGAAAGAATGACCGCTGCTTTGAAAGAAAATAATGATATGCATGAATCTATAGATAATTTTGATTCCGATGATTTGATTGAAACATCCCTTGATGAACATGATGCTTGCTATCCTTGTGGCCACGATGCCAATATTTATGAAGATGAATTTGCTATAGTTCCGTATGTTAAACATGAGATCGTTGCAATTGCACCCATACTTGATAGTTCCTTTGATGAAAAGCATGATTGCAATGATGTTATTATAAATTCTTTTAATGCCAATTGTGCTAATGATATGCAAAACCCTAAGCTTGGGGATGCTTATTTTGCTATGTCCACTACTTGTTGCAATGATCATGATTGGGGTGATTCTTCTTATGATTTTGAAAATTTATTTAATCCCCATAATGAATATAGGATTAATAATAATGTTTGCATTAATATTGAAAGTGGGTTAGGAAGAGTGTCAACTTTAGATCCCACATACTTGGAGAATGATCAATCTTATGAAACTTTTGATAAAAGTGGGTTTGGAGAGGTCATGACTTTAGTTAATGTTAATCCCACTATTTTGGAAGAGTGTCAACTTTGCATGCATGTGGATCGTGTTGAGAATATGTTATGTGATAGCTATTTTGTTGAATTTGATCATGATCCTACATGCAATTATTATGAGAGAGGGAAATATGGTTGTAGAAATTTTCATGTTACTAAATTACCTCTCGTTATGTTGAGATTGCTAGTGTTTCTTTCTCCTTCCTTGCATATGCTAGATCTTGCTTGTCTTGGTAATTTGTTTTCCTATAAGATGCCTATGCATAGGAAGTACGTTAGACTTAGATGTGTTTGTCACATGTCTTATGATGCTCTCTTTGTGCTTCAATTCTTATCTTTCATGTGAGCATCATTGAATTATCGTGCCTAGCTAGGGGCGTAAAACGATATCGTTTGTTGGGAGGCAACCCAATTTTGTGTTTTTTGCTTTTGTTGCTGTTAGGGAATAAATATTGCATCTAGCCTCTGATTAGATGTGTTTTCATGTTTTGTTTAGTGTTTGTGCCAAGTAGAACCTTTGGTAAGACTTGTGTGAAGTTTATTTGATCTTGCTGTGAAAAACAGAACCGTTAGCGCTCGCTAAAGTAGTCTTCAGATTTTACTGGAGCATGCTTTTTAGTTGATTCTTTTTGCTGATGATTGGTAGACAAATTGCGCAAATTTACCAATTTAGGTTGAATTTTTTTGGAGTTCCAGAAGTAGGTGAACCCAGCAGATTACTACAGACTGTTCTGTTTTTGACAGATTCTGTTTTTCGTGTGTTGTTTGCTTATTCCGATGCATCTATGAGTAATATTGGAGGATATGAACCATAGAGAAGTTGGAGTACAGTAGGTTTAACACCAATATAAACAATGAATGAATTCCTTGCTGTACCTTTTAGTGGTGGTTTGCTTTCTCTTACTAACGGAGCTCACGAGAATTTTTGTCTAAGTTTTGTGTTGTGAAGTTTTCAAGTTTTGAGTATTGCTTTGATGGACTATGGAACAAGGAGTAGAAAAGGCCTAATCTTGGGGATGGCCATGGCACCCCAAGTAAATTCAAGACTATCAAAAGCCTAAGCTTGGGGATGCCCCGGGAAGGCATCCCCTCTTTCGTCTTCATCCATCGGTAACTATACTTGGAGCTATATTTTTATTCGCAACATGCTATGTGTTTTGCTTGGAGCGTCTTGTATAATTTGAGTCTTTGCTTGTTAGTTTGTCACAATCATCCTTGCTGGACACACCTATTTGAGAGAGTTAAATATTCCCTAGAAATTGTTAGAACACTCTATATGCTTCACTTATATCTTTTGAGTTGAATAGCTTTTGCTCTAGTGCTTCACTTATATCTTTTAAAGCACGGTGGTGGTAATATTTTGTAGAAATTATTGAACTCTCATGCTTCACTTAGATCTATTTGAGAGGCTATTAAAACAGCATGGTAAAGTGTTTAGGCTAAAGAAACTAGTCTTCACATGGTAGACATCCAATGTCAATGTAGTAATTTTTTTTCACACCAAGTGCATTGAGTAGAAAGAGATGTTGGATGCTTGATAATTGTTTTGAGGCATGAGGATAGTGATATTAGAGTCATGTGTAATGCCCAAGGATGGAATTATACCTCCTACGTGTCGAGGCACGACTTAAAGGCATAAGTCCATCCTAGAATGATCTCAAGTTTGGTATCTTTGCACGACTCATGTAAAAGAGGGATTAAATTGCAAAAGGAGATAGTTGGCTTACACTCGCCACTTCACACAATACATTACATAAACAATCATCATTCAAAACATCACAACCCGACTACGGGTGAAGAACCAAAAGAAAGATACCAAAAACAACATAAAGCCACAGGACAAGATCGAATCCTAGTAGAAACCACTACTGAACATCGAAACGTCACAAGCAAACGGTCAAACTCTTCAACGAGCTCCTGGTGAAGCACTGAACCAGCTCCTGCATCGTACACGGCTGAACCTGCAACTGGTGTGGTGAAGTAACTGTGAGCCACAGAGGACTCAGCAATCCCGTTCCCGGGTAACAAGACTATTTAAGCCTTGGGTGTGGACAAGGCTGAAGAAAAGAATATGAGGTGAAGGAACAAACAAGAGTCTGCAGCAGCAACTAGCACTAACTTACGTAAAAGAGAGCGAGAAGAGAAGAGCATCAGTCGAAAGATGATCACGAAGTGATCCTAACTAAAGCCGGTCAAACATAACCCCACCGTGTTCAACTCCCGAATCCCTATTCGGAAATTGACAGTCACGGTACACACGCTGGTAGTGTATTGAAACATTGTGTCAAGTTATCTACAACCGGAATTAACAAGCTCCCATCTGCCACATAACCGCGGGCACGGCTTTCGAAAGTTCAAACCCTGCAGGGGTGTTCCAACTTGACCCATTACAAGCCCACGATCCGCGGAGTCGCAACTCCAAAGTGGGAAGACCCGAGTATCCTCGGAATCCCGTGCTCAAGATATACCAAGCTAAGGTAAGGCTAATCCAGCAAATCCTCCCGGCGTGCCGACACCCTGATAGTAGCCGCGCGTATCTAGTCTCAGGCCACGACCGGATGAGCACAGCGTACAGTGGCCGAAATACCCAAGTTGCCAAGGGGGGCCCCGCACACGACTCTAGTTTGGACCAACACTCAAATCGAGCACTGGCCCAGGGGGGGGGGGGTTGAATTAATTAAGCCTCGGGTTAATTACTCCCTCGGAAAGGTTTTAGTTGTATTAGGCGAATAGTACCAATGTTGGGACTTGCTGGAAAAGACTTAGCACTTAGCGGTTTATCGAGGGGGTCCCATACACCCCAACCGTGTTAGGAACGCATAATCAAGGAACATAAAACCGGCTTATACGGATCCTAACGGCATGAGTGGAACAAATCACCAAGCAAAAGGCTTAGCCTTCCACCCTTGCCAATATATAGGTGATTTCAGTTAAAGCATTTAGATAGAGTGATATAACCCAACCAAACTTCAACATGAAGCAAGCATCTTCAATCTTCACCTGCAACTAACAATGCTATAAGAGGGGCTGAGCAAGCCTACGTATAGCCAAGCAACGGTTCGCGTAGGTAGGGTGGTTAAACATGGCAATTGGTTACAAGTAGGAGGCTGACAAGAAAGACATGGGCATCGAGGCAAAGCTATAGATCGAGACTACTAGCAATAGGCAAAAATAGTAATGGTATCCGGGTTCGGTCATCTTGCCTGGAATTCCACAAGGGAGAAGAACGGATCCAAGAAGAAGACGGAGCAACGCAGACGAGCGAAACCTCACAACTCCGGAACGAAACCGAAGCTATCAAGAGAAGCAAACCGGAAAGAAAGAAACAACACGGTAAACACCCAAGCATAAACATGGCATACGATGCACAAGCAAGCATGATGCATGTCCGGTTTAATTATGCATGGCATGGCAAAGTGCACAAACAAATACTACAAGTTAAGTGGAGATCAATATGCAACGGGTTGCATATTGACGAAACACCACATTTAATTATTTAGTTGACTCTCGTTATTAACAAGACAAGATTAAATGTTTTTAACATGGCAAGAGGTGAAGCATAAAGAAACTACACTATTAAGGCATTTTAAATGAGGCCGGAGAATAACAACAACATATCCGGAAAATCCTCATGAGCATGTTTAATAATTATAAGCAAACAACAATTAACACATATTAATGTTGTTAACATGATGCGGAAGACATGATCAAGTTTATGCAAGTTTTATTAAAAGGTTGACAAGAAGATGAAGCATTTGTCACCGTGGTGGAAAGAAAGAGGGTGCCACGGCAACGATCCGAAATGAGGCAATGGCATCATATCGGTACCGGTAACTCGGTGAGGGACCGGTGCAAAACAAAAGGTGGAGTGAACGAGTTGAACAAGATGATGGGGTGATCCCGTTGCCGGGTTCCCACGAGTCGGCGACGAGGCAACCGAGGAACAACAAAAGGGACGAAACGGACACGGTGCTCACACGGGAAACATTTCATACAACACAACAAGCATGCATCACACGGGTCACGTCTCGGGGTTATACCTTTGAAGCGTGCGTTTCGGGGCGGTTCGAGACGTAGTGGAAGAAGTCGTTCACGGCCGTAGAGCGAAGTAGGCGTTCACGTTTCCGAAGTGGAAGTAGTCGTTCCGTAGAGGTACTTGGCGCATCCGTCTTTTCCGGGCGACGGTAGTGGTACACGCGACGGAAGTCATTCGGGTCGTCGTGGTACTTGTCGGTCATGTAGTCGTACACGGAGGCGTTTCCGTTTCCGAAGAGGTACTTGTCGCGTCGGCGTTCGTAGTGGTACTTGTGGTCTCCGAACTTGTCGTTTTTCCGTAGATGAACGGGTCGTCGTGGTACTTGTCGGGGCCGTCTTGGCAACGTAGTTGTACACGGGTCGTTGCGGTCTTTGGCGGTAGACGTTTCCGTTCTCTGTCAAGGTCAACACCACACACAAAAACAAAACAACACTACTGCAGCAACGAGGCAAAACGCAGCAAGGACAGCAGCGACAAAGGAAGGAGGCAGCAGGTTGCTGTGGTGCACGGAGGCGGGGCCTCGGCCTCGGCGCTGCTCGATCTGCTCGTTGGAGAGGAGGGGCGCTGGAAGCGGTCGAAGGCAGCGGGACGGAAGAGCTCGACGCTGCTGCTGGGAAGGGATGCGGCCTGGGACTCGGGGACGGAGGGGCTCTGCCTGGAGGACAGGAGTGGCTCCAGCGCTGGACGGAGGAGGGACCGCGGTGACCTTGGCTGGAGGGATGAAGCCGTGGCCGGCGCGGCGGAGCACTTGGAGGAGAAGGACGCCGGCGGCTCCTGGAGAGGAAGGGCGCCCGACGGGAGGAGTTCTGGCGCTGGGTCGCCTGGGAAACGGAGGGAAGGAGCTTGGTGGCCGGCGGGATCCGGGCTGGACGACGGCGAGGCGGGCCTGGCCAGCCTGGAGGGAGATCGAGGGGAGGGGCTCGGCGCGAGGGGAACGGGGTGTTGTTCGGGGTCGAGGGAGAGAAGGGATGCGACAGAGAGCGAGGGAAAAGGGACGAGTGGCTCGGGCAGAGAGAGAGAGATCGAGAGGGAGGCTGCGGCGGCGCAGGGGGGGAACAGAGGGAGGAGCGAGGGATTAGGGTTGGGGAGTGCGGATTGGGCCAGGAGGCCTGGGAACCCAGATGGGCTGGAAGGAGGAGAGGGAAGGCTGGGCCTCTCTTCCTCTGCTGTTTTATTCCCAAAATAAAACAGAAGAAAAAAAAACAAACAAGAAGAAGAAGAAAAAGAGGTGCTAGAAAAAGGCTTAGGACAAGAAGTAATAATCCCTGGACTCACAAAAAAAAAATGTCAGGGATTTAAATAAAATAGAAGGAGGTTTTTGGAAGGACCTCGAAACACTGAAAAGAATTCGGCAAGGTTGGAAAGAGAAGCTCGAAGTGGAAAAGACATGGGGAAATATGCAAGTGTGTTACGGTGATTCCGAAGCAATGGAATAATTATTAATATAGCTCCATAATATTGAGAGGCTTATATATGTTATAAAGAGAAGACATCTTCCCTCGATTTAAATGGACCGAAGGTCCACACGATTTATTAGGTTGCTAAAAAAAATAAAGAGATGATGGCATGATGCATGATGCAATGCAAAAAATAAATAACACAAGCACAAACAAACACACGGGCAACCCGGAACATCTGGAATCTTCTGGAAGCTTCTGGAATCTTCTGGGACGTCGGTCTCGGGCGTCACAACTCTCCCACACTAACAGAGGATCTCGACCCGAGATCCTAAAGATATCTCCGGGTAAAAACGGAAGAGGAAGAGGTAAAACAAAGTTGCTTCTTTGACAGACGAGTGAAACCAAGAACCTTGAGAGGTTTAAACAAGTTGAAAGAACAAAACCACATAGATGAACGAAGAAGAAACACTCCGTTAGAAGAGAGGAACAAGGAACATAATGAGAACCTTGTAGGTTGAAAGACATGAAACAAGAGCTCACGGACCAAAAGAATAAGAAACTGCAATGGTATAGCCAAGGAATAAGAATGACAGAATTTGGACAGCACTCCGTCTGAAAATGGAAGGAATTGAACAAGAACTTGAGAAGATGAGATGATACTTGATGAAAACAACAACATATTGCCTCCGAAACAATTAAAGAATGGCACAAGGGGTGAGAAAGATTCAGACAGCACTCCGGTTGAAAAGAGAGGCAAAACTTGATAAGATGAGAGAACTAGAATGAAGAATACAACACTCCGGTTAAATAGACAAGCAAGGGAGAAAACATGATCTTGAAAGAAAACAAGATGATGGTGCCAAGAGAGCAATATCACAAAGCCTCCGGTAATGAAAGAATAGAATATAGATCAACGAAAGAAAAGAATGGAGAAGAAAAAACAACTTCTCCGGCAAATGAATTGAAAGAGCATCCTTACGAAGAAGGGTTGAACGGAGTTGTTGGAAAAATCAACAACGAAAAGAATAAGCTCGATGTGGGCTTATGGAGAACATCTCAAAATTAAGAGGTGACAACCGGCCACTAATGGAAAACAATTGATTGGATTGAGATCAACAAGGAGACGATAAACTTATTCACCGGAATGAAAAATGAAGAACTTGGGACATTTATAAGCACCACAATAGCAACAATTCTCAAGGAAAGCTTTTAGGTGAAAAATAACCCAAGATAACTCCAAGAGATAAAAGGAGGGGTTGAAAGGATCTCCTAAAGAGAAAGAAATGATGGTTTTTAATTATCTCATTCCTGACAACTTGTGAATCATGAAACATGAAGGAATTGTCAAAATGACATAACACCATCTGAAAGATAAGGTAGAAAGGATTTCAATTGTTAAGCATGATGAAGAATGCTTGAGCTCCAACAATAATCTTGATGAAACTTTGAGGATGAATTAAAACATGATCAATCATCATGAGAACTCCGGTAATGAAAGCAAGAGAAGTGAAAGATGAAAAGAATATGAATCAAGGACTGCGATGAATAGATTGAGCTTTGAAATGATATAATTGAAATAACTTGGAGCTCCGGAAAAGAAGATGAACAACTTAGAACCGAGAATATGATATGATGAACAAGCTCCGGAAAACAGAGATTAAAACACCTTGAAGGAATAAGAATAAGAATTATGCCATGCATCTCCTTCACCAATTTAAATGATGGCAACCAAGGATTAGGCATACTACTTATTCTCGTTGGAAAGAATTAAGAGAGATCTCGCACAAGCTTGGATAAATCTTCAACAAAGCACCGGTAGGATTATGAAAAGAACAAATGAATTAAAACGATAACAATAGAAGAGAAAACTTGAATGAACCACCGTAAGAATTAGGAGACGAACGAAGAGACATCAATGAAGAATATTTGGAGGACGAGGTTGAAAACTGAGAACGAAGAAATATGCTGAAATGAAGGCCTTCGGAGGATCACAAAGAAAAGAATTCATGAAATGCTCCGGATGGCATAAAAGAATTCCTCACAAGCGGAACAATAATGAGGATGGCAAGAAGCTAGAACCACGAATCTTCAAGAAGACGGGCCAAGATTTAAGAGAAACACTTCTCCGATCTCCAAATGGTGAGAATGAAGACGAGAAATGCCATGAAGAATTGTTGAGCACTCCGGAATGAGGAATTAAAAGGTTGAACCAAAGATGAAAAGAAATTTGAAAACAATCTTGGAGAAGGCATGTGACTGATGGAAATCATTCTTACGTCACACTTTGAAAAGAATTTGAGTATAATTCCGGAATAATTAGAAGAGTCAGGTAAGATCCTGGGAAAAGACCTGTGGGTTAGGGCCCACTCAAAAGAAATCACCGTTGAAAAAGATTGCTTGAGAGATATTGCACCGGTTGAATTAAAAGGCTTGAATAAGGAGACAAAGCTCAAAATAGCTTGAATGGATTAAGAATGGAATTATGAATCTTCAGCACTCCGGATATGAAAAGCAAGAGGAGAATGATTAATTGGGGCACCGGAATAAGAAAGCATTGTGAAAAGAGGAAAAAGGATAAGATCAACACCAAAATTTTGAATTACATCCACCGGCAGAATTAGAGGAGAAAAGAATGATGAACTTGAAGCTCTCGAGCATCTTCACGATAATTCACCGGATAAGAACATTGATGGAAAAGAATGAAGAAACATCACTTGAATAAAAAATGGATACTTCATCTGAGAATTTCTGGCTCAATGCAGAAAAGGGTGGGAGGGTGGGGAAAACAAAGACAAATTGGGATGAGCAAAATGGACACCGGTTGAAAAGAATTAACATGAAGATCTTGATGGTCAAGAAGAATTAGCACTCCCATAGAAATATGAGGATACCGGTTAGGAAGGTATGGGATCAACATTTGACAACGAAGCAACTCGAATACCAGAATCAAAACAAGAACAAAGGATAGATGTGTAGCAGCCTAATCTTCACAACATCATTCGAACAGAGGATTGAACGAATGAATTCTGCAGGTACATCAACTCGACGAGAAACCACTTGGAGAACCAAAGGTAAATAAAAAGGAACAAGGTGCAGAAGAACAAATACAAGATAGAAGTTTCGCTCGACATCTTTGTGCTGTAAGATTATGGAACGTGTTACAAAAGGGTTTTGCAATCCCCGGATCAGCATAGCCAAGGACCCTTTAAGATGCAACTCCCGATCAGAACAAGTCCATAAAACCACTTCACTCAATGTAAAACCCCAAACTTCATATCGAGCATCCGTTGGAAGAATGCTTAGAACTACTAGATGAACCCACCTATAGATTTCCGAAAGTTTCCAGTTATGCAATCAGGTGTTGGGGATACACGGGAAGCACCGCGCAATCAACTCTAAACCTACATCCAGGTGTATCCATCCTTCAACACATAACCAGTCTTTCTCGGAAACTGTTTACCTCGGACCTTCGAAAAGCATCCACTATAACAAGCTATGGCAATACTCTCGAACTACCTCCCCAGTACTGGGTGATGTCGGGGTTATCTTGCCACTGGCCGTATAGGGGAGATTTTCGATGTCGGCCGTCTTAAGTATTTAGTACTGTCGCGATATGCTTGTTACAATGATACCCCGAAGCTCAACTCCTCGGTAACAGGAGGCATCGGGAACAATATCCTTGTCACAAGAACATCGAAACAATCCCAGAATACTCGCGGGATTCCTAAAAAAATTTTTGTGCAAATTTTGAAGATAGGAGAGACAAGAGTAGACGTCAGGAGTCCTCACCAGAGAGAAAGGGGATGGGAAGCAAAGAAATCCTACTCTCCGATATAATATAGGACTCAAAAAGTTTTCAGTGTGTGCCTAGACTCAACCGTCAACGATTCGATCAATCAGTGGGGGCTTCTAGGTCGGAGAAGGCTCTGATACCAACTTGTAATGCCCAAGGATGGAATTATACCTCCTACGTGTCGAGGCACGACTTAAAGGCATAAGTCCATCCTAGAATGATCTCAAGTTTGGTATCTTTGCACGACTCATGTAAAAGAGGGATTAAATTGCAAAAGGAGATAGTTGGCTTACACTCGCCACTTCACACAATACATTACATAAACAATCATCATTCAAAACATCACAACCCGACTACGGGTGAAGAACCAAAAGAAAGATACCAAAAACAACATAAAGCCACAGGACAAGATCGAATCCTAGTAGAAACCACTACTGAACATCGAAACGTCACAAGCAAACGGTCAAACTCTTCAACGAGCTCCTGGTGAAGCACTGAACCAGCTCCTGCATCGTACACGGCTGAACCTGCAACTGGTGTGGTGAAGTAACTGTGAGCCACAGAGGACTCAGCAATCCCGTTCCCGGGTAACAAGACTATTTAAGCCTTGGGTGTGGACAAGGCTGAAGAAAAGAATATGAGGTGAAGGAACAAACAAGAGTCTGCAACAGCAACTAGCACTAACTTACGTAAAAGAGAGCGAGAAGAGAAGAGCATCGGTCGAAAGATGATCACGAAGTGATCCTAACTAAAGCCGGTCAAACATAACCCCACCGTGTTCAACTCCCGAATCCCTATTCGGAAATTGACAGTCACGGTACACACGCTGGTAGTGTATTGAAACATTGTGTCAAGTTATCTACAACCGGAATTAACAAGCTCCCATCTGCCACATAACCGCGGGCACGGCTTTCGAAAGTTCAAACCCTGCAGGGGTGTTCCAACTTGACCCATTACAAGCCCACGATCCGCGGAGTCGCAACTCCAAAGTGGGAAGACCCGAGTATCCTCGGAATCCCGTGCTCAAGATATACCGAGCTAAGGTAAGGCTAATCCAGCAAATCCTCCCGGCGTGCCGACACCCTGATAGTAGCCGCGCGTATCTAGTCTCAGGCCACGACCGGATGAGCACAGCGTACAGTGGCCGAAATACCCAAGTTGCCAAGGGGGGCCCCGCACACGACTCTAGTTTGGACCAACACTCAAATCGAGCACTGGCCCAGGGGGGGTTGAATTAATTAAGCCTCGGGTTAATTACTCCCTCGGAAAGGTTTTAGTTGTATTAGGCGAATAGTACCAATGTTGGGACTTGCTGGAAAAGACTTAGCACTTAGCGGTTTATCGAGGGGGTCCCATACACCCCAACCGTGTTAGGAACGCATAATCAAGGAACATAAAACCGGCTTATACGGATCCTAACGGCATGAGTGGAACAAATCACCAAGCAAAAGGCTTAGCCTTCCACCCTTGCCAATATATAGGTGATTTCAGTTAAAGCATTTAGATAGAGTGATATAACCCAACCAAACTTCAACATGAAGCAAGCATCTTCAATCTTCACCTGCAACTAACAATGCTATAAGAGGGGCTGAGCAAGCCTACGTATAGCCAAGCAACGGTTCGCGTAGGTAGGGTGGTTAAACATGGCAATTGGTTACAAGTAGGAGGCTGACAGGAAAGACATGGGCATCGAGGCAAAGCTATAGATCGAGACTACTAGCAATAGGCAAAAATAGTAATGGTATCCGGGTTCGGTCATCTTGCCTGGAATTCCACAAGGGAGAAGAACGGATCCAAGAAGAAGACGGAGCAACGCAGACGAGCGAAACCTCACAACTCCGGAACGAAACCGAAGCTATCAAGAGAAGCAAACCGGAAAGAAAGAAACAACACGGTAAACACCCAAGCATAAACATGGCATACGATGCACAAGCAAGCATGATGCATGTACGGTTTAATTATGCATGGCATGGCAAAGTGCACAAACAAATACTACAAGTTAAGTGGAGATCAATATGCAACGGGTTGCATATTGACGAAACACCACATTTAATTATTTAGTTGACTCTCGTTATTAACAAGACAAGATTAAATGTTTTTAACATGGCAAGAGGTGAAGCATAAAGAAACTACACTATTAAGGCATTTTAAATGAGGCCGGAGAATAACAACAACATATCCGGAAAATCCTCATGAGCATGTTTAATAATTATAAGCAAACAACAATTAACACATATTAATGTTGTTAACATGATGCGGAAGACATGATCAAGTTTATGCAAGTTTTATTAAAAGGTTGACAAGAAGATGAAGCATTTGTCACCGTGGTGGAAAGAAAGAGGGTGCCACGGCAACGATCCGAAATGAGGCAATGGCATCATATCGGTACCGGTAACTCGGTGAGGGACCGGTGCAAAACAAAAGGTGGAGTGAACGAGTTGAACAAGATGATGGGGTGATCCCGTTGCCGGGTTCCCACGAGTCGGCGACGAGGCAACCGAGGAACAACAAAAGGGACGAAACGGACACGGTGCTCACACGGGAAACATTTCATACAACACAACAAGCATGCATCACACGGGTCACGTCTCGGGGTTATACCTTTGAAGCGTGCGTTTCGGGGCGGTTCGAGACGTAGTGGAAGAAGTCGTTCACGGCCGTAGAGCGAAGTAGGCGTTCACGTTTCCGAAGTGGAAGTAGTCGTTCCGTAGAGGTACTTGGCGCATCCGTCTTTTCCGGGCGACGGTAGTGGTACACGCGACGGAAGTCGTTCGGGTCGTCGTGGTACTTGTCGGTCATGTAGTCGTACACGGAGGCGTTTCCGTTTCCGAAGAGGTACTTGTCGCGTCGGCGTTCGTAGTGGTACTTGTGGTCTCCGAACTTGTCGTTTTTCCGTAGATGAACGGGTCGTCGTGGTACTTGTCGGGGCCGTCTTGGCAACGTAGTTGTACACGGGTCGTTGCGGTCTTTGGCGGTAGACGTTTCCGTTCTCTGTCAAGGTCAACACCACACACAAAAACAAAACAACACTACTGCAGCAACGAGGCAAAACGCAGCAAGGACAGCAGCGACAAAGGAAGGAGGCAGCAGGTTGCTGTGGTGCACGGAGGCGGGGCCTCGGCCTCGGCGCTGCTCGATCTGCTCGTTGGAGAGGAGGGGCGCTGGAAGCGGTCGAAGGCAGCGGGACGGAAGAGCTCGACGCTGCTGCTGGGAAGGGATGCGGCCTGGGACTCGGGGACGGAGGGGCTCTGCCTGGAGGACAGGAGTGGCTCCAGCGCTGGACGGAGGAGGGACCGCGGTGACCTTGGCTGGAGGGATGAAGCCGTGGCCGGCGCGGCGGAGCACTTGGAGGAGAAGGACGCCGGCGGCTCCTGGAGAGGAAGGGCGCCCGACGGGAGGAGTTCTGGCGCTGGGTCGCCTGGGAAACGGAGGGAAGGAGCTTGGTGGCCGGCGGGATCCGGGCTGGACGACGGCGAGGCGGGCCTGGCCAGCCTGGAGGGAGATCGAGGGGAGGGGCTCGGCGCGAGGGGAACGGGGTGTTGTTCGGGGTCGAGGGAGAGAAGGGATGCGACAGAGAGCGAGGGAAAAGGGACGAGTGGCTCGGGCAGAGAGAGAGAGATCGAGAGGGAGGCTGCGGCGGCGCAGGGGGGGAACAGAGGGAGGAGCGAGGGATTAGGGTTGGGGAGTGCGGATTGGGCCAGGAGGCCTGGGAACCCAGATGGGCTGGAAGGAGGAGAGGGAAGGCTGGGCCTCTCTTCCTCTGCTGTTTTATTCCCAAAATAAAACAGAAGAAAAAAAACAAACAAGAAGAAGAAGAAAAAGAGGTGCTAGAAAAAGGCTTAGGACAAGAAGTAATAATCCCTGGACTCACAAAAAAAAATGTCAGGGATTTAAATAAAATAGAAGGAGGTTTTTGGAAGGACCTCGAAACACTGAAAAGAATTCGGCAAGGTTGGAAAGAGAAGCTCGAAGTGGAAAAGACATGGGGAAATATGCAAGTGTGTTACGGTGATTCCGAAGCAATGGAATAATTATTAATATAGCTCCATAATATTGAGAGGCTTATATATGTTATAAAGAGAAGACATCTTCCCTAGATTTAAATGGACCGAAGGTCCACACGATTTATTAGGTTGCTAAAAAAAATAAAGAGATGATGGCATGATGCATGATGCAATGCAAAAAATAAATAACACAAGCACAAACAAACACACGGGCAACCCGGAACATCTGGAATCTTCTGGAAGCTTCTGGAATCTTCTGGGACGTCGGTCTCGGGCGTCACATCATGCTAGTGGATTAATTATGAAATTGAGAAATATTTGTGTTAAGGTTAGTGATTCCCGTAGCATGCACGTATGGTGAACCGTTGTGTGACTAAGTTAAAGCATGAGGTATTTGTAGAGTGTCAACCTTTGTGTGGAGGTCGGGGGGGGGGGGGGGGGGGGT
>LR738712.1:112049943-112172004 GCA_902687465.1 Secale cereale | reverse complement strand
GGGGGGGGGGGGGGGGGGGGGGGCGATGGTTAACTCCTACCAACCTCCCCCCTAGGGGCATGCGTTGATTGCTTTGTTTTGATGACTCGTAGATTTTTGCAATAAGTATATGAGTTCTTATGACTAATGTTGAGTCCATGGATTATACGCACTCTCACCCATCCACCATTGCTAGCCTCTCTTGTACCGCGCAACTTTCGCCGGTGCCATAAACCCACTATATATCCTTCCTCAAAACAGCCACCATATTGTTCCTCAAAACAACCACCATACCTACCTATCATGGCATTTCCATAGCCATTTCGAGATATATTGCCATGCAACTTTCCACCATTCCGTTTATATGACACGCATTTGTCATATTGCCATTGCTTGATCATGTAGTTGTCATCGTATTTGTGGCAAGGCCACCATGCATAATTTATACATGTCACTATTGTTTCATTGCACATACCGGTACACCACCGGAGGCATTCATATAGAGTCATACTTTGTTGTTGTAGTATCGAGTTGTAATCTTGTGTTGTAATGAAAGTGTGATGATCATCATTTATAGAGCATTGTCCCATGGGAGGCAGGAGTCGGTCTACTTGTCTCGGACGTGATGCCTATATACAATGATCATGCCTAGATAGTCTCATAATTATTCGCTTTTCTATCAAGTGCTCGACAGTAATTTGTTTACCCGCCGTAGAATATCGCTATCATGAGAGAAGCCACTAGAGAAAACTATGGCCCCCGGGTCTATCTCTATCATATTACTTTCCCGTTAATTTCTTTTGACGTTGTTTATTTGCTGTTTTATTAAACCAAAAATACCAAAAATATAAACTATCATCTCTATCAGATCTCACTCTCGTAAGTGACCGTAAAGGGATTGACAACCCCTTATCACGTTGGCTGCGAAGTTCTTATTTGTTTGTGCAGGTGCGAGGGACTGGCGCGTGGTCTCCTACTGGATTGATACCTTGGTTCTCAAAAACTGAGGGAAATACTTACGCTACCGTGCTGGATCTCCCTTTCCTCTTCGAGGGAATACAACGCAAGCTCAAGAGGTAGCAGCACCCCCCGGGCCCTCTCCCCTGCTCTGCGACAAGTGTGGTGGCCGCCAAGGTTCAGGCCGGCGCTGCCACCGCGGTACAATGGCGCGGCCGACCCCGAAGCGTTCCTCCAGGCCTACGCAGGGGCAGTTTGGGCAGCTGGCTGCGAGGACAAGGCGATGGTGAACTGGCTCCCCATGGCCCTCGTGGGGGAGCCGCACGCCTGGTTTCTCAACTTGCCGGACTCTTCGGTGGCCTCTTGGGAAGATCTGCGTGACTTGTTCGTCGTGCGCTTCGCGGCACCGACACCCAATGCGGTAGCGGCACTCCTCGACAGTTCGCGGGCGGCGGCGTCAGGGCGCCACATTAAGGAATTCATGCGGCAGGCGGGGGTCGCGCAGTCGCCCCCAGGATGGGTAGCCCCCGAGTCCGACCGCACCTTCGACTCGAGTGACCACCCTGCATCCACGGCTGGCATCAGCGCGCTCCCTATGCTCTGCACCCCCACCATATGAAACGTGGCCATCACCAAGACCCTCATTGACGGTGGCGCAAGCCTGAACGTCCTCTCCGTTGAGGTGTTCGACCTCCTCCATGTGCCCTTCGGTCGGCTCCTCCCCACCAAGCCCTTCTCCGGGGTCGTCGACGGCTCCACCTGCCCCCTGGGGCAGATCCGCCTTCTCGTCTGAAAGAACACGCGGTGCCCCCATGTTTTGTTTTGGTTATTGATGACAATCTGTATGGACTAATGGTTGCCTTGAGTTATATTTGAAGGGTTTTTCCATAGGCTTTTCTTGGAGTCCATGTGGTGGTTTCAAGGAGAGTTTGTGATGACCAAGGTGCTATTAAGGAATTATCCAAAGATGGGTCTTGTGAGTGTTGAGCTTATTGCAAGCATGTCTTGAAGAAGAAGAGTGTGTTATCACTCATGTTTACCTTCAAGACACCATCCAAATGAAGAGAGTTGGAAAGATTCAAGGTTGATCAAGACTAAGTACAGAGAGTGTTTCAAGTCGATCAACACACAAAGCGTAGAAGATGTACCGAGAGGGATCAAGCGATACCATGGTATGGTAAGCATTGTCAATTACACTTAGTGTACTAACCCATGGTCTTTGTGAGAGTTCTATGTGGGGTTAGGTTATCTTCCATGGGCTTGCGTTAAGAGGAAGATCACATACAACCCATGGAGGATGACATCAAATCAAGGTTGTGATGTGCAAGTTCAAGTGATGCATCACAAGGAGATCAAGTGCTTGAAGCTTGCCGTCCATTGTGGTGACAATGGACTTGTGAAGATATGCCGAAGAGTGGCTCATCCATAGTGGAGTATGGGGGAGCAATCTACTAGTCTTCACCGAGCCAACGCAATCAATAAAGGTGGTCCAACTTGAGGAAGTCAAGATCGTCTACATCTAGCTCAAGTGGACTTTGTGTAAGGCAAAGGTTTGCCCTTGATAGGTTCTCTATTTTACCGGTCTCATGGTGGTAGTTTGGAGACCAGGTTGCAGGATCGATTGCTGTACTATCAAGGGGGGGCTCTCAAGTGAGTAGCTTGATCATATCATTCGTAGAGAGCTCAAACCATTGCATGCTTGCATCATATTTCTTGGTTCTTGTTTGGTTTTATTCTTGTGAGATTTGGAGCTTATTGTCATCTTCTTGACAAGCTTGAGTTCATCGAAAACGGAGTTCACATGCTTCTTCTATTGCGTTTTCGGTGTTGGAGGTTTTACCTGTCTCTTTCGAGGAAGTGTTCTCACCATTTTCTTATGGGCATTTTCTCATTTGCTTCTTATTGTTATATCGATCAATATTATGTTAGGCCATGTCGTTAGCTTTCCAACAAACTTGGTTTCGTTGAATTCGGAGTCCGTTTGCAAAAGTTATGTCAGTTTTGGTGTCCCCAGAAGGGCTGTAGCGGTACTACCGCAAATTGGAGCGGTACTACCGCTTGGAGGGGATGTAATTTTTTACTTCCGTGGCTACTTCCGCTCCGTACCAAAAACTCGTCACAAGTCCAGCGGTGGTAGGCACGGATGTAATTTTTTAGTACCGCTCTCAAGCAGTAGTACCGCTACCCCTTAGCAGTAGTACCGCTTCACCTAGCGGTAGTACCGTGAGGTCAAGCGGTACTACCGCTCCGACGGTTCTTCTGGCCTTTTTGCCTCCTCGTTGTTGTGTTTCAAAGGGCTACTACCGCCCTAGCGGTAGTACCGCTCCTTGGAGCGGTAGTACCGCTCGGTGCGGGTTGTGAGCATAACGGTTGGATTTTCCCCACCTATAAAAGGCGGTCTTCTTCCCCAATGAACCTTATCCTTTGAGCTCGTGTTCTTCCCCCATTGTTGACCTTCTTTGAGCTTGCTATCTCTCAATCCCTCCATGGATTCTTGCTAGTTTTTGGGGAAAAAGAGAGAGGAGATCTAGATCCACATTTCCACCAATCACTTTCTCCTCTAGGTGAGGGGACCCCCTTGGATCTAGATCTTGGAGTTCTTTGTGTTCTCCTTCTTGTTCTTCCCCTCATTTCCTCCCTATAATTCATTACTTTGGTGGGATTTGGGAGAGAAGGACTTGGGCACTCCGTGTGCCCTTGCCATTGCATTTGGTGCATCGGTTTGAGTTCTCCACGGTGATACGTGGAAGTTACAAGTTGAGAAGCTTATTACTGTTGGGTGCTTGGTACCCTTGAGCTTGTTCCTCTTGGGTGCTTGGGCGCCCTAGACGGCTGAGTTCACCTCGGAGCCATATTCCATTGTGGTGAACCTTCGTGGTGTCGTTGGGGAGATAGCCCCAACCTTGTGGTGTTCGGAGCTCAATCATTGTGGTGTAAAGCTCCGAGCAAGCGTCGGGGTCTCCAATTAGGTTGTGGAGATCGCCCCGAGCAATTTTACGGGTTCCGGTGACCGCCCCCAAGGGTTGCCAAAGTGTATGGGTTCGGTGACCGGCCCCAAGGGTTGCCATTTGTACGGGTTCGGTGACCGCCCTCAAGGGTACCTTAGTGGAATCACGGCATCTTGCATTGTGCGAGGGCGTGAGGAGATTACGGTGGCCCTAGTGGCTTCTTGGGGAGCATTGTGCCTCCACACCGCTCCAAGAGATTAGCATCCGCAAGGGTGTGAACTTCGTGATACATCATCATCTCCGCGTGCCTCGGTTATCTCTTACCCGAGCCCTTCACTTATGCACTTTACTTTGTGATAGCCATATTGTTTCTTGTCATATATCTTGCTATCACCTAGTTGTTTATATTTCTTAGCATAAATTGTTGGTGCACATAGGTGAGCCTAGTTGTTGTAGGTTTTATGCTTGACAAATTAACCGCTAGGTTTATTCCGCATTTGTTCGAACCTAAACCGTAATTATTTTAAAGCGCCTATTCACCCCCCTCTAGGCGACATCCACAATCTTTCACCGTCACATTTGCCACGCGCTACAACTATCGCACCGAGCTCATCGACTTCGACATCGCCCGCATCAACCTGCCATAAAACACCATCCTCGGCTACCCGCAACTGGCCAAGTTCCTGGCGGTGACTCATCCTGGCTATAACCTCATGAAGATGCTGGGGAGCAGCGGAGTCCTCACCGTGGCGGGCGATACCAAGAGCGCGCTCTTGGCCCTCAAGTTAGCCATCAGGTCTACGGTTGCCACGCAACTGGGCAAGGAAGGAGCTCCAGAGGCCCCGGGGGATGCACCAACGAAGAAAAAGCAGTTGTTCTCTCAGGATCGGGCATAAATAAAACAGGTTCCGATGGACGAAGATGGGAGGTTAGGCTCCACCTTCACCATAGGCGCTGGCCTCCCCCCGGACCAAGAAGAGGCTTTGATCTGTTTCATGCATGTGAACAAGGATGTGTTCGCATGGGAGGCGACGGATCTGGTCGGAGTCCCGTGAGGAGTGACCGAGCATCACTTGATGGTATGCCCAAACATGCGCCCAGTATATCAGAAAGCGCGACGGCAAGCTTCGGAGAAGCAGTCGTTCATCACTCAAGATACCCTCAAGTTGCTGGAGGCGGGTGTCATTAGATAAGTGCGTCACCCAGAATGGATCGTGAACCCGGTCATTGTCCCCAAGAAAGGTGGGAAAGAGCGCATGTGCGTCGACTTCACCAACCTCAAAAGGCCTGCCCTCATGACCCTTTCCCTCTACTGCGCATCGACCAGATCGTCGACTCCACCTCCGAGTGCGATTTGCTGTGTTTCCTAGATGCCTTCTTGGGCTATCATCAAATCAAGATGGCAGTACAAGATGTTGAGAAAACTGCCTTCCTGACCCCATGCGCGGTATATTGCTACACTTGTATGCCTTTCGGCCTGCGCAATGCAGGAGCAACTTTCCAGTGGTTGATGCACATAGCCCTGGGAGATAAGCTTGGGAGGAATGCAGATGCGTATGTCGATGACATAGTGGTGAAATCTCGAGAGGCTAGGACTCTCATTGATGATTTGAAGGAGACCTTTGCCAGCCTGCACAAGGTAGACCTACGGCTCAACCCGAAAAAGTGTGTGTTCGGCGTCCCATAAGGCAAGCTGCTAGGCTTCCTGGTGTCGCACATAGGAATTGAAGCTAACCCCAAGAAGGTCAAGGCCATAGAAAAGATGAGTCCACCGAAGACCCTCAAAGAGATGCAGAAGCTAGCAGGCTGCGTGACATCGCTCGGGCGTTTCATCTCCAAGCTAGGGGAACGGACCCTCCCCTTCTTCAAGCTGATGAAAAGGAAAGGCCCATTCGAGTGGACTCCAGAGGCCGACGCAGCTTTTGAAGACCACAAAAGATACCTCACCAACCCTCCGGTGATGGTAGCGCCGCGCCTCCGCGAACACTTGGTGCTCTATGTGGCTGCCACGCGACACGCCGCACTCTGCGAGCGTGACACTGGTGGCGGTCCGAGAGGAGCACCCGGCCAGGGGACCGCAAAAACGTAGCGCCCCATGCCTGACTGGGGCACCACTAGCTCAGGATGGCGCTCTTGAGGCCACGACCCCCTCGCCAACCAACGGCGCCCCTGGCGCCCTGGCCGACCCTCAAGGTAGCAAGGCTCCCGAGACCTCGGTCGCCTCGGCAGGCGACAAGGTTCACGAGGACCTTCTGCCTCAGGAACTGCAGGACTCCACCAATGCCTCCACCCTCGTCGAGCACCCAGTGTACTTCGTCAGCACAGTGCTGCGTGACGCGCAAGCACGCTACCCCATGCCCCAGAAGCTCCTGCTAGCACTCATCATCGCCTCTCGGAAGCTGCGGCACTATTTCCAAGGTCACCCGATCAAGGTCGTCTCAGCTTACCGTTTGGAAAGGGTACTACGGAGCCCCAATGCGGTGGGAAGAGTCGCCGAATGGAACATCGAGCTACAAGCGTTCGAGTTGGAGTTCAGCACGACCCAGATCATCAAGGGAGCAGCCCTCGCTAATTTCGTGGCAGAATGGACCGATATCCAAGATCAAGGAGTGAGCAAGGACCATCCCCTCGCCCCTGGAGATGAAGCCCTGGATGGTTGGGTCATGTACTTTGACGGTGCCTTCGCGCGTCAGGGCGCGGGGGCTGGAGCCGTGCTCATCTCTCCCACCAAGGACAAGCTCTACTACGCCGTGCAATTATGCTTCCAGAATGGCGAAAAGGTCTCCAACAATGCGGAGTACGAATGCCTGATTGGTGGCCTCAAGGCCGCGGCAGCGCTGGGGGTGAGGCGCCTTACTATCAAGGGCGACTCCTAGCTCCTCGTTAACTTCTCCAACAAGGCGTACACACCGAAGGACAAGCACATGGAGGCATACCTCGAGGAGGTACGCAAAATCGAGAAACGATTCTTGGGTTTGGAATTGCAGCACGTACCGCGTGGCACGAACAAGGAGGCGGACGACATTGCCAAGAGAGTGTCTCGGCGATTGCCTCAAGAGCCTGGCGTCTTTGAAGAGCGTATTTTCAAGCCATCGGCAGCACCCCCAGATATCAAGCCGGCGTCGCCTTAGGAGGAACTTCCCCCAGCACCAACCTCAGGCACCCCGGCCTGTGGCCCGACCTTAGGGGCCCACCTACTGCTCGCGCTGGAACGTCGGGAGGGGTGTTGGACTGACGAGTTCAAGGCATACCTACTCCAAAGAACCCTGCTGGAGAAAGAAGAAGACGCGGATCATGTGGCCCGACAGTCCACCACCTACTGCATTCCAGATGGTGAGCTCAACCGGAAAAGGCCGAACGATGTTTCTCTGCGGTGCATCTCCAAGAAGCAAGAGAGCGAGCTGTTGGCTGACATACACGATGGAGACTTCGGGCATCACTCCTCCTCGCGCACCCTCGTAGGCATGGCGTTCCGCAGCGGATTCTACTGGCCCACAACACTCAATGATGCCACCAAACTGGTAAGGTCCCGTGAAGCCTGTCAATTTCATGCGAAGCAGATTCACCAGCCCGCCCATGGCCTCCAAACCATCCTGCTATCCTGGCCATTTGCAGTTTGGGGGTTGGACATCTTGGGCCCGTTCCCCCGAGCGCCTGGGGGCTATCGCTACCTCTACGTCGCCAGCACAAATTCACCAAGTGGGCAGAGGTAGAGGCCGTGCACACCATCCCGGCCGGCTCGACAGTCAAGTTCATCAAGGGCCTCGTGAGCCATTTCAGGGTCTTGAATCGCATCATCACCGACAACGGTTTGCAGTTCACCAGCAATCTCTTCAAAACATACTGTTCTAACCTTGGAACGTAGATATGCTACGCTTCGGTGCCACACCTACAAAGTAATGGCCAGGTCGAGCGTGCTAACGCGGAGGTACCGAGAGGCCTCAAGGCAAGGACCTTCAAGAAGAAGCTCGAGGCTTGCGTAAGAGGCTGGCTGGACGAGCTCCAGTCCGTGTTGTGGTCCATCCGCACCACCGCGACCAAGCCGACGGGCGAGACCCCATTCTTCCTCATCTACGGAGCTGAAGCGGTTCTCCCCCACGAGGTCAAGCATCGCTCCCCGCGGGTCTTGGAGTTTGACGAGGCACGCCAGGACACCTTGCGGGGCATGGACCTTGTGCTGGTGGAGGAGCGCCGCCGCCAAGCCTTGCACCGAGCAGTGAGGTACCAACATGCACTGCGGCAGTACCACTGTTGCAACATCCGCTCCAGGACGCTCGAGGTGGGCGATCTCGTCCTGAGACGGGTGCTCTCCAGGGAAGGGCCGCATAAGCTCTCGCCCATGTGGGAGGGCCCGTTCAGGATTGCCCGTGCCTCCAGGGCTGGCGCCGCGTGCCTGGAGACGCAGGACGGGATCCCCATCCAGAATGCTTGGAACATCCAGCATCTCTGGAAGTTCTACCCATGAAGCAATGCCCCGTGCCTGTGAAGGTCTCCGCTCATGACACTCTCGCGTAATAATGAGTAGGGCTGTACATGCCCTGGAGTATCCTGAGTGCCTCCCTCGGGCCTCACGGGGGCTCCCTCCCACGTCTCAGTGGCAGCACTTAGCTCCGCGCTGGTGAGAAGACAACGACTAGTTTAGGTGCCGGATGCAGCTGTTCCTTTGCTTGCTTTATGTATCTGGTTTGCTTTTCTTGGAATGAAATTTGAGTTTTCGTGCTTTTTGTTCTCAAAGGTCTGAATTCCCCCTCTTTTTTATTCGTTTTTCCACCCTCGTCCCAGAAAGAACGGCAGTTGCCCGTCGCTCCTCTCGCGTGTCTCACGCGCGGGGTCTAGGCAGGTGTGTACGTTTGGGCTTGCCCACAACCATACCTCGCCGAAGCCTGGGTGTGATGACCCAAAAGTGTAGGGGATCTATCGTAGTCCTTTCGATAAGTAAGAGTGTCGAACCCAACGAGGAGCAGAAGGAAATGATAGGCAGTTTTCAGTAAGGTATTCTCTGCAAGCACTGAAATTATCGGTAACAGATAGTTTTGTGATAAGGTAATTGGTAACAAGTAACAAATAGTAAGAGTAAATAAGGTGCAGCAAGATGGCCCAATCCTTTTTGTAGCAAAATACAAGCCTGGACGAACTCTTATATAAAGGAAAGCGCTCCCAAGGACACATGGGAATTATCGTCAAGCTAGTTTTCATCACGCTCATATGATTCGCGTTCGTTACTTTGATAATTTGGTATGTGGGTTGACCGGTGCTTGGGTGCTGCCCTTACTTGGACAAGTATCCCACTTATGATTAACCTCTATTGCAAGCATCCGCAAATACAAAATAAGTATTAAGGTAAACCTAACCATAGCATGAAACATATGGATCCAAATCAGCCCCTTACGAAGCAATGCATAAACTAGGGTTTAAGCTTCTGTCACTCTAGCAACCCATCATCTACTTATTACTTCCAATTGCCTTCCTCTATGCCCAAACAATGGTGAAGTGTCATGTAGTCGACGTTCACATGACACCACTTGTCATGGATTTAGCACGACATATGTCCTAGCAAAAGGACTTAGTCGTGAGGCCATCGCCATGGGTTAGCTTAAAGGGGTTAGAGCGGACGAAAGACACAGGGATTTTTATACTAGTTCGGCCCCTTCGATGAAGGTAAAAGCCTACGTCTAGTTTGGTGTGTATTGCTAGGGCTTCGATGACCAGGGAGTGAATCCGCTTTGCCTGTGTCTCGAGCTGTTGTTCTCTGTCTTGAACCTTCGCCGGGTCGTCCCTTTATATAAGAGGTGCCGGGGTCCGGTTTACAGAGTCCCGAGGCCGGCTCATAAACGTGTCCGCCTCGGTCTCTGTTCTTTCTATCTTACATCCCAAGATACATAGTATGACGGTTTACAAATTATGGGCCCTAACACATGGGCTCTAAGCCTCTTGGGCTACAATCTCCTACTTATGTCTCCGCTGGGCCTTCGATAATATAGTCTTGATGGCGTAAACCGGACCCTCCTGGCCGGTTTATACCTAGTAGTAACATCCCTGACATTAGGCCCCAGATTCGATTTGAACTTGTTCATGTCAATCTTTAAAGTCTTGTATGGATTTACCTTTCTGCAGCTTCAGTATGCTTGGTAAATCGGCATGACATCATCTCCTCAGGTCGCTTTAAACCGTCGTGACGCCATCCGTACATTTAATGCCCGTACCTGGTTTTTACCTTTACTTATTAAAACTTCGAAGATCAAGGCGACAACACCATCCATATCCGATTGTTGGTCTCCTCGATTCCCGCGCCTGCCGTTTTATCCATTTGGCTTATAAATAGGGCCAAGGGCCATCTCTTTTTCCCCTTCGCTTTCTTCTTCCTCTGACCTCCAGCGCTCAAGCTCCACCGCCGTCCGTCAAGCTCGTCGTCTTCATCAAGCCCGGCCGCTGCATCAACCTGAGTGTGTCCAGAGATTCGCCACAGTCCTTCCGCATCCGTTTCCTCAGGTACATTACTCATTCTTCCCCGTTGATCTTAGTTCTAGGGTTTCACTGAAGCTCGCAGATGAACCCCCGTTCTTCGCAGTTCGTCACCATAGGTAGCTCATAGCCGTAGATGTTAAACTTTTAGGTCGACTCTCATACGCACGACTCCGCTCCGTCTTCATAATCTTAGTTCCTCAAACAACACTAGTTTAGACTGAATCTGGAAAATCTTCACTGTCTCTGTTGAATATACCTTGAATTATCTTGAATTTTGCATATGCTGTAGATCTATATTTTACTGCCGCTCATGTTAAAGTTGTTTCCCACACTTTAGATCTGCATCTCCTTCGCTTATGTCGGCGGTTCAACTTTAAAACCTGCACCTCACATGCCTGTGTCGACGATTTAGCTTTAGATCTGTGCTTCATATGCCTGTGTTGACGGTTTAGTTTTATATCTGCACCTCTCCTGCCTGTATTCGGCGGTTTAACCTATTCCTCTCAAACTTCATAATCCGATAGCTGTTATATTCATAGTTATTCTGGATCGGTAGATACCATTAGTCCCCTGCTTAAACCGCCAGATAGATCAGTACCTTCATAGTATATGCCGGTTTGAATCTGTGTAGATCGTAAACCGGATCTTGTATTGTATTTTCCAGCGTCCCCCCTTTGGAAAAAAGATGACTTTCGTGGCTAAGAAGTTCGTCGCCTGCAACTGGTCCCCATCCCGGATTACCGAGGATGATTTAGAAAAGATGGCTTCAATTGGCGCTTTAGGTCCTAAGGAGGTTCTGCACTGGAGGGATCCTGGGAAAGAGTGTCCTCCCCAGCCTAAGGAAGGAGAAGTTATCGTCTTTTTTGATCACCTGGCCCGGGGCTTTAACCCTCCGGGGTCAAAGTTTTTCCGCGACGTATTAGTAGACTTTCAGCTCCACCCCCAAGACATAGGTCCCAACTCCATATCAAACATCTACAATTTCCAAGTCTTCTCAGAAGCCTATCTGCAAGAGGAGCCATACGTGGAGTTATTCCGGGACTTCTTCCATCTGAATCCCCGGACTGAATTTCACGATGGGCCAAACACTGAACTGGGCGGAATGAGCATCCAGAAGAGGAAGGATGTCAGCTTTCCTCATGCTACCCTTCATAGCCATCCCAAGGATTGGAACCAAAATTGGTTCTATTGTGTTGATACTTCACCAGAGGGAGAAAATCCACTGCCGGGTTATCGCTCTTACCGTCTGACAGCGGACCATCCTTTCCCACAACGTTTGAGCGCCCAAGACCGAGCTCGATATGCCCCCAGCTTTCAAAGCTTAGGGCTTTTGTAGCCAATGGTTTAACTGGAGTTGATTTTGTCCGTTGCTGGCTCTCTTGGAGCATTCTCCCATTAAGCCGACGCTCCGGGTTAATGTGCGAGTATACTGGCAACCCCAAGGACCCTTTGCGTCACACGGAGATGGTGCTTCCAGACAATGAAGTTACCGAATCTGCTAAGAAGATGCTGAATATACCTCTGGAGGAGTGCAGTCGGACCGGTTTAGCACCCTTCTGTGTGAATAACAACCCGCCGTCGGTAAGAGATCCTTCTGTCCTTTCTCTTTGTTTTAATCCATCCATATTGTTTGATACTAATATGCTTTTATTCTTTTAAACAGGCTAACGACCCTTTCTGGAAGAGGAAGGCCCAGGACAAACCGGCGAAGCCATCTCGCAAGAAGAGCTTAGCTGTAAAGAAACATAAGAAGAAACCTGCCGCTGCTTCCGGTTCAAACACGGAAGAAGATGATCCGACCTCTGAGGTACTGCTCGTTTCTTATGACTTTAATCTTTCCTTTGTCTGTATATCTATTAATAATGATTCTTCCCAGGATCCGGCTGAAGGCAATAAAGCGGATGAAGCTGAGGTAATCTCTCTTTCCTATGATTCAGAACCATTGCCACCCAAAATTCGTCAGGTAGCCCGGAAATATCCATTTTCTCATCCTTATGCTCAACTGGATCCCCATTTTCTTTTGAAGAAGCAGCAACATGAGGCTCGCCGCACCACACGCCACAGTGGTCATGTGGTTCAGTCGACCGGATTAACCCACACTCAGGCTCGAAGACGCCGCTCAGAGGTTTTACTTACTCCAACTATTCTTCATCCCAAAGCGGGTCTTTTTCGTAAACCTCTTAAACGGTCTGATCCAAATTATCAGGAAAATCCTCTATCATCCTCTGGCGAATCAACCGCCACCCAAGTCCCGGTGCTCAAGACTGTTCCTGGGTAAGCCGTCTTTCAGTATATCCGGTTTATCTTTCCATTTTGATTTGTGATTTCATTGTTCCTCTAATCTTTTCAGTATGCCAAGCCTAGCAAAAAGGCAAAGTTGAATAAACCGGCGGTCGAGAACACCGCTTCTGAACCGGCAGAAGATCCTGATACTGCCAACCCCTTGGAGGAGAATATTGAAGTCCCACGCGATGATCCTTCTCCTATGGATCGAGAAGATTTTGCCGCTCCGGAAGATAACCCTATGGAGCACACTGCTGAACCGGCCAGCCCTACGCGGGTTAGTCCTGCCCGGGCTAGTCCGGTTCTCGCTAGTCCGGTACGCGCCAATCCCACGGCTGCTTCAATGGATGATGTCGAGATTATTGGGACTGGTTTTACCACCCCAGCAGAACCTGTTATCTTGGCCAAACATACGGCCAAGGAAGAAATTCTCCATAAGGATAAAGGCAAGTGGAGCACCGACCTGTCTAATTATGCCCAACTTAGTGCCCAGGAACTTCATTTTGGATACCTGAACCGCCTCTTCACCAGCCGTGACCACGAGGCCGGTTTGGTGAATTTAATGAAAGAGAGATATGAGGTAACTTCTTTTCCTTTGCTTTTCATTTCTGCTTGTGTCTTGTAGCTGTATCTTTAGTCCATTGTAGCCCCCAAGTGTCGGTTTAGCCTTTAGGGTGAACCGGGACTTTGATAGATCAACTAGAATATTTTGATTTGCACGTGTAGCCCCCAAGGGCCGGTTCACTCCATTGTGGGTGGATCGGGACTTTTCTTATACTTTAGAATGATGTCGCATTAGCCCCCAAGTGCCAAGTATATAACTTGTTATATGCTTGGGACTTGCCTGGAAAAAATTGCCTGCTTATTACTACAAATGTACATTAGCCCCCAAGTGTCAAGTGCATGCCTTTTTATGTGCTTGGGACTTGTCTGAAAGGATTGCTTTAGGTATCTGACATGTTTTATCGCTGGTAGACTGACTTGAACCAGAGGGCTTCTGAAATCACTGAACTCTGGAATAGCCTATCCTTCCAAGAAACTGCTTCACTAAAGCCAAGGAGGAGCTTACCCTTGCTTTAGCTAGTATGGAGAAACTCAAGAAAGATTTTGAAGCGGAGCGGTCTACTTGGGAGGTGGAAAAGGCTGCTTTGGAAAAAAGAGCCAGTGATGCTGAAGCAGCTCTTAACCCGGTGTCAGAGGAGCTGTCTGGGTTAAGACAACATATAGATGATATGATATCTGCTATCTTTGGTAAGTTTTTGTTGACATAGGCTTATCCTTGCTATCTTGCGCTTCTCCGGTTTAACTCATCACTTGTACACAGGGGGGCGTGTGACTTATCTTGGGGATGATGTACGGAAAAAGCTGAAGGCTTCTTATACCTTCGTGGAACAGCTCTATGCCGGCGCTCAGAGGGCCATCAGTGCTATTTCGCATAATAAACCGGCGCCAACCACCATCCAAGGTACTCTGGAAAAACTATCCATCTTGCTAGCCCGAATTGTCGAAGTGAAGAAATCCTCCGCAAGAGCTGGCTCTCTAATGGCTTTAACCCGGGCCTAGGCATGGGTTCCTGACTTTGATCCGGCGGAGGCCATTAATGGTTATCCAAGTATGAAAGAGGATGGATCAGCTTTCTCCGCTGAGGATCTCCGCGCCTTAACCAAAGATATGCGGCCTCTCACCAGTAAGCTTGCCGATGAAGCGGACTTGTCAAGGTATCACCCGGGTTACAATGTGGAGAACGTGCGGGTGGAGCGTCCGGCATATGACATTGAAAATCTTATTCCCCCCCCTTCGTAAGCATACCTTTGCTCTTGACATTGAACCGTCAGAACTTATAAATGATGAAGTATATTTCCGCGCCCTTGCCAAGATTGACTGGAGCACCCCTGATTTCAAACAGCTGCCAGAAGTCGTCGAAGACCCGGAACAAGCTGACCCTCAGTCTTCACGGCGAGCTGAAGCAGAATCCTAAACTGGCTCCAGTTTACTTTATCTGTTGAACACTTTGTGAGAAAACTGCTATTCTTTGGGCCCGCAGGTGCCTTGTATTAGAATAGCTGAGATACTGTCTTTGTCCCACATTATCTTTCATGGCATTACTTTGTTTGGCAGCTTCGAAAATATATCCTGCTTGCAATGCTTCGACAATTTATATTACCTGTTTCTGCATAAACAATGCTCAAGGTGTCCAGGCGGTTTATCGCCGGACGGGTCATATTGCCCAAACACATGATCTAAGTAAATAGCTTGAACTGTGTATAAAATATAAGCATGTACCATACCTGTGACCAAGTGTATTTGTAAACCTTAATCCGGTAGGAACAATCCAAAGGTGTAAGTGTTGATGACTCCCTTGGCTCTTTGTCGGCTTATCATGAAGACCGACCCGGGTTACGATGAACGCCGGTTTAACTCTAAACTAGTGCTGGTGTTTATAACCCAGACTATAACTCTGTAAGTACACATGTAGTGACAACTTTGTAGTTATCCAGTCTTGAATCAATGGACTTGGTTGAAAAACCAATGACCTTGAAGATAAAGATTTGAGAAAACATAAAAAATGAAAAATAAAGTTTTTGGGCAAATAAGACCATGTAGTCGAGGCTTTTTACGAGCTGCCAGGCTCCAAATTCGAGGCTTTTTATGAGCTGCTAGGCTACTGTCATTAACCATTTTAGCAAAGCCTGTTGAGATGATCCGCAATCTTTAACCAAATCATCAATGTCATATGCTACCAATGCTCAAAATCTTATACAGATTTGACTTGTGTAATCACTTGATGATCGTCAATTTAACGTTACCAAGTTCAGGGTCCCGAAGGATTGACTTGTGTGTACGTTCGACGGGTCATACCAGGTTTACCTGGACGGCGTGATTTACTTGATGCAGGCAGGTTAATCCGGGGTTTTAGGTGTATACACCAAGCTTCCAAGCCGTGTTCACTACAAGAGTTTTCAACTCGGTGATGAACTTGCATCAGGAGCCCCCAGGTAGCGTTTGAGCATTGCTCACCGGGGCCTATGTTTGAGTTGTGCTAAGCATCAAACTCTCTTTTGCCCCTCATCATCATGTGGAAATTGCTGAAGCAACCAGAGCTGTGCTCTTATGATGGTCTTGATGTGCCCGCCGGTTTAAGAGGCCATAAGAAACTTCCTTGCCCGCGGAAGCCCCCATGTGATTCTCTTTATGTACAGAAAAGACGGCTGATACCTTGATTTTTCAAGGGCGCCGGTTTAAGAGGCCATAGAAAACTCCCTTGCCCACGGAAGCCCCCATGTGATACTCTTATAAAAAAGATGGCTGATACCCCAGTTTACCGGGGGCGCCGGTTTATTATATTGATCATAATATATACATTGGACATAAAGTGGAGCCTATGGCTCAAGTATAGTAAGGTCGAAGAAGAGCGATGTTCCACGGCCGCTTGGTCTCCTCCTCCGCCGTGCGTGAGTCCTTATGTTCTCGAATGTCGACGAGGTAGTATGATTCGTTGTGCAGATTCTTGCTGACTACAAAGGGTCCTTCCCAAGGTGGGGATAGCTTGTGCATGTCCGTCTGGTCTTGGATGAGCCGGAGCACCAGATCTCCTTCTTGAAACGTCCTGGTTTTAACCCGGCAACTATGGTACCGGCGCAGGTCTTGCTGATAAATCGCCGGTCGAGCTGCTGCCGTGTCCCGTTCCTCGTCCAGCCGGTCCAAGGCGTCTTGTCTTGCTTGTTCATTATCCGCTTCAACATAAGTCGCCACCCGCGGCGAGTCATGACGTATATCACTAGGGAGGATCACTTCAGCTCCATATACCATGAAGAAAGGCGTGTACCCTGTGGATCTGTTAGGTGTAGTGTTGATGCTCCATAGTACAGAAGGCAACTCCTCCACCCAACAACCCGGTGTTCTCTGCAAAGGAACCATGAGCCGGGGTTTGATACCTCTCAAGATATCTTGATTGGCTCTTTCAGCTTGGCCATTAGACTGAGGGTGAGCTACTGATGATACATCAAGACGAATATGCTCTCGTTGACAGAACTCCTCCATAGCCCCCTTGGATAGATTGGTGCCATTATCAGTTATAATGCTGTGTGGAAAGCCAAACCAGAAAATCACCTTTTTGATGAACTGAACCGCTGTTTCTGCATCACACTTACTGATAGGCTCTGCATCAACCCATTTCGTAAACTTGTCCGCAGCCACTAACAGGTGGGTTTTCTTGTCTTGGGATCTCTTGAAGGGTCCAACCATATCAAGCCCCCAAGTCGCAAACGGCCAAGTAATTGGGATCATCCTCAGCTCCTGCGCCGGTATATGAGCACGCCGTGAGAATTTCTGGTAAGCATCACATTTCTTGACCAAGTCCTCTGCGTCGGCGTGAGTCGTCAACCAGTAGAACCCATGTCGGAAAGCTTTAGCCACCAACGATTTTGAACCGGCGTGATGACCGCAATCCCCTTCATGAATCTCTCTAAGGATATCACAGCCTTATTCTGGCGACAAACATCGCTGAAAAGCTCCAGAAACGCTGCAATGATGAAGCTCTCCATTGACAATAGTCATAGATTTAGACTGCCGGATTATCTGTCGGGCTTCAACTTCGTCCTCTGGTAACTCACCTCGGCTCATATATGCCAGGTAAGGGAGCGTCCAATCCGGAATGACATGAAGTGCTGCGACCAATTGTGCTTCCGGATCAGGAACATCCAAGTCCTCCTCTAAAGGTAACTGCATCGATGGATTATGCAACTCATCCAAGAAGGTATTAGGTGGAACCGGTTTACGTTGGGAACCCACCCGGCTTAACGCATCGGCTGCTTCATTCTTTCGCCGGTCTATATGATCCACCTGATATCCTTTGAAGTGTCCGGTGACAGCGTCCACCTCTCGTCGATACGCTGCCATGAGCGGATCCTTAGAGTTCCACTTGCCAGATACTTGCTGTGCCACCAGATCTGAATCGCCAAAGCACTTAACCCGGCTTAAGTTCATCTGCTTGGCCATCCGTAGACCATGGAGAAGGGCTTCATACTCAGCAGCATTATTAGTACAAGGGAACATTAAACGGAGGACATAGCAGAACTTATCTCCTCGTGGGGAAGTTAACACGACTCCAGCCCCCGAGCCCTCCAATTGCCTTGAACCGTCAAAGTGAATAGTCCAGTATGTATGATCCGGCTTCTCCTCAGGTGCTTGCAACTCTGTCTAATCATTGATGAAATCCACCAGAGCTTGGGACTTTCTCACAGTACGGGGCACATATTTTAATCCGTGCGGGCTAAGCTCAATGGCCCACTTTGCAACTCGACTAGTAGCCTCTCTGTTCTGGATTATATCCCCTAACGGAGCTGAACTGACGACGGTGATTGGGTGGCCCTGGAAATAGTGTTTTAGTTTCTGGTTTGCCATGAACACTCCATACACCAGCTTTTGCCAATGCGGATATCTCTGCTTTGACTCAATGAGCACCTCACTAATGTAGTAAACCGGCCGCTGAACCGGATATTCTTTGCCTGCCTCCTTGCGCTCTACCACAATAGAAATGCTTACTGCACGGGCATTAGCAACCACGTATAACAACAGCGGCTCATTGTCAACTGGGGCAGCAAGGACCGGCGGCTCTGCCAATTGCCCCTTCAAATCTTCAAACGCAGCATCAGCAACGTCACTCCAGACGAAACGGTCTGTCTTCTTCATCATTTGATACAGCGAGATTGCCTTCTCCCCCAAACGGCTGATAAGCCGGCTGAGCGCTGCAATACGGCCCGCCACACGTTGGACATCGTTGATGCACGCCGGTTTAGCCAGGGACGTAATCGCCTTGATCTTCTCCGGATTAGCTTCAATTCCTCTGTTTGACACCAAGAACCCCAGGAGCTTGCCTGCCGGAACACCAAAAACGCACTTCTTCGAATTAAGCATCATTTTATAGACTCGGAGATTATCAAAAATTTCCTTCAGATCATCTATCAGTGTCTCCTCCTTCCTGGATTTTACCACAATGTTATCGACATATACATGGACATTCCGCCCAATCTGCCCTTGAAGGCAGTTCTGCACACAACGCTGGTAGGTCGCGTGGGCACTTTTGAGCCCAAATGGCATAGATAAATAGCAGAAGGCTCCAAAAGGAGTTATAAAGGCTGTCTTCTCCTGGTCCTTAACTGCCATCTTGATCTGATGATAACCTGAGTATGCATCCAAAAAACTTAGCCGCTCACATCCTGCCATAGCATCAATAATTTGATCAATACGGGGGAGAGAAAAGGATCAGTTGGGCAAGCCTTGTTCAGGTCTGTGTAATCAACACACATTCTCCAAGTGCCATTTTTCTTAAGTACTAGCACCGGATTAGCTAACCACTCTAGATGAAATACTTCAACTATAAAGCATGCGGCCAAGAGCCTAGCCACTTCTTCTCCAATAGCCTTGCGCCTCTCCTCATTGAAGCGGTGCAGATACTGCTTGACCGGTTTAAACTTAGGATCGATATTAAGATTGTGCTCATCGAGTTCCCTCGGTATACCTGGCATGTCAGAAGGTTTCCATGCGAAGATGTCCCAGTTCTCATGGATGAACTCGATGAGCGCGCTTTCCTATTTTGGATCTAGGTTAGCGCTGATAGTGAACTGCTTGGATGGATCGCCCGGAACAAAGTCCACCTGCTTGGTCTCTTCAGCTGATTTGAACTTCAACGCCTGATCATGCTCTGTGGTCGGTTTCTTTAGTGGAGACATATCTACCGGATCAACATTGTCCTTATAGAACTTCAACTCCTCAGTTGCGCAGACCGCTTCAGCATAAGCTGCATCTCCTTCCTCGCACTCCAATGTAATCTTGCGGCTCCCATGGACCGTAATGGTTCCCTTGTGGCCTGGCATCTTGAGCTGTAAGTAAACATAACACGACCTAGCCATAAACTTGGCATAAACCGGTCGCCCAAACAAAGCATGGTACGGGCTTCTAATCTTTACCACCTCAAAGGTTACGGTCTCTGACCTAGAGTCACGCTCATCTCCAAAGATGACTTCCAAATCGATCTTACCAACTGGATAGGCCGATTTACCAGGCACCACCCCATGGAACACCATGTTAGATTGTCGAAGCTTCTTATCTGTCAGCCCCATACGCCGAAAAGTCTCATAATATAGGATGTTGATGCTGCTGCCTCCATCCATAAGCACTTTGGTGAATTTGTAGCCAACCACCTGTGGTGCCACCACCAGAGCCAACTGACATGGATTATCAACCCGGGGTGGATGATCCTCTCTTCTCCACACAATGGGTTGCTCAGACCAATGCAAGAAACGTGGAATCGCCGGTTCAACAGAATGCACCACCCTCTTCAGAACCTTCTGATCCCGTTTGCACAAACTCGTGGTGAAGACATGATACTGCCCACTGCTCAGCTCCTTCGGATTATTCTGATATCCGGATTGCTGCTGCTGTTGACGCTGTTGATTCCCTTGGTTATTGTATCCGCCCTGACCATGCTGCTGGTTATGCTGATTGTGCCCATTGTGGTTATTGTTAATGACTTGATATCCTGAACCGGACACACCACCTTGGTGACCCGGACCTTGGAAGCCAGGGCCTGATCCGTCGGGGGGCCCGTGATCATACCTATTCCGGTTCATGAACTCCTGCATGATGAAACAATCCTTCCAGAGACGCGTAGCTGGTTTCTTCGGCGTACCATGCTTTGGGCAAGGCATGTTCAACTGGCGCTCCAGATTAATAGGCGGCCTCCCATTATGCGGGGGCGGTCTACCCTTGCGGCGTTGCCCATCCTCCTGAGCGTTGGTGTTGGCCACAAAGTCTGAGCTACCCTCCGCTTTACGCTTACCATTGTATCCTTGATTCGCCGGATTGGCCTGCGGCTGTTTACCGTTCTTGCTTGCCTTCCCTGACTTGTCTCCATCTGTGTCTGGATACTTGGTGTTATCAGAATCTCCATATTTCACTAAAGCGCCCATGAGCGTTCCCATGTCATTGCAGTCGTGTTTAAGCCGTCCCAACTTCTGCCTCAAAGGTTCAAACCGGCAATTACCTTCCAAGGTTACTATTGCTGTACTTGGATTGATGCTATTGGAAGAGTGCAAGATTTCTGACACTCGACACACCCAACTGCTTGTAAACTCCTGCTCCCCTTGCACACAGGCATCTAAGTCGAAGATAGACATTGGCTGCTTGCACGTGTCCTTGAAATTGTTGATAAACCGGCGCCGCAATTCAGCCCATGATCCGATGGAATTAGGTGGCAAACCCTTCAGCCATGTTCGGGCCGTGCCCTCGAGCATCATTGTGAAATATTTGGCGCATGGTGCCTCATCCACATCGAGCATCTCCATTGCCATCTCATAACTCTCAAGCCATGCCTCTGGAGCAAGATCCGCCGTGTAGTTGGGCACCTTGCGCGGCCCCTTGAAATCCTTGGGCGGTTTCACGTTTCGTAAAGCGGGGATGAGACACTGCATGCCCAGAGAACTGGATATGACCCCCGGTTCAATTGTGGTGGTGGGACGAACCGGCGTCGCCTGACGGGCTTCGTACTGCGCTGTTACCTCGGCCTCCCGGCGCTGTCTGGCCTGATCCACCACCTCTTGGGCGTGCGCTTCATCTGCTGCCGGATTATCCCGCCTCTGCTGTTGACGTCTCCGTGCGCTTCTTGATATAGCCGGTTCATCCAGACGCCTTGTATAGCTCCGGCTCGGACGGGGGTCGAGTGAATCCTCTCCCGGCTATAGGAGTAAGCTTGCTGCTGAGTTAGCGCCGTGTCGAACAACTCCTTGGCCCGTCATGCCTCCACTGCTATGAGGGACGTTCCTTTAATGGGAAGGGCGGCCAGTCATGAAGCAACAACCACTATGTTGTCCAACGGATTAGAATAATGACCGGGAGGGGTGGGCATATGCTGGGTCGGCACAACTTGATGGTTTGGCTCTGTGGCCGATGGCTGAACCGACGCGCCCGTTCCCGGTGCTCCTCCCCGGTTCACCTCCGGCTGGTTACTGGTTCCTGCTCCTGGCGTGCTAAAGAGATTTCTTGCCTCATAAACCAGCGGCAGGCGAGATCGTTGCCTTCTCATCATTACCTCTTGTGAAGCGGTCTGATCCAGCATGAGTCGAAAGGTCTGGGCATCCAACTCCGCCTGCTTTGTGGCCATCCTAGCTTTCTCAGCGGCCAGGTCCAACTTGGCTTGTTCAATCCGGCTTTTCACCTGAGCGACCTCTGCATCATGCTGCTCCTTGTTGGCCTAGGTTACCTCTGTTGTTACTAGCGCTGTAAAAGTATCGACCAAGATGGATAAAGTGTCAGACGGCGACGGGGGAATATCTCTAGCTCTAGCTCCCATTGCCTCTGATGTCAACGCTCCTATTGTCGAGGTCTGCTACACGGGTTGTGATCCGGCCATGAAGACAGCAACCCTGTTTGGCGGGTCAAGGGGGTCCGGAATACTGTCGCCATCGGAACAGTCCTCAGACCGGCCATCCCGCAACAGATACAAAGATTCTGTTTCTCCGGAAGAAGATTCATCGCCGGAATGAACAACAGTCTCGCCGCCAGAGTCCGATCCGTCCTCGGTTTGTACTCCATGCACTGCTCCAACGAAGACGTGCTTCACGGCGGGCTGAATCCGGGCAGGTCTCGCACGCTGAGCCAACTCGACGATGTTGGGGAAGATGGTCGGCTCAGGGCCCGGTTCACCGATCTTGCCGATGAAGTCGTGGATGCCGCCGAAGGGGACCCGGTACCCGTATTCGATTGAATTGGCCTCGGGGCCCCAGCCTGCATCGTCGATGTAGATCCGGCCACGACGACTCTTAGTCATCCGGCCTACTGCGTAGCCCTTGAGTCCTTCAAAGCTGCCCTTCAAGAACTCGAAACCATCATGCGATAGCCCCACGGTGGGCGCCAACTGTCGTGGATTTAGCACGACAGATGTCCTAGCAAAAGGACTTAGTCGTGAGGCCATTGCCATGGGTTAGCTTAAAGGGGTTAGAGCGGATGAAAGACACAGGGATTTTTATACTAGTTCGGCCCCTTCGATGAAGGTAAAAGCCTACGTCTAGTTTGGTGTGTATTGCTAGGGCTTCGATGACCAGGGAGCGAACCCGCTTTGCCTGTGTCTCGAGCTGTTGTTCTCTGTCTTGAATCGTCGCCGGGTCATCCCTTTATATAAGAGGTGCCGCCCGGTCCGGTTTACAGAGTCCTGAGGCCGGCTCATAAACGTGTCCGCCTCGGTCTCTGTTCTTTCTATCTTACATCCCAAGATACATAGTATGACGGTTTACAAATTATGGGCCCTAACACATGGGCTCTAAGCCTCTTGGGCTACAATCTCCTACTTATGTCTCCGCTGGGCCTTCGATAATATAATCTTGATGGCGTAAACCGGACCCTCCTGGCCGGTTTATACCTAGTAGTAACATCCCTGACACCACTAGAGGAAAGACAACATACATCTTATCAAAATATCAAACGAATACCAAATTCACATGACTACTTATAGCAAGACTTCTCCCATGTCCTCAGGAACAAACGTAACTACTCACAAAGCATACTCATGTTCATAATCAGAGGGGTATTAATATGCATCATGGATCTGAACATATGATCTTGCACCAAGTAAACCAACTAGCATCAACTACAAGGAGTAATCAACACTACTAGCAACCCACAGGTACCAATCTGAGGTTTTGGTGCAAATATTGGATACAAGAGATGAACTAGGGTTTGAGAGGAGATGGTGCTGGTGAAGATGTTGATGAAGATAACCCTCCCCAAGATGGGAGAGTTGTTGGTGATGACGATGGCGATGATTTCCCTCTCTCGGAGGGAAGTGTCCCCGGCAGAATAGCTCCGCTGAAGCCCTAGATTGGTTCCGCCAAGGTTCCGCCTCGAGGCGGCGGCGCTTCATCCCGAAAGTCTCCTTATGATTTTTCCAGGTCAAAACACCTCATATAGCAGAAGATGGGCATCGGAGGGCTGCCAGGTGGCCCACGAGGCAGGGAGGCGCTCCCAGGGGGGCACCCTCGTGGACGGTGGGTGGCCCCCCTCATGTACTTCTTTCGGCAGATATTTTTTATATTTTCCAAAATGGAGTTTCGTGGAGTTTCAGGGCTTTTTGAGTTGTGCATAATAGGTCTCCAATGTTTGCTCCTTTTCCAGCCTAGAATTCCAGCTGCCGGCATTCTCCCTCTTCATGTAAACATTGTAAAATAAGAGAGAAAAGGCATAAGTGTTGTGACATAATGTGTAATAACAACCCATAATGCAATAAGCATCAATATAAAAGCATGATGCAAAATGGACGTATCAACTCCCCCAAGCTTAGACCTCGTTTGTCCTCAACTGGAAGCCGAAATCAAAAAATATGTCCACATGTTTAGAGATAGAGGTGTCGATATAATAAAATACAGACATGAGGGCATCATGATCATTCTTATAATAGCAACATATATATATTGTCATATGATTTCTTATGCTAAAGTAACAATCCATTCACAATGTCAAGTATGAATCATAAACTTCATTGAAAACTAACAAACTATGATCTCGGTCATTGAAGAAATTGCAATTTATCATAATATCGGAAAGAGTCAATATAAGAGCTTTTCAGCAAGTCCACATATTCAACTATCATTTAGTCTTTCGTAATTTCTAACACTCACGCAATACTTATGGGTATGGACTTTTAATCGGACACAGAGAAAGATAGGGGCTTATAGTGTTGCCTCCCAACCTTTTACTTCAAGGGTAATGTCAACAATAATAGTTCATGATAGCTTACATCCAAGTGGTATATATGTCAGGATCTTTCCAACACAATGTGCTTGCCAAAAGGATAAAATGTAAAAGGAAAGGTGAAGATCACCATGACTCTTATAAGGTAATAACAATAGATAGGCCCTTCGCGGAGGGAAGCAGAGGTTGTTATGTGATTTTGTGGTTGGATGTACAAAATCTTAGCGCAAAAGAACGTCACTTTATATTGCCACTTGTGATATGGACCTTTATTATGCAGTCCGTCGCTTTTATTACTTCCATATCACAAGATTGTATAAAGTTTATTTTCTCCACACTAACAGATCATACATATTTAGAAAATTGCAACAATGACAACTTACTTGAAGGATCTTACTCAATCCATAGGTAAGTATGGTGGACTCTCACAACAAAACTGGGTTTAAGGATGTATGGAAGCACAAGTAGTATCTCTTCTTGGTGCAAGGAGTTTTGGCTAGCATGAGGGGGAAAGGCAAGCTCGACATGTTGGATGATCCATGACAATATAATTTATTTCATATATAAGAAAACATAACCCATTACGTTGTCTTCCTTGTCCAACATCAACTGTTTAGCATGTCATATTTTAATGAGTGCTCACAATCATAAAATATGTCCAAGATAGTATATTTATATGTGAAAACCTCTCTTTCTCTATTACTTCCTATTAATTGCAACAATGACAAATACTCTGTTTGTCAACATCCAACAATTTTTATTCAACATACTCGTTCTATGTGAAGTCATTACTCTCCATAAGATCAATATGATCCCTTTGATTCTTTTTATATTTTTATCTACTCACGATCATAGTGAGATAATCAAGCCCTTGCTCAAAACAAATATTTATTATATATCTCACAAACTCGATTACAAAGACAAAGATCATAAAGCAAAGCTCACAACTAGATCATACTAAACTTTATTCTACTAGATCAAGATATTACCAAAAGGATCGAACTAAGAAAAACGGTAAAGATAAGAGTGTTATGGTGATACGATACCGGGGCACCTCCCCCAAGCTTGGCAGTTGCCAAGGGGAGAGCCCATACCCATGTGATTATGTCTCTTTCTTCGGAGGTGGTGACGGTGGAGTTGTTGATGATGTAGGCTTCTTCCTTAATTTGCGCTTGAGGATAGATTTTTTCTCCCTTAGGTCAACGATCTCTTGCTCAAGGCTTAATATCTTTTTGCATAGTTCCTGCTTGTTCTCCTGCAAGAGGCAAAAAGGGATACACTCGGTCTTAGGTTTCTTTGCTCTATCAGGGAGGCTTGACTTTTTGAACTCCACATGGATGTTGATGGCTTCTCGCCCCTCGTTGGTTACCCCAAGTGGAAGGTTTGAGATGCAGTGTAGCGGAAGTTTTCCCTTGGCAAAGATACCAAGGATCGATTTCCCCTGAGACTCCCAGTTTCAACAAGAAGGTGTCAACTTCTAACGGCGCCAGATATTAGCTATCAACGTGGACCTGCACACAGATACAAATAACTTTGCTCCCAACGAGTACAGAGAGGTTGTCAATCCCTCCGGCCTTGTCGTTTACAAAGGGTCAAACGCAAGTGATAATAGTGATAGGTATTGCTGCAATAGTAAGTAAAAAGCGGAAAGTAAATAGAGGATGTGATCAATGATGGTAATATGGACCGAGGTCCCATGATGTTCACTAGTGATGTCTCTCTCCCAAAAGACGATAAAACTGCTATGTGAGGTAAACGAATTACAGCTGGACAATTGACAGGACCATGTGCGCAAACCAATGCTGACTAAGTTGCAAGAAAGGTAGAGGTTCAAAGCATGGGCGGTACGCCAAGGCAAGTAGACCGAAATCCATCTGCATCTACTACTAATCATCCACCTTGAGATATCTATCCAGAACATCTCGCTGGTATTAAGTTGCGAGTCCCACCCATAGTGTAAACTCAAAGCAACATACAACTGCATTAAAAGAACTTTGCGTAAAGTAAACAATCCTTGCACCCGCGGGCACAAGCACCGTTGTTTTCCCCCTTGTGGCAACAACACATCCCCTAGACTCATGTTTCTGTCACTCAAGCTAGTCATCGAGGGGCATGAACCCACAATCAAGCATAACGTTCCCTCTTGGAGTCACTACCTACTACTAGGCCAAAGCAATAAATAACAACGGAGAACATGCAAGAATTACTTACGAACATAAATATAAAAGAGGTAGATCAAATATATTACTCAAACACAATCTGAACATAATCTCACAATCCATCGGATCCCAGCAAACTCATCATAGCAACAACATAAGGATTACATATGTGCCTCGATCATGTAGGGCAGCTCACAAGGACTAATTAGTGAAGCACAAGAACGGGAGGAGAACATCACATAGCTACTGGTCATGGACCCATGGTCCAAGGGAGACTACTCACAACTCATCCGGGAGGCGTCCATGGTGGTGGAGAAGCTCCCGGTGGTGAACCTCCCCTCCGGCAGGGTGCCGGGAAGAGTTCTCCTGGTGCTCCCGATCTTGGAAGCGGCGGCGGCGGCGGAACAGAGATGAGATCGCGAAAAAGGGTTCCCCTCTCGAGGGTTTCGGGACACGATATAAATATATGCCAAAGGGGGGCATCAGACGAGGCTCGGGGGGCCCAGGCGCCCCCCCGGCGCGGCCAGGGGGGGCCGCGCCACCAGGGCGCCTGGAGCCCTGATGGCCCCCCTCCGGCTGTACTTCGGGTGCCTGGTAGCTTCTGGAACGCTGAATTTTTATATAATTTTTCCGGGATTTTTCTGGCAGTTCTCGTAATGGGAAAACCTGAAATACAAAAACAGCCGAAAACAGAAACTGGCACTGGGGTGCACTGAGTTAATAGGTTAGTCCAAATATGATCAAAAGTGTATGGAAGTGTATAAATATCATAGCAATATCACCCAAAAGAGGCATGGATCAAGCAGAAATTATAGATACGTTTTGGACGTATCAACATCCCCAAGCTTAATTCCTGCTCGTCCTCGAGTAGGTAAATGATAACAAGAATAATTTCTGTGGTGACATGCTATTAACCATTTAGGACTTTTTCATAGTCACATGACAAAAGCTTACTGAGACAATGAATCTATAGTAATTAAGTTGCCTTATGGGAAAATCACAAAGAACTGAAAGTTTTACAATATGATACTGAAACATCAAATAGATTTGTAATGAGCATGGTGTGCAAATATGATAAAGTGATATCTCGCTTGCCCCCTTTAGTGAAGCAAAACATAAATGCAGGGGCACCTCCAAGGTTTAAGTGATGACTAGATACAATCATTTAAAAATAAACGATATCACAATCATGCAAAAGACAATGCTACTTTGGGACAATGCACATTACACTCAGAATGACAATCATGCTCTCAGTAGTTGGTGCTTTAAAAGAAGGTGGAGACTCTCGAACCGTGGCTTTTGTTGGCAAGGTTGAAAACCCGTAGTCGGAAACAAAGACAAAATATGTACCAGAGCTCTTGGTTTTAAAAACAGAAGTAATAATTTTTTTTAGATTATGCATGTTTCGTCAACGAATGCTAGCAGACAACTCAATCACTTCTTGAGATGGACAAGTTTCGAGGAACGGCTCCCGAATGAGGACGATCACATCCTCTTAATCTCCTTTGTTTATCACTGCCAAAGTTTTCTGATTTCTCATGAACAAAGCGTGAAGGAGGGTTTGTTTGTTATATTATTTTTGAGCCGGGCGCACTCAATGCCAGTTCCTTCTCGTATTATGGGTTTGCACATTATACATGCAATCCCGGGGTGAAGCTTGTCCAACTTAAAAAGATCATGAATTAACTACTACTTCCTCATGAACTTAAAACAGAGGCACAAAATAGGAATGCTTTTCTTTGAATAATTTCGAGATGGTACATGCAAGTCTCCGTTAGGAATGACAGGTAAATACCATGTAGGAAGGTATGGTGGACTCATATGGCATAACTGGTTTAAAGGAATTTGGATGCACAAGCAGTCAGTCCGCTTAGTACAGGTGGAGGTTAGCAAAAGACTGGGAGCGACCAACTAAGAGAGCAATGACAGTCATAATCATGCAGAGCGACAAAGCAACATTGAATCAGGCATGGAAGTTATATCGCTACTCAGAAACAAAAGATCATCAAGGCTTGACAGACTTTCTTTACAGTCTTAAATATGCGTGAGCATACGCCAAGTCAATCAAAGTAAATTCTCGAAGGAAGATATTACTAAACCATACCACATCATAGGCAAACAAATCATGTTGGTATTCCAATAACACATTGGGAACCCCCCAGCTATTTGAGACTAACCATAAGAAAACACGAACTACTAAGCACCATTATGCACGTAGCATCTTTATCATAGACATATCAACCAATGCAACGGAAGCAAACTCTCTTAATAAGATAAGCATGATAACTAAAGAGAGTTCAAGCAACCAACTAAACAAAAGCTCTTTAAAAAAATAAGCATGAAAACTAAGAGCTAAGCATGATAGTAGCTATTGAAAGACAAAGAACACACACAACAAAAATAAACATGAAAATTCTATGTTGTGTTCTAGGTAGAAGTGGAGCGTGTTTCTCTCCCACATAAAGAAAGCTGAGTTCCGACTCGTTATGAAAAGCTAAGGAAAACTAAAAAGGAAACTAAGAGCAAGACGCTCCAAGCATAGCACATAACACATGAAGTGATAAAAATATAGTGGAACGAAAGACGAACTGATAATGTTGATGGAGAAGGGGATGCACGGGGGCATCCCCAAGCTTAGACGCTTGAGTATCCTTGAATATTTCTTGGGGGTGCATGGGGGCATCCCCAAGCTTGAGCGTTTGACACTCCTGAATCTTTTTATCATCTTCCCTCGCACACTTGAAAACTCCCTTCATACATAACTCATTATAATCTGATTAGCGAGGTTAGTACCCATAATAAAATAATTGTTCCTTGCTGGAAATAAGGATATTCTTGAAGGTCTACTGTTTCTCAAGATTTCCAAAAGGTTTTTGCAAAGAAAAAGCAAGCTCTAGGTTTGCAAAATGAGGGAGAGGCAAAACAGGACAGAATCTGTGAAAAACAGAACAGCAGGTAGTAAATGATTTTTTCGGGGCACTTCTGCCACTCTAATAAAAAAACTCAAAACAGACGCACGAAAGACAATTATATAGAGCACGCTGTCGAAAAAATTCAGACCAAAAAGATGATCTGGTGATTTTATACAAATTTTTCTATCGAATGACAGAATCTGTTTCCTGGACAGCACGTCACAACTTTTGAACTTTCTTGCAATCAGAGGCTACACTTGGCACAAAATTGAAAAGCAAAGATACAATGATGATGCTACTGTAGTAACAACATCAAGACACAACAAAAGCAAAATAAAATTTATTCATGTGGGCTGCCTCCCAAAAGCGCTTTCTTTTATGCCTTTAAGCTAGGCATAATGCATAGAGATCAAGTCTTATCAAGAGTAAAAGAATAACTAGCCCGTATGACGGACTCAAAAGGTAACTTAATCTTCTTTCGAGGGAAGTGTTCCATTTCTTTCTTGAGAGGAAACTGGAATTTTATATTCCCCTCTTTCATGTCAATGATAGCACCAACGGTGCGTAGGAAAGGACGTCCCAAAATAATTGGACACGAAGGTTCACATTCAATATCCATAATAGTAAAATCAATGGGAACATAATTGTCATTGACAATGATAAGAACATAGTCGATCCTCCCCAAAGGTTTCTTTATGGAAAAATCAACAAGACGAACACCAAAAGAACAAGAATCAAAAGGCTTCAATTTAAGCATATCATATATTCTTTTGGGCATAACAGAGGTACTAGCACCAACATCACATAAAGCATAGCAAGAGAAGTTATTCAACTTAATTTTAATCATAGGATCCCAACCATCTTCTAGCTTTCTAGGTATGGAGGCTTCTACTCTAAGTTTCTCCTCCCTAGCTTTGATAAGAGCATTAGTGATATGCTCTGTGAAGGCAAGGTTAAGCGTGCTAGTGCGGGGATCTCTAGACATCTTGTGAAGGAAATCAATAACTTCGGTAAGAGTGCAATTGTCAAAATCAAGGTCACTACTATCAAGTAAGGTGGTAGTGGTGTCCTTTAGGTTCACTTGTTTGGTAGTTTCTATAGTCATAGCATCACCATTAGTAGGTCCCTCGGGACCAGGAGTGCATTCGGTGCTAAGAGTTTGGATATCCTCAACAACTTGGATAGTAGCAACAGTGTGGTGGGTAGGAAGGCTCTTAATTCTATATTCTTCCTCCCTTTCTCTAGCCCATCTCTCTTTAAGTTTAGCCATCATCCTAATATTTTCATTAATTTGCACTTGAATAGCATTCATAGGAGTGACCTTCCTCTCCTCAAGAGGAGAAGTTCTAATTTTAAGCAATTCTACCTCATTGGCTAAATTGTCTACCTTCGAAGAGAGATCACCTAGTTTGTTTAGTTTTTCTTCTACACTATTATTAAAAGCTTTTTGGGTAGTGATGAAATCTTTAAGCATAATCTCTAGTTCAGTAGTGGAGTTCTTGGTGCTAGGATAAGCATTGTTGTTCCCATAAGAATTAGAGGGGAACGGTCTAGGATTGCTACCAAAATTACTCCTATAAGCATTGTTGTTAAAATTGTTTCTAGAGATAAAGTTCACGTCTACTTGTTCTTGAGCAATCAAAGAATTTAAAGGAACATCACGAGGATCAACAGAAGATTGCTTCGAAAGTAGAGACATGATCAAGTCAACTTTTTCATTTAGGGAGGAAATCTCCTCGACAGAGTTTACCTTCCTACCTGTTGGAGCGCGTTCGGTGTGCCATTGGGAATAGTTGGTCATCATCTCATCGAGAAGCTTTGCGGCAGCACCAAGTGTAGTTGACATAAAGGTTCCTCCCGCGGCCGAATCTAACAAGTTCCGCGAGGTAAAGTTCAAGCCTGCATAAAAAGTTTGGATAACCATCCAAGTAGTCAAACCATGAGTAGGGCAGTTCTTGACAAAAGATTTCATTCGTTCCCAAGCTTGGGCAATGTGTTCATTATCCAATTGTTTAAAATTCATTATGTTACTTCTTAGTTGGATAATTTTAGCAGGTGGATAGTATTTTCCAATAAAAGCATCTTTGCACTTGTACCATGAATCTATGCTATTTCTAGGCAAGGACTGAAACCAAATTTTAGCTCCTCCTCTCAAGGAGAAAGGAAAAAGCTTAAGCTTAACAATATCACCGTCTACTTCTCGGTACTTTTGCATATCACAAAGTTCAACAAAGTTGTTTAAGTGTAAAGCAGCATCATCTCCAGCACCGGAGAATTGATCTTTCATGACTAAGTTCAGTAAAGCAGGTTTAATTTCATAAGAAGGTGCTGAAGTGGCAGGTGTAGTGATAGGTGTGCAGATAAAGTCATCGTTGTTGTGACTAGTGAAGTCACACAACTTGGTGTTCTCGGTGGAACCCATAGTAGCAAGCAAGCAAGATAACTATTTTTGTGATTTTCGATAAAAGATACTAAAGCAAAACTGAAAGGTAAACTAACAAGACTAAAAAAACAAAGGTAAAAGATAGCGTGCAACTCCCCTATCCTGAAGAGTGGAGTCCCCGGCAACGATGCCAGAAAACTTTGCTTGATGGCTTCTCGCCCCTCGTTGGTTACCCCAAGTGGAAGGTTTGAGATGCAGTGTAGTGGAAGTTTTCCCTTGGCAAAGATACCAAGGATCGATTTCCCCTAAGACTCCCAGTTTCAACAAGAAGGTGTCAATTGCTAATGGCGCCAGATATTAGCAATCAACGTGGACCTGCACACAGATACAAATAACTTTGCTCCCAACGAGTACAGAGAGGTTGTCAATCCCTCCGGCCTTGTCGTTTACAAAGGATCAAACGCAAGTGATAATAGTGATAGGTATTGCTGCAATAGTAAGTAAAAAGCGGAAAGTAAATAGCGTATGCGATCAGTGATGGTAATATGGACCGGGGTCCCATGATGTTCACTAGTGATGTCTCTCTCCCAAAAGACGATAAAACTGCTATGTGAGGTAAACGAATTACAGCTGGGCAATTGACAGGACCATGTGCGCAAACCAATGCTGACTAAGTTGCAAGAAAGGTAGAGTTTCAAAGCATGGGAGGTACGCCAAGGCAAGTAGACCAAAATCCATCTGCATCTACTACTAATCATCCACCTTGAGACATCTATCCAGAACATCTCGCTGGTATTGTCCCACCCATAGTGTAAACTCAAAGCAACAGACAACTGCATTAAAAGAACTTTGCGTAAAGTAAACAATCCTTGCACCCGCGGGCACAAGCACCGTTGTTTCCCCCCTTGTGGCAACAGCACATCCCCTAGACTCATGTTTCTGTCACTCAAGCTAGTCATCGAGGGGCATGAACCCACAATCAAGCATAACGTTCCCTCTTGGAGTCACTACCTACTACTTGGCCAAAGCAATAAATAACAACGGAGAACATGCAAGAATTACTTACGAACATAAATATAAAAGAGGTAGATCAAATATATTACTCAAACACAATCTGAACATAATCTCACAATCCATCGGATCCCAGCAAACTCATCATAGCAACAACATAAGGATTACATATGTGCCTCGATCATGTAGGGTAGCTCACGAGGACTAATTAGTGAAGTACAAGAACGGGAGGAGAACATCACATAGCTACTGGTCATGGACCCATGGTCCAAGTGAGACTACTCACAACTCATCCGGGAGGCGTCCATGGTGGTGGAGAAGCTCCCGGTGGTGATCCTCCCCTCCGGCAGGGTGTCGGGAAGAGTTCTCCTGGTGCTCCCGATCTTGGAAGCGGCGGCGGCGGCGGAACAGAAGTGAGATCGCGAAAAAGGGTTCCCCTCTCAAGGGTTTCGGGACACGATATAAATATATGCCAAAGGGGGGCATCAGACGAGGCTCGGGGGGCCCAGACGCCCCCCCGGCGCGGCCAGGGGGGCGCCACCAGGGCGCCTGGAGCCCTGGTGGCCCCCCTCCGGCTGTACTTCGGGTGCCTGGTAGCTTCTGGAATGCTGATTTTTTATATAATTTTTCCGGGATTTTTCTGGCAGTTCTCGTAATGGGAAAACCTGAAATACAAAAACAGCCGAAAACAGAAACTGGCACTGGGGTGCACTGAGTTAATAGGTTAGTCCAAATATGATCAAAAGTGTATGGAAGTGTATAAATATCATAGCAATATCACCCAAAAGAGGCATGGAGCAAGCAGAAATTATAGATACGTTTTGGACGTATCAGATGTCCCCAGGTTGAGGTAATTGAACTTCATCTTCATCTGAGCTCATATCCTCCTTTCCCTAGGGATCATAATCTTCTTCTTCCTCCGTGGTCCAACCACAACGCTCCAAGTCCCCTAGACCTCAGGGTCTGCAAGGTAATCAGCCACATAGTTTTCTCCCTCTGAATCCTGGGATGACATATTGCTCTAATCTGCAGCAGAAACAACTCAAAACAAAACAGAGGATTTTGTCGTGGTACGGTGGTCAAAACCTTCGGGAGATTATATAATGAATTTTTACCGACCGAAAGAAGTAATGTGCAAGAAAACGGAGTCCGGAGGGCACACGAGGTGCCCATGAGGCAGGGGGACGCGCCCTCCACCCTCGTGGTCTCCTCATGTCCTTTCCGGACTGCTTCTTATTTTTCTATTTTTCTAAATATTCCAAAACGGAGAAAAAATTCCATTAGAACTTTTTTGGAGTCGGTTTACTTACCGTACCACACACCTCTTCCTTTTTGGAGTCTGAATCATTCTGGAAAGTGTCCCTTATGTACTCCTCCAGGGTTACGGTTTCAATAACATTGGTTTCAACATTTATAGGATTACCTGAGATATAATGTTTGATTCTTTGGCCGTTCACCACCTCCAGATTTGTGCCTTCAAAGTTGTTAATTTTTATGGCACCAGATCGATAGACCTCCTCGATAACGTAAGGACCTTCCCATTTAGAGAGAAGTTTTTCTACAAAAAATCTTAAACGAGAGTTGTATAGCAAGACATAATCACCTACGTTAAACTCACGCTTTTGTATCCTTTTGTCATGCCATCTTTTAACTTTTTCTTTAAACAGTTTGGCATTTTCATAGGTCTGGGTTCTCCATTCATCTAGTGAGCTAATGTCAAATAACCTCTTCTCACCGGCAAGTTTGAAATCATAATTGAGCTCTTTAATAGCCCAATATGCCTTATGTTTTAGCTCAAGAGGTAAGTGACATGCTTTTCCATAAACCATTTTATATGGAGACATACCCATAGGATTTTTGTATGCAGTTCTATAGGCCCATAATGCACCATCAAGTTTCTCGGACCAATTCTTTCTAGATCTATTAACAGTCTTTTACAAAATTAATTTCAGCTCCCTGTTACTTAATTCTACTTGACCACTAGACTGTGGGTGGTATGGGGATGCAATTCTATGATTAACATCATACTTAGCAAGCATTTTACGGAAAGCACCATGAACAAAGTGTGAACCACCATAAGTCATTAAATATCTAGGGACTCCAAACCTCGGAAAAGTAACTTCTTTAAGCATCTTAATAGAGGTGTTGTGATCAGCACTACTAGTTGGAATAGCTTCTACCCACTTAGTAACGTAATCAACAACAACTAAAATATGTGTATACCCATTAGAGGAAGGAAATGGTCCCATATAATCGAAGCCCCAAACATCAAATGGTTCAATAACAAGTGAATAATTCATAGGCATTTCTTGACGTCTGCTAATATTACCAATTCTTTGGCATTCATCACAAGACAAAACAAACTTATGGGCATCCTTGAAGAGAGTAGGCCAATAAAAACTAGATTGTAATACCTTATGTGCAGTTCTATCTCCAGCGTGGTGTCCTCCATAAGCCTCTGAGTGACACTTGCGTAGGATCTGTTCCTGTTCATGCTCAGGTACACAACGTCTAATAATACCATCTACCCCTTCTTTATAAAGGTATGGATCATCCCATAAGTAATATTTTAAATTATAGAAAACTTTTTATTTTGCTGGTATGTGAAACTAGGTGGTATAAATTTAGCAACAATGTAATTATCATAATCAACATATGATGGAGCAGTACGAGAAGCATTTATGATAGCTAATTGCTCATCAGGAAAGCTATCATCAATAGGTAGTGGGTCATCAAGAATATTCTCTAACCTAGACAAGTTGTCTGCGACAGTGTTCTCAGCTCCCTTTCTATCAGTGATATGCAAATCAAATTCTTGTAGTAAGAGAACCCATCTAATAAGTCTAGGTTTAGCATCTTTCTTTTCCATAAGATATTTAATAGCAGCATGATCAGTGTGAACAATTACTTTAGAATCAACAATATAAGGTCTGAACTTATCACAAGCAAATACAACTGCTATAAATTCTTTCCGAGTAGTATCATAATTCCTCTGGGCACCGTCTAGAGTTTTACTAGCATATTGGATAACATTTAATTTCTTATCAACTCTTTGTCCTAGAACATCACCTACATCGTAATCATTAGCATCACACATAATTTCAAAGGGTAAATTCCAGTAAGGAGGCTGGACAATAGGTGCAGAGATCAGTGCTTTCTTAAGTATTTCAAATGCTTCTACACAATCATCATCAAATACAAAAGGAACATCTTTTTGTAAAAGATTAGTCAAAGGCCTAGAGATTTTTGAGAAGTCCTTAATGAACCTCCTATAAAACCCGGCATGACCAAGGAAACTTCTTATACCTTTGATGTCCTTGGGACACGTCATCTTCTCAATAGCATCCACTTTAGATTTATCAACTTCAATTCCTCTTTCAGAAATTTTATGCCCCAAGACAATGCCTTCATTAACCATAAAGTGTCACTTTTCCCAATTCAAGACAAGATTAGTTTCTTCACATCTCTGCAAATCTCGATCAATGTTGCTTAAGCAATCATCAAAAAAAGTTCCATAAACGGAGAAGTCATCCATGAAAACCTCAACAATCTTTTCACAAAAATCAGAGAATATAGCCATCACACATCTTTGAAAGGTAGCAGGTGCATTACATAAACCAAAAGGCATACGTCTATAAGCAAAGGTACCGAAAGGACAAGTAAAAGTGGTCTTTTCCTGATCCTCTTTTGACACAGGTATTTGAGAGAAACCAGAATAGCCGTCTAGAAAGCAAAAATGAGTATGTTTGGATAACCTTTCTAGCATTTGATCAATAAAAGATAGAGGGTAATGATCTTTCTTAGTAGCTTTATTTAATTTGCGGAAATCAATTACCATTCTATAACCTGTAGCAATTCTTTGTGGGATCAATTCATCTTTATCATTAGGAACAACAGTAATACCTCCCTTCTTAGGGACACAATGGACATGACTTACCCACTGACTATCAGCCACCGGATAAATTATACCTGCCTCTAGAAGCTTTAGTATTTCTTTCCTTACCACTTCTTTCATCCTAGGATTTAACCGTCGTTGGTGATCAATAACCGGTTTAGCGTCCTTTTCTAATTTTATCTTGTGTTGGCATAGAGTGGGACTAATGCCCTTAAGATCACCAAGAGTATATCCAGTAGCAGCACGGTGCTTCTTCAGAGTTTTCAATAATTTCTCTTCTTCTTCCTCTGAAAGGTTAGCACTAATAACAACAGGATATATCTTCTTTTCATCGAGATAAGCATACTTAAGAGTATCAGGTAATGGTTTGAGTTCAAACACAGGATCACCCTTGGGTGGAGGAGGATCCCCTAGAATTTCAACATGCAAGTTGTGTTTCAATAGAGGTCCCTGTTTAAAGAAAATTTCATCTATTTCCCTTCTCTCATCATATACATATCATTTTCATGGTCTACCAGATATTGTTCTAAACGGTCGTTAGGAGGCACAAGAATAGAAGAAAGACCAATAATTTCATCCTTACTAGGCAATTCTTTATCATGGGGTTGTCTACGAAATTTAGCAAAGTTAAAATCATGAGACAAATCCCCTAATCCAACAGTAACAATATCTTTTTCGCAGTCTATCTTAGCATTAACAGTATTCAAGAAGGGTCTACCAAATATAATAGGGCAAAAGTCATCTTGTGGGTAACCAAGAACAAGAAAATCAGTAGGGTGTTTAACTTTCCCACACAAGACTTCCACATCTCCAACGATCCCAACTGGTGAAATAGTGTCTCTATTGGCAAGCTTGATAGTAACATCAATACCTTCTAGCTCAGCAGGTGCAATATCGTGCATAATTTCCTCATATAAGGAATGAGGTATTGCACTAGCACTAGCACCCACATCACATAAGCCATGATAGCAATGATCTCCTATTTTAACATAAATAACAGGCATGCCTACAACAGGTCTATGTTTATTCTTAGTATCGGGTCTAGCAATTCTAGCAGCTTCATCACGAAGGTGAATAACATGCCCATCTATATTATCGACCAAAAGATCCTTAACCATAGCAACACTAGGTTCAACTTTAATTTGCTCAGAGGGTGTAGGTGTTCTAGTATTGCTCTTACGAACCATAGTTGAAGCTTTAGCATGATCCTTTATTCTAACAGGGAAGGGTGGTTTCTCAATGTAAGCAGTAGGAACAATAGGATCACCATTATAAGTGATAGTCTTTTCTTCAACTTTAACGGGTTCAACTACTTTTACTTCAATGGGAGGATGATACTTAAGCCACTTCTCCTTAGGGAGATCAACATGAGTAGCAAAAGATTCATAGAAAGAAGCTGCTATTTCAGAGTCAAGTCCATATTTAGTGCTAAAGTAACGGAAAACATCAGTATCCATAAAAGATTTAACACAATCAAACTTAGGTGTTATACCTGACTCTTTACCTTCATCGAGATCCCAATCTTCAGAGTTGTGTTTAATTCTTTCCAATAAATCCCATTTGAATTCAATAGTCTTCATCATGAAAGAACCAGTACAAGAAGTATCGAGCATGGAGCGATTATTGAGAGAAAGCCGAGCATAAACTTTTTGAATAATCATTTCTCTTGAGAGCTCATGATTGGGACATGAATATAACATTGACTTAAGCCTCCCCCAAGCTTGAGCGATACTTTCTCCTTCGCGAGGCCAAAACTTATATATATAATTACGATCACGATAAACCTGATGCATATGATAGAACTTTTGATGAAATTCCAATTTCAACCGGTTGTAGTTCCATGATCCAATATTATCGCATAGTCTAAACCATGTCAATGCCTATCCCTTCAAAGATAAAGGGAAGACCTTGTTGTTGATAACATCCTCGGGCATACCTGCAAGCTTAAATAATCCACAAACTTCATCCACATAGATTAGGTGCAAATCGGGATGCAAGGTTCCGTCTCCTGTAAAGGGATTAGCTAGTAGTTTCTCTATCATACCTGAAGGGATTTCAAATTAAACATTTTCAGTAGGTTCAGAAGGTTGAGGAGCAACTCTTTGCTCTACTGGTCGGGAGGAAGATACCCCGAACAAGCCCCTCAAAGTATTATGTGCCATAGTAACAAGTGACAGTAAATTTTAGCACACTATATAAATTTTCCTTACCAAATTCCACTTACCAAAGGCGCTTCACTCCCCGGCAACGGCGCCAGAAAAGAGTCTTGATGACCCACAAGTGTAGGGGATCTATCGTAGTCCTTTCGATAAGTAAGAGTGTCGAACCCAACGAGGAGCAGAAGGAAATGATAGGCAGTTTTCAGTAAGGTATTCTCTGCAAGCACTGGAATTATCGGTAACAGATAGTTTTGTGATAAGGTAATTGGTAACAAGTAACAAATAGTAAAAGTAAATAAGGTGCAGCAAGATGGCCCAATCCTGTTTGTAGCAAAGGGCAAGCCTAGACGAACTCTTATATAAAGAAAACGCTCCCGAGGACACATGGGAATTATCGTCAAGCTAGTTTTCATCACGCTCATATGATTCACGTTCGTTACTTTGATAATTTGGTATGTGGGTGGACCGGTGCTTGGGTGCTGCCCTTACTTGGACAAGCGGCCCACTTATGATTAACCTATATTGCAAGCATCCGCAACTACAAAAGAAGTATTAATGTAAACCTAACCATAGCATGAAACATATGGATCCAAATCAGCCCCTTACGAAGCAACGCATAAACTAGGGTTTAAGCTTCTGTCACTCTAGCAACCCATCATCTACTTATTACTTCCCAATGCCTTCCTCTAGGCCCAAACAATGGTGAAGTGTCATGTAGTCAACATTCACATGGCACCACTAGAGGCACACTCGAACGAGCTCTTGGGCATGTGCACTCTCTTTAAGTCCATGCCTCCGGGTATCCCGATGAAGTGCACCAGCCAAGACAAACCTAAGCTCGGGGAAGGTGCAAAGAGGGACATGACGCCTCATGAGGTCCCCCAATTCTGCGGCTACACAACGCCTCCGGAGCCATCAGGAAGGAAGCCTCGGGAAGGTACCCCAGGGAGACGCACCCTCACGACGTGAGAATATACCACGAGCAAGCCAAGCTAAGCTATCTTACCCGCACTTAGTAGCAATACAGATACCATGACATAGTACGAATGACAAAGCATAGCATATTGACGCAAGTGCCATAGTTCATTACACACCTCAGTGGGGCCGCATACCTTTTCTTTCTTTCAGAAAATGCAGGAAAAAGACAAAAAGGCACGAGCGGCAGTAGCAGCTCTTGAGGCCTTGGCTCCAGCAGCGTGGGGGCTCGGTCTGAGCCCCCTCCCGCTTCACCGAGGCACCGTGGCAGGGCTCCTCGCCGCCCTCATCAAGCCGAGCCCGGTGGCGTGGCGGCTCGCCGTGTACACTATCACCGACGCTCTCCCCGGAGGAGGAGTGGTCGCTGCTAGAAGAAGCGTGGATCTCGTCAATGGCAAGGTCATCATCGTCGCTGCCGTCCTCCGGGCAGCACCCCGCCCGCCGGCCGTCTTCTCCAAACACCCTCACGTAGAGGGTCACGAGGCCGCCATACTTGAAGTGAAGAGTGCACCTCCTGCTCAGGCCTCGCGTGCGGGCGAACGTCTGCCAACCACGGGTCAAGGACATGCCACCCGTGGCGGCGACGTCAACCCGCACCCACGAGGCCTCCCTGCAGCAGCTGTCAATGTGTAGCCAGAGGCCGTCAAGTGCCGACGGTAGCGCCCTCGCGAAGAAGCGCGAGAGTGGGAGCCATATGCCGGCGGGCCTCTCCGACCACACAATGAACTCCGGGAAGGCATCTGCCAAGCGAGAGCACGACCGTGAAGGCTGAACTACCGTGGCGCGCCTCTCTCATCGCAGTAGCCTCCCCTCCTGTGGCGACCCCCACCACACGAAGAAGCGCCACCGCGACTCCTAGATGCGGTGCCCGCCCTCGAAGAAACACGCCCGCGCCCCTGAGTGGTTACCACTGGGGTCACATCATGCTTGCGGGGGCGTCCGTGGTCTCTCTTGGGTGGTGGTATGCTTGGCCCCTCCTTATGGGTCTTCCCTTTCTCTTCGGCGGAGAACTTCCTCGGCAGCGCCATGGATACCTTAGCAAGATGGCAAATCAAGGAGGAAGGAGGAGGAACGAGGAGCAAAGAGATGGATATGAGCAGGGGGCTCCACCCCTCCTCATTTATAGCAAGTGGAAGGCGAACCGCCGGCCTCCATGATCGTAGGTAATGATGATCTTTTTTGCATGCACCAGGCCCTTGTCAAGTCGAACGGTTGCCGAGGCATCATGGGGAAGTGGAGACGCCCACGTACCATCCAGGCGCCGCACGTCAATCTGGTCCGTAGGTGGTTGGGGCCCGCGGCGCTTCGCCCTTGCCCTTTGGCTTCGCCTCGAAGCCAAGTCCGAGCACGCCTTGGGACCGGGGGCTACTGTCGGCATTCTGGGAACCAAGGTACACAGACTTGCCTGCATGCGGCCCATGACGCGGCCCCTTCACCGGCCTGGTACAACCCATCTTCAGCATCAACACTCAAGACCCTCGCGAGGCGGATGACACCAAGACCTCCGGAAGGGGCAGTCTCACTAGGCTGGCTCCCGTGGAGCGGAGATCTCTATGCAAGCCCCCACCTTGTGAGGTTCGGGTGACACAAGCCATGACGAACAAGGTTAGGCGGGTGCCGGCGGGCGCAGGACGACATGTTTCCTCTTTGGTGCTAAAGAGGCAACCATAGGCGAGTCCCGAGGAATCAACCAAAGATTTCCATTTCCATGCAACACAACCAGGATCGCCAGCACGGCAGGATGGAGGTCATCACCGAGCCCACCGTGGCGTCAGGATCATAAGCTTTGTAGGCGAAGACCACCTTTTGTCAGGATAAAATGTACTAGTTGTCTCCCTTCAAATTTGGCCGTTGTTGGATCCCTTCCCGCCTACAGTTTGGGGGAAGAGGACCAATGCCCCTATAAATATAGCTTAGCCACCACATAGAAGAGGCTGGATCATTCAGACCACCCTCACCACCACGCAAGCAAGAACACACCTCGCGAGCTTGTTCAACCACTGTACTAGTTCTTCCTTAGACCACCTTGAGGCAATCCATCACATTGCAGGAGTAGGGCCACTCACCGATAGGTGGCCTGAACATGGGTAAACTCATTTTCCTTCTTGTTCCTCGAGCTAGTTCATAGAGACGGCGAGTAGGTATATAGGGGAAGTTGAGTTCTTCGCACACATCCCAGTGTTCGAACTTACAAGGGTTTTGCGGAGCCTTGAATCCGACACTATACACTTAATTGTGGTAAATATGACACACTCAGTTTTCCCTACATAAAGTATAAATCATGAGCACCTTGGCGTCAAACTAGGCAATTGGATCATACTTCTAACACACTTCAACATTTTCAACTTCACTCAATACATGATCATGAGCCATGGATATAACACTATGGGTGGAATATAATGCTGTGGTAGGGACCAATAGGAGAAGGAAGAAAGTCTCGCATCAACTAGGCGGATTAACGGGCTATGGAGATGCCCATCAATCGATATCAATGCGAGGAGTAGGGATTGCCATGCAACGGCTGCACTAGAGCTATAAGTGTATGAAAGCTCACAACTAAAATTAAGTGGGTGTGCATCCACTTTCTTGCTCATGCAGACCTCGAGCATTTTGAGGAAGCCTATCACCGGAATATACAAGCCAAGTTCTATAATGAAAAAATCCCACTAGTATATGAAAGTGATAACTCAAGAGACTCTCTATATGAAGAACATGGTGCTACTCTGAAGCACAAGTGTGGTAAAAAGGATAGTAACATTGCCCCTTATTTCCTTTTCTCTCATTTTTTATTTTCTTTGGCCTATTTTTTTTTGTTTTTGCCTCTTTGGCCTCTTTTTATTTTGTAAGTCCAAAGTCTCATCCCGATGTGAGGGAATCATAGCCTCCATCATCCTTTCCTCATTGGGGCAATGCTCTAATAATGATGATCATCACACTTTTATTTACTTACAACTCGATATTACTACTCGATAAAATGTGATGACTCTATATGAATGCCTCTGGCGGTGTACCAGGATGTGCAATGATCTATCATAGCAAAGACATAAAAAACGGACAAGCCTTGAAAATATCGTTCTAGCAGTCTTACGATCATGCAAAGCAATATGAAAATGAACGCTCAAGTCATATATATGATGATGACGGAAGTTGCATGGCAATATATCTCGGAATGACTATGGACATGTCATAATAGGTAGGTATGGTGGCTGTTTTGAGGAAGGTATAAGTAGGGTTTTATGTGCCTGCGAAATTTGTGCGACACGAGAGAGGCTAGCAACGGTGGAAGGGTGAGAGTGCGTATAATCCATGGACTCAACACTAGTCATAAAGAACTCATATACTTATTGTGAAAGTTTTATTAGCCCTTGAGGCAAAGTACCACTCGCATGCCCCTAGGGGGGAGGTTGGTAGGAGTTAACCATCGCGCACACCCGATTCAAACAACACAAGGATTTCAATCAAGGATAAATTATGCTTCGACCTCACCGCTAATGTCAGCGGACACCACTTTACATGCATGAGGATTTACTTGCGAAAAGACTTAATTTCCTTAACAACATTATTAATACTCAACTTTAATTCTCTAACTAGTATGCCCCCCATATTACCACCTCAATATTGCAAAACTATTGCAAGGAATCAAACATATCATATTCAACGATCTACAAGTTTTATGTAGGATTTTATGACTAACCATGCGAATGACCAATTCCTGTTAACTCTCTAAATAGATATAAGTGAAGCATGATAGTTTAATTCTTTCTACAAAAGGCTTACCCAAGCTCTAACAAATATAATGAAGTGAAAGAGCATTCTACAAATAACGATTTTCTATGTAGAGAAACACGCATCCAAACTTCAAATGATATAAGTGAAGCACATGAAGCATTCTATAAAGCCATACTCAAAAGATACAAGTGAAGTGCAAAGAGCATTCTATAAATCAACCAAAGACTATCTCATAACAGCATGGTGCATTTATTAAAATAAAAATAAAAAGCACACGACGCTCCAAGAATTTACGCATATCATGTGAACAAAACAAAAACTGAAACATACTGATAATTGTTGAATGAAGATGGGATGCCTTCCGGGGTATCCCCAAGCTTAGACGCTTGAGTCTCCTTTAATATTTACTTGGGGTGCCTCGGGCATCCCCAAGCTTGATCTCTTGCCTCTCCTCATTCTTCTCATATCAATACCTACTCGATATTCGAAAACTTCATCCACACAAAACTTAACCGAAGTTTTATTAGAGGGGTTAGTACATATAACATCAAATCCCATCATGTACTGCTATAACATTACTGCACAATTATAATCAAACATTACCAAATGTATGCTATCACAATTCTATAGCCCTAAGTTAAAGGAGGCTCAACAAGATTTCAAACACACACAAATAATGAAACTATAACAACAATATGTGAAAACATGACAATCTGTAAAGACTCGAATTACCGTCATACTTATGTACCTCTAAAATTCTAAAAAAATAGGCCGTAATATTTTTTTGCATAGCAGTACTGTGTAAAAAATTCAGAAATTTATGACATTCTAGTAAAAAATGTAAATTCACGCACTACATCCAAAGTTTCTATTTTTTCACTTCACATACCAAACATGCAATCTAAACATCCTAAAGGGAAATCTTGGCACATTATTTTTATAATACAATGGTTTTGTACAAGGGGATAAATATTTTTGTTGAAATTTTTGTGTAATTCAAGATTTTCATAGTTTCCACAGGCATGAACAAAGTTCAAGGAGCTCCCCCACTTCAACGATGCTCGTCCTTCTTACTTTCACTTTTCTTTTTGAAAAAGTTTTAGGTTCCCCACTTTATTTTTCTATTTTTAAACTTTTTAAAGGACCCAACAGAATAAAATGATTCTCTAAAATCTCTGGGCTGTCTCCCTAGCAACACTTTCTTTTAAGCCATTAAGCCATTAAGCTCAAGTAATGGATCCACCCGGATCCCAAGGTATATCAAAGCCAATTTTAATAAACAATGATTTGTAATTTAGTATTGAGCACAAAGTAACATATATCATGTAATGACGAAGTCTAACTCTCTTCCTATGCATTAGCATGTGATAAAAGAACAATTCATGCACATCAAGTAAAGGCCAATGCATAGTATAAGGAGTTTATTGCAATTTTATCGTATTGGAAACATAGAGAGGCGGGGATGCAGTTCCTCTCTCATAATAATTGCAAGTACGAGCAGCAAGCACATGCAAATTATATTTATCAAAATCATCATGTGCAATAGTAGAACGCACCCTATCAATATAATCCTAAATCAGCGCAAACTTCTCCGATATAGTGTAGTTGGGAGAATTCAAAAAGATAATAGGACTATCATGCGTGGGTGCAATAGCAACAATTTCACTCTTAACATATGTAACTATAGCAAGTTCGTGTCCATAAGCATGATTCATATTGGCATCATGGCCACAAGCATAGCAAGCATCAAGTTCATCAAAAATGGATATTTCAAATGAATCCAAGGGATCATAGCAATCATCAAAACATTCATCCTTCAGTAAGCACGAAGGGAAATTAAACAATGTATGGGATAAATAGTTACTCTCATTACAAGGTGGCGGGTGATCAATCCGCTCTTCCTCCTTTTGTTCTTCGCTCTCCTCCTCATCGTTTTCATCTAATGAGGTCACCGTGTCATCAATTATTTCTTCCATAGATTCCTGCAAAATATTAGTCTCTTCTTGGACAACGGAGACTTTCTCAATAAGTGCATCAATATCGGCATTGTATTTATAATTCTCATAGCAATATTTAAGTATAGCAATATTCTCAGATCTGTAGACAACATCATCACAATCTTCATACTCATCAAACAGACATTTAATTTCCCAATCACCCTTAAAAGCAACAAATTCTTCTATTCGTTCCACATCATAGTAATAATATCTACATTATCACAAGAAGCTAAGGTTTCATTATCATTAAATTTACATGAAAAGGGAAGGTGTGGAGCCTTCATCCTTGAGCAACAAGTATAATCATATCGCAAACATAGCTCCCGAGCATACAAATGCAACATATGAATTTGATCCCATAACAGTTTCCCTTTTCGAGTCAAGTGATATCCCTAAAGTATTCATGTTGATCCAACGTGTCTCCCATTATCAAGTTGAACGGGGTTTTCTCAGGATTACCAAAGTAGTGTTTAATATTTTCCACATAACGAGCATTAAGGGTTTTAGGAGGTTCCCCATCTCCATGAGTAGCAAGTACACCTATTTTTTTGGGTATTTCATGTTCCATATCCATAACTAAAGGTAGAGAACAACTTAGAACAAAAAATAAAATATACTTAGTGATAGAAAATAAATCTACTTAGTGATAAAGCAAACAAGAACGCACGAGAATATTCACCCCATGCTATTTCTCCCCGGCAACGGCACACCAGAAAAAGGTGTTGATAACCCACAAGTGTAGGGGATCAGCTGTAGCCTCTTTTGATAAGTAATAGTGTCGAACCCAACGAGGAGCTAAAGTTAGAACAAATATTCCCTCAAGTTCTATCGACCACCGATACAACTCTATGCACACTTAACATTCGCTTTACCTAGAAAAAGTATGAAACTAGAAGTACTTTGTTGGTGTTGTGGGATAGGCTTGCAAGATAATAAAGAGCATGTAAATAAAAACTAGGGACTGTTTAGATAAATAAACAATCAAGTTAGTATAGCGAGTGTGGAAAAATGGTAGTAGGAGTAGCGGAATTGTCCCTAAGCAATTAACTACGTTACTAGACCGGTAGCAAGTTTTTATGTGGGAGAGGCCACTTCTAGCATGTCATACCTTACTTAGAATTCTATGCACTTATGATTGGAACTCCAGCAAGAATCCGCAACTACTGTCATTCATTAAGGTAAAATTCAACCATAGCCTTAAGATATATTAGCCCCCCTTCAATCCCGTATGCATCAATTTCTATGCTAGGCTGAAGCTGCTGTCACCCTTGCCCTCCAATACATAGTCTGTTGGTGTACAAAAAGAGCGGTACACTTTTTGTACCCCAATGACTGTGCACGGGCAGTCTGAGCCACGGCGCCATCACACCAAGCATGGCGAGGGAGGCAAGCCGGGGCAAGACTAAAGCTTGATGGAGACTGGAGCGGCGCTAAGAACAAGACCACGAAGAGCAAAGGGACGAAGCGGCTTCCCCCGGCAAGATCCTTGCCGGGGCCGGCTCAGGCAGCCCCGACAAGACCCTTGCCGCGGCAGCTCGCCCCGCGCCTACGGAGCGAATCACCCTTGAGTCCACCACCCCCATGGGGCGAGGATTCGGGAGATATCCCCGTGGTGGCATGCAGATCTTTGTGAAGACCTTCAAGATCAGATGCAAGATAAGAAGACGGAGACCCTTGGCGGGATCCCAGCCAAGGAGGTCCACAAGGCCCCCGGCAAGCACCTTGCCGGGGATGACAGCATGCGCCGCGGCAAGACCCTTGCCGGGGCCCCGGCAAGGCCCTTGCCGAGGACACCCACGGGGCCACCATCAGGCCCGCACCAACTGGGTTTCCACCGACCCACGCAACTGCCGACCCGGCCAGCTGGACAGGCTCCAGCGTGGCAACCCACAGATCTTCATGGAGACCCGCCGTTGCGCCACCTCAGCTGCCTGTTTGCCTACATGGCACCTCAGGCACCGCTGGCCAGGGCGCGTGTCGACACGTGGAGGAGCGGCGACGGACAAGACGGGCGTCTCCCCTCGTCCCCGATAAAGCAAGGACACCTAAGCTGGGCGCATTAAATGCACCTTGTCCTATAATGCGAGGGATAACCTCGCATCACTGTGCCCTTTCCACCTCCTGTGTGCCACTGTGGCAACCCCTTTTCCCTATAAAAGGAGGTCCGAGGCGACCAGGAGGAGGATTCGGCTTTTCGGAACCCCTCACGACTCTTTTGGAGCTCCTCATTAGCTGAAGAACACCAACATATAATCCACCAAAGCAGGAGTAGGGTTTTACGCATCTTTGCGGCCCGAACCTGGGTAAAGGAACCGTGTCCTGATCGTTAGATCCGCTCTTCTCTCAACCCCGTGCCCCGCAACCGTAGTAGGGATTCTTGTGATCCCATAGGTGTCGATCCAAATACACCGACATCTTTGGCGCGCCAGGTAGGGGGCTTGCGCAGTTGTGAGAATCGGCTCTGGTGATCGTCCCGACGCTCTCTCGTCTTCGTTGCCCTTTGGGGAAGCCAGAAGACTTGCTTTCGAGCGGCTGCAAATAAAAGCTAAGTTACATCGAAGTTTGGATATTTCTATCCTATCATTTAAAGTTATTATCCTCGGAGCTGTCATTCCTTGTGCAAAAAGAAACCTGCACGCGGATGGGGCCCTTCCCGATCGGCAACGCCTTGTTCTGTTTCGAGTCAGCACAACAGTTCAAACGGCTGCGTTGAAACGGTAGGGTAGCCTTCCGCGATTGACAAAGCTCTCGACTCTGACTCGAGTCAAACTCGACAGTTCGAGCGTCTGCGTTGAGAGCGGCAAGGTGGCAGACCCTTCCGCAATTGACAAAGCTCTCACTCTGACTCGAGTCAAACTCGACAGTTCGAGCGGCTGCGTTGAGAGCGGCAAGGTGGCAGACCCTTCCGCAATTGAAAAAGTTCTCGACTCTGAGTCGAGTCAAACTCGACAGTTCGAGTGGCTGCGTTAAGAGCGGCAAGGTGACAAACCCGGCAGCACGCTCACCCGGAAGGCCAATGGGGACCCGTCCCCAAGACGCCGCTTTGGGTATTTCGCGCCGCCAAGCCTACCCAGTTAACGTAGGGTGGAAACACAGGGAGGCAGCAAACAGGAAAATAACATGCATGATTCTGAAGATATTTCAAAGTTATATTACATCATGCCATCGCTGCGGTTCTAACTAAAGATAAAATTTGTCTTGGGCATGAACTCGCAGCGGCAAAGAAGAACGAGATATCTAATCCCGACGCTAGCCCTCCACCCTCTTGATTTCGTCGATGCGGCTGATGACAGGCTTGATGTGCTCCTTGAGCGCCGTGAGGTTGGCATCCTCCGGCAAGCTATCCATCACGGCTTCAAAGTCGAGGGCGGGGTTCCAGAACGCCACCTTGGTGAGGACCTTTGTCATGACTCCCCGGCAGAGCCGCCGGGCCTCCCCGGCAAGCGTGGCCGTTCTGTTGGAGTGAAGATCAGTCAAGGCGCTGAGGACGCCCTCGAAGAACAGGGTCAGCTTGGCGTTGACGGACCCGCTCCATTCAGGAGCATACCTCACGTTCGGCACCCCCATGAGGGCGAACTGTGAGGTAACCCTGCCGGCGATGTCCTCCAGCCGGCTGATCCACCTTTTCTCCTCCACCATGTATTCTTGGTGGGAGGCGCCCTCGTCTGCCCGCAGCTGCTTCTCCTCCTCTAGGCTCTTTGTGACGCCCGAAGACCGATGTCCCAGAAGATTCCAGAAGTCTCTAGATGTTCCGGGTTGCCCGTGTGTTTCTTTTGAGCTTGTGTTATTTTTTTTTTGCATTGCATCATGTCATCATGCCATCATGTCATTTTTATTTTGCATCTCAACCTAAATAAATTGTGTGGACCTTCGGTCCATTTAAATCGAGGGAAGGTGACTTCTCTTTATAACATATAAAAGCCTCCTAATATTTATGGAGCTATATTAATAAATATTCCATTGTTTGGAATTACCCGCAACACACGTGCATAATTTCCCCATGCTTTTCCTACTTCGAGTTTCTCCTTCAAAAACCTTGTTAATATTCTTTTCCCATTTATCGAGGCTCCTCCTAAAATCTAGACTTCTTTTGAACTCCTTTAAGGCAAGCTAATTTTTTTTTTTAGTTTGCACTTCCCTTTTGTTGGAACTATTTTTGTGGGGTTGGAACTATTCCATAAAGCCTTTCAAAATTGTTCCATATTTTATTTCTTGATTCCTGGCCTCTTTTTCTTAATTTTTTGGATCCCTCTCTATTTTATTTCTGCTAAGAAATAAAATTAGTAGAGCAGGCATGCCCTACCATCTCCTTCCTCCCTCCTTGGCCCAAGGCCATTCAGGCCCAGCCGCCTCAGCCTTGGCCCACTGGCCCGATATCCTCCTAACCCTAGCCCGCAACTCATCTCTCCCTCTCCTCGACCCCCCCAGCCGCCGCATCGTTCCTTCTCTCGCAGCCCGACCGCAGCGCCCGCGTCCTTCCCCGTTTCCCTCGCTCTTTTTCTCCATTCGCCAGCCTCTTCCCCCAGCGCCCGTTTCCCTCAGCCGCCGCACTCTTCCCTCCGCGCCAGAGCCCCTAGGTCGCCTCTTCCTCCCGCGGACGCGGCTGCCAGCGCGAGCACCTCGGCCCCGACGTCCTCCGCGTTTTCCCCCGCGACGCCCGAGCCCTCCTCTCCAGGGCGCCGCACCTCGATCTCCTCCACGCGCGCCTGGCGCCCCGCTCCCTCCGGTCGGGCAGAGGCGCTGCCCCTGCCCCCGTCTCCTTCCAGGGCGCCGTCGCCCGTCCTGCGCCGAGCTCCTCAAGTCCAGCCTCGTTCGGCGCCCCGCCTCCGTGCGCCGCAGCTCCTCAAGTCCGGCCTCCCTTCCTTCCCCTGCAGGAGCTCCTCCGCGCGAATCCGCCGCCGTCGTCCTTGTTCTCCACCGCGCCGTGGCCCCTCCAGCGCGGGAGCAGCCAGGTCGGCCAGGCCGTCGCCTCCTGCGCCGCGGGCAGGCCAGGAGCCCTACGCACCCCCGCTGGACCTCCAGTCAGCGCCTCCTCGGCCAGGGGCTGCCGCCCGAGAACCTGCTGCAGTGCTTCTCCCGCCTCGCCGGTTCTTCTTCGCCGTGCTGCCGTTTTTGTTTTGTGTGTTGTTTGTGCTGTTGTACTCGACAGGAACCTGTGTACGCCTACACGACAAGTCGACGAGACCGAGACCGTGCCGTGTTGTTATGTTGTTGCGGTTGTATTTTCTGCAAGTCCAAGTACCTCTACGATGCAGGAACACCTACACGATGACACTACACGACACGGCAAGTACCCCTTCAGATGCGTCAAGTTCGACTACACATGGAGATCCCGTGTACCCCTACCGTCGCAAGAACGAGATCCCAAATACCACGACGATGCGTCGAGTACCACTACGTCCGACGCCACGACAAGTACCCCTACACGGTGAAACGACAAGTACCACTACCGACGCCGGAGCCATCGAAACCCTCAAGTACCTCTACGGATCATGTACAACTACCGTCGCCGAGACCGCCGAGTACCACTACTTCCTCTACCGTCGCCGCGGAAACGATGGATGCGCCGTGTAACTCTACGTGAACAACTACTTCCTCTTCGGAAACGTGAACCACTACTTCCTCTACGACTCGCGAGAACGCCTTCTTCCTCTACGTCTCGAACCGCCCCGAAACGCACGCTTCGAAGGTATAACCCCGAGACGATGACCCGTGAGATGCTTGTTGTGTTGTATGAGTTGCTCCCTTGTGTGCTCCGTGCCCGTTCCGACCTTTTGTCATGTTCCTCGGTTGCCTCGTCACCGACTCGTGGGAACCCGGTAACGGGATCACCCCATCATCTCGTTTGACTCGCTCACGTCGATTCTATCTTTTGCACCGGACTCTCAACGAGTTACCGAAACCGATATGATGCCGTTGCATCATTTTCGGAATTGTTGCCGTGGCACCCTTTTCATTCCACCACGGTGACAATACTTCATATCATCTTATTGTCAACCTTTAACAAAAACTTGCATAAACTTGATCATGTCATCCGCATCATGTTAACAACATTAATATGTGTGAATTGTTGTTGCTTTAAATCACTAAACATGCTCATGGGGATTTTCAGGTTATTGTTGTTGTTATTCTCCGGCCTCATTTAAATTGCCTTAATAGTGTAGTTTCTTTATGCTTCACCTCTTGCCATGTTAAAAACATTTAATCTTGTCTTGTAAATAACGAGAGTCAACTAAATAATTAATGTGGTGTTTCGTCAATATGCAACTCGTTGCATATTGAGCTCCACTTAACTTGTAGTGTTGTTTGTGCACCTTGCCATGCCTTGCATATTTAAACCGGACATGCATCATACTTGGATGTGCATCGTATGCCATGTTTAAGCTTGTGTGTTTACCGTGTTGTTTCTTTCTTTCCGGTTTGCTTCTCTTGATAGCTTCGGTTTCGTTCCGGAGTTGTGAGGTTTCGCTCGACTGTTGCTCCGTCTTCTTCATGGATCTGTTCTTCTCCCTTGTGGAATCCCAGGCAAGATGATCATACCCTTGGATACCTTTACTACCATTGCCATGCTTAGTTGTCTCGATGCTATCGTTACATGTCGCGCTACCCATCTTTTATGTCAGCCCTCTCCTTGTTGCCATGAAACCTCTAACCTTGACACCTTCCTAGCAAAACCACTGTTTGGCTATGTTACCCGCTTGCTCAGCCTCGCTTGCTCAGTCCCTCTTATAGCGTTGTTAGTTGCAGGTGAAGATGAAGTCTGTTCCAGGAGGGAACTTGTTGTTGGCATATCACAATATCTATAATTATTATTAGCACACCTATATACTGGGCATTACAAGTTGGTATTCAGAGCCTTCTCCGACCTAGAAGCCCCCACTGATTGATCGAATCGTTGACGGTTGAGTCTAGGCACACACTGAAAAATGTTTTGAGTCCTATATATATATCGGAGAGTAGGATTTCTTTGCTCCTCATCCCCTTTCATTCTGGTGAGGACTTTGACGTCTACTCTTGACTCTTCTACTTTCAAAAAAATGCACCAAATTTTTTTTAGGATCCTGCGAGTATTCTGGGATTGTTTCGATGTTCTTGTGACAAGGATATTGTTCTCGATGCCTCCTGTTCCCGAGGAGTTGAGCTTCGGGGTATTGTTGTCACAAGCATATCGCGGCAGTACTAAATACTTAAGACGGCCGACATCGAAAATCTCTCCTATACGGCCAGTGGCAAGATAACCCCGACATCACCCAGTACTGGGGAGGTAGCTCGAGAGTATTGCCATAGCTTGTATAGTGGATGCTTTTCGAAGGTCCGAGGTAAACAGTTTCCGAGAAAGACTGGTTATGTGTTGAAGGATGGATACACCTGGATGTAGGTTTAGAGTTGATTGCGCGGTGCTTCCCGTGTATCCCCAACACCTGATTGCATAACTGGAATCTTTCGGAAATCTATAGGTGGGTTCATCAAGTAGTTCTAGGCATTCTTCCAACGTATGCTCGATATGAAGTTTGGGGTTCTACATTGAGTGAAGTGGTTTTATGGACTTGTTCTGATCGGGAGTTGCATCTTAAAGGGTCCTTGGCTATGCTGATCCGGGGATTGCAAAACCCTTTTGTAACACGTTCCATGAGCTTTCAGCACGAAGATGTCGAACGAAGCTTCTATCTTGTATTTGTTCTATCTGTTCCTTGTTCCTTTTTATTTTCATTTTGCTCTTCAAGTGGCTTCTCGTCAAGTTGATGTACCTGCGAAATTCATTCGTTCAATCCTCTGTTCGAATGATATTGTGAAGATTCATGTTGCATATCTATCCTTTGTTTTGTTTTGATTCTGGTATTCGAGTTGCTTCGATGTCAAATGTTGATTCCATACCTTTCCTAATCGGTGTTCTCATATTTCTATGGGAGTACTAATTCTTCTTGACCATCAAGATCTTCATGTTAATTCTTTTTCAACCGGTGTCCATTTTGTTCGTCTCAAGTTGTCTTTGTTTTTCCCCACCCTCCCACCCTTCTTCTTCTTGGAGCCAGTAATTCTCAGATGAAGTATCCATTTTATTCATGTGATGTTTCTTCATTCTTTTCCTTCAATGTTCTTATCCGGTGCTTTATCATGAAGATGATCTAGAGCTTCAAGTTCATCATTCTTTTGTTCTCATAATTCTGCCGGTGGATGTAATTCAAGATTTCGATGTTGATCTTATCCTTTTCCTCATTTCACAATGCTTTCTTATTCCGGTGCACCAATTAATCATTCTCCTCTTGTTATTCATATCCGGAGTGTTCAAGGTATCTCAGAAGAGTCATAATTGCATTCTTAATCCGTTCAAATTATTTTGAGATTGTCTTCTTATTCAAGCCTTTTTAATTCAACCGGTGCAATATCTCTTAAGCAATCTTTTTCAACGGTGATTTCTTTGAGTGGGCCCTAACCCACAGGTTTTTTCCCAGGATCTTACCTGACTCTTCTTTTCCGGAGAATTCTTTTAAAGTGTGACGTAAGAATGATTCCCATCAGTCACATGCCTTATCCAAGATCGCGTTCAATTCTTTTCATCATTGGTTCAACCTTTTTAATTCTTCATTCCGGAGTGCTCAACAATTCTTATGGCATTTCTCGTCTTCATTCTCAACATTTGAAGACCGGAGAAGTGTTTCTCTTAAATCTTGGCCCGTTCTCTTGATGAGTTGTGGTTCTAGCTTCATGCCATCCTCATTATTGTTCAGATTGTGAGGTATTCTTTTATGCCATCCGAAGCATTTCATGAATTCTTTTCCTTGTGTTCCTCCGAAGGCCATCAATTCAGAATATTTCTTCGTTCTCAGTTTTCAACTTCAACCTCCAAATATTCTTCATTGATGTCTCTTCGTTTGTCTCCATATTCTTACGGTGGTTCTTTCAAAATTACCCTTCCGTTGTTATCGTTTTAATTCACTTGTTCTTTTCATAATCCTACCGGTGGTTCGTTGAATAATTATCCGAGCTTGTGCTAGATCTCTCTTTAATTCTTTGCAATGAGAATAAGTAGTATGCCAAATCCTTTGGTTGTCATCAATTTAAATTGGTGAAGGTTAGGCATGACATAATTCTTATTCTTATTCCTTCAAGGTGATTTAATTCTTTTGTCTGGAGCTTGTTCATCATATCATATTCTCGGTTCTAAGTTCTTTATCTTGTTTTCCGGAGCTCCAAGTTATTTCAATTATATCATTTCAGCTCCATCTAATTCATCGCAGGCGCTGAATCATATTCTTTTCATCTTTCACTTCTCATGTTTCATTACCGGAGTTCTCATGGTGGTTCATCATCATTTAATTCATCCTTGAAGTCTTCATCAAGATTTTTGTTGGAGCTCAAGCATTCTTCTTCATGCTTTCCAAGTGCAATTCTTCTCCCTTATCTTTGAGGTGGTGTTATGTCATTCTTGACAATTCCTTCATGTTTCATGATTCACGAGTATCAAGAACGAGATAATTAAACCCATCATTTTCTTCTTCAGGAGATCTTTCCAACCCTTCAATTTATTCGTTGGAGTAATCTTGGGTTGTGTTTCACCTAAAAGCTTTCCCTGAGAATTGTTGCTATTATGGTGCTTGTAAATGACCCAAGTTCTTCATTTATCATTCCGGTGAAATAAGTTTTTCATCTCCTTGTTGATCTCAATGCAATCAATCGTTTTCGTTAGTGGCTGGTTGTCACCTCATAATTTTTAGATGTTTTCCATAAGCCCACATCAAGCTTATTCGTTTTCGTTGTTGATTTTTTCCAACAACTCCGTTCAACCCTTCTTCGTAAGGTTGCTCTTTCAAATTCATTTGTCGGAGAAGTTGTCTTTTTCTTCTCCATTCATTTCTTTCATCGATTTATATGCTATTCTTTCATTCCGGAGGCTTTATGATATTGCTCTATTTAACCATCATATCGTTTTATCGAGATCATGTTCTTTTCCTTGCTTATCATTAACCGGAGTGTTGTATTCTTCATTCAAGTTCTCTCATCTTATCTAGTTTTGCCTCTCTTTTCAACCGGAGTGCTGTCTGAATCTTCCTTAACCCGTGTGCCATTCTTTTCATTGCTCCGGAGGCTGTGTGTTGTTGTTTTCATCAAGTATCATCTCAACTTGGCAAGTTCTTGTTAATTCCTTCTATTTTCAGACGGAGTGCTGTCCAAATTCTGTCTTTCTTTTTCCTTGGCTATACCATTACGGTTCTTATTCTTTTGGTTCCTAAGCTCTTGTTTCATGTCTTTCAACCTTCAAGGTTCTCATAATGCTCCTGGTTCCTCTTTTCTAACGGAGTGTTTTTCATCTTCGTTCTTCTCCGTTGTATTCTTCTTTCAGATTGTTCAACCTCTCAAGGTTCCTTGGTTTCACTCGTCTGTCAAAGAAGCAACTTTGTTTTACCTCTTCCTCTTCCGTTTTTACCCGGTGATATCTCTAGGATCTCGGGTCGAGATCCTCTGTTAGTGTGGGAGAGTTGTGACGCCCGAAGACCGACGTCCCAGAAGATTCCAGAAGTCTCCAGATGTTCCGGGTTGCCCGTGTGTTTCTTTTGAGCTTGTGTTATTTATTTATTTTGCATTGCATCATGTCATCATGCCATCATGTCATTTTTATTTTGCATCTCAACCTAAATAAATTGTGTGGACCTTCGGTCCATTTAAATCGAGGGAAGGTGACTTCTCTTTATAACATATAAAAGCCTCCTAATATTTATGGAGCTATATTAATAAATATTCCATTGTTTGGAATTACCCGCAACACACGTGCATAATTTCCCCATGCTTTTCCTACTTCGAGTTTCTCCTTCAAAAACCTTGTTAATATTCTTTTCCCATTTATCGAGGCTCCTCCTAAAATCTAGACTTCTTTTGAACTCCTTTAAGGCAAGCTAATTATTATTATTTTAGTTTGCACTTCCCTTTTGTTGGAACTATTTTTGTGGGGTTGGAACTATTCCATAAAGCCTTTCAAAATTGTTCCATATTTTATTTCTTGATTCCTGGCCTCTTTTTCTTAATTTTTTGGATCCCTCTCTATTTTATTTCTGCTAAGAAATAAAATTAGTAGAGCAGGCATGCCCTACCATATCCTTCCTCCCTCCTTGGCCCAAGGCCATTCAGGCCCAGCCGCCTCAGCCTTGGCCCACTGGCCCGATATCTTCCTAACCCTAGCCCGCAACTCATCTCTCCCTCTCCTCGACCCCCCCAGCTGCCGCATCGTTCCTTCTCTCGCAGCCCGACCGCAGCGCCCGCGTCCTTCCCCGTTTCCCTCGCTCTTTTTCTCCCTTCGTCAGCCTCTTCCCCCAGCGCCCGTTTCCCTCAGCTGCCGCACTCTTCCCTCCGCGCCAGAGCCCCTAGGTCGCCTCTTCCTCCCGCGGACGCGGCTGCCAGCGCGAGCGCCTCGGCCCCGATGTCCTCCGCGTTTTCCCCCGCGACGCCCGAGCCCTCCTCTCCAGGGCGCCGCACCTCGATCTCCTCCACGCGCGCCTGGCGCCCCGCTCCCTCCGGTCGGGCAGAGGCGCTGCCCCTGCCTCCGTCTCCTTCCAGGGCGCCGTCGCCCGTCCTGCGCCGAGCTCCTCAAGTCCAGCCTCGTCCGGCGCCCCGCCTCCGTGCGCCGCAGCTCCTCAAGTCCGGCCTCCCTTCCTTCCCCTGCAGGAGCTCCTCCGCGCGAATCCGCCGCCGTCGTCCTTGTTCTCCACCGCGCCGTGGCCCCTCCAGCGCGGGAGCAGCCAGGTCGGCCAGGCCGTCGCCTCCTGCGCCGCGGGCAGGCCAGGAGCCCGACGCACCCCCGCTGGACCTCCAGTCAGCGCCTCCTCGGCCAGGGGCTGCCGCCCGAGAACCTGCTGCAGTGCTTCTCCCGCCTCGCCGGTTCTTCTTCGCCGTGCTGCCGTTTTTGTTTTGTGTGTTGTTTGTGCTGTTGTACTCGACAGGAACCTGTGTACGCCTACACGACAAGTCGACGAGACCGAGACCGTGCCGTGTTGTTATGTTGTTGCGGTTGTATTTTCTGCAAGTCCAAGTACCTCTACGATGCGGGAAACGCCTACACGACGACACTACACGACGCGGCAAGTACCCCTTCGGATGCGTCAAGTTCGACTACACATGGAGATCCCGTGTACCCCTACCGTCGCAAGAACGAGATCCCAAGTACCACGACGATGCGTCGAGTACCACTACGTCCGATGCCACGACAAGTACCCCTACACGGCGAAACGACAAGTACCACTACCGACGCCGGAGCCATCGAAACCCTCAAGTACCTCTATGGATCATGTACAACTACCGTCGCCGAGACCGCCAAGTACCACTACTTCCTCTACCGTCGCCGCGGAAACGATGGATGCGCCGTGTACCTCTACGTGAACAACTACTTCCTCTTCGGAAACGTGAACCACTACTTCCTCTACGACTCGCGAGAACGCCTTCTTCCTCTACGTCTCGAACCGCCCCGAAACGCACGCTTCGAAGGTATAACCCCGAGACGATGACCCGTGAGATGCTTGTTGTGTTGTATGAGTTGCTCCCTTGTGTGCTCCGTGCCCGTTCCGACCTTTTGTCATGTTCCTCGGTTGCCTCGTCACCGACTCGTGGGAACCCGGTAACGGGATCACCCCATCATCTCGTTTGACTCGCTCACGTCGATTCTATCTTTTGCACCGGACTCTCAACGAGTTACCGGAACCGATATGATGCCGTTGCATCATTTTCGGAATTGTTGCCGTGGCACCCTTTTCATTCCACCACGGTGACAATACTTCATATCATCTTATTGTCAACCTTTAACAAAAACTTGCATAAACTTGATTATGTCATCCGCATCATGTTAACAACATTAATATGTGTGAATTGTTGTTGCTTTAAATCACTAAACATGCTCATGGGGATTTTCCGGTTATTGTTGTTGTTATTCTCCGGCCTCATTTAAATTGCCTTAATAGTGTAGTTTCTTTATGCTTCACCTCTTGCCATGTTAAAAACATTTAATCTTGTCTTGTAAATAACGAGAGTCAACTAAATAATTAATGTGGTGTTTCGTTAATATGCAACTCGTTGCATATTGAGCTCCACTTAACTTGTAGTGTTGTTTGTGCACCTTGCCATGCCTTGCATATTTAAACCGGACATGCATCATACTTGGATGTGCATCGTATGCCATGTTTAAGCTTGTGTGTTTACCGTGTTGTTTGTTTCTTTCCGGTTTGCTTCTCTTGATAGCTTCGGTTTCGTTCCGGAGTTGTGAGGTTTCGCTCGACTGTTGCTCCGTCTTCTTCATGGATCCGTTCTTCTCCCTTGTGGAATCCCAGGCAAGATGATCATACCCTTGGATACCTTTACTACCATTGCCATGCTTAGTTGTCTCGATGCTATCGTTACATGTCGCGCTACCCATCTTTTATGTCAGCCCTCTCCTTGTTGCCATGAAACCTCTAACCTTGACACCTTCCTAGCAAAACCACTGTTTGGCTATGTTACCCGCTTGCTCAGCCTCGCTTGCTCAGTCCCTCTTATAGCGTTGTTAGTTGCAGGTGAAGATGAAGTCTGTTCCAGGAGGGAACTTGTTGTTGGCATATCACAATATCTATTATTATTATTAACACACCTATATACTGGGCATTACACTCTTGGCCAAGGCCCCCTCCCGAGCAGAGATCTCCGCCAACGTCTTCTCGAGATTCTCTAGCCTCAGCCTGAGATCTCTGATTGAGCTTTGCGCCTCGGAGAGCTCCCCAGTCTTGCTGATGACCACTCCCTGCGCCTCTGTCAAGGCGCAGTTGAGTCTGGTCTTCTCGTCAGACAGCCTGAGGGCCTGCTCCTTCAGCCCGTCCCGTTCCACTTCCAGCTCTTGTATCTTGCCGGCGTGAGCCAGAGCCTGGGCATCGAGCGCCTCCTTGTGCCTCTGCCCCAGCTCGTGAGTCCTCCGCTCGACAAGAGCCTCAAGCTCCTCATCCTTGCCGCGGAGTGTCGTGGCAAGCTTCGCCTCACGCGCGGAGAGGTCTTCCTCCTGGGAATCGAGGGCGGCTTGATGCTGGTTCCGGGCGGCCTCCGCCGCGGCAGCCGAATTCGCCGCCTCTTCCTGGGCCTTCTCGATGGCGGCCATCTTCATGGTGAGCTCCACGTTGTGCTGGGCCAGATCTTCCTAGGAGGCCCTCTGCTCCTCACGGGACTGGTGGGACCAGTTTTGCGCCTCAGCGACGCGCGCCTGGAAGTCCGCCTCCGCCTCGTCCACCGCCGCCATTCTGGACTTAACCTTGTCCAAACGGGCGCGGTAGAGCGCCTGGAGCTTCCGGAAGTTGGCCTCCATGGCCCGGAAGAGCTGCTCCTCTAGGGAGCCGTCGCCGCCAGCGCTCGGTTCATCGACAACCTCGAGCCCGGCGGCGGCGAACACCTCGCCATCGAAGACTTCCTCCCAGGCGGGCGCCCGGGAGCTTGACACCCCGGCAAGATGGACGAAGAGGTTGTCGCTCACCTTCAGATACTTGCCGGGGCCCGGGGTCGCGGAGGAAGAGGGCTGGTCATCAGTCGCCTCCTCCTCGGTTGTGGCCTTGCCAGCCTCCCTGGCAGGCCCACCGCCAGCGCCCTCGGCGGCACCCTTGGCGGCGTCCTCGGCAGTCTCGTCCCCGGCGGCCCCGGCGGCCTCCTCGGTGGCGATCTCGTCGGCCTCCGCCGCGGCCTCCTCAGCGACCTCCTTGATGACGGCGTCCACATCCTCCACATTCGTTGGAGGAGGGACTGGGCCGTGACGGGGGAAATGAAGTCAAGAAAAAGCACAAGGGAAATGCAAAGGCGAAAAGCGGGCAACTCACCAGCACCGGGCTGTGCAGCGGAAGTTCCCTCCCCGCCGGCGTCGGATGCCGGGGGCGGGCCACCAGCGCCCAAGTCCTCCTCCTCCTCCATGCGTGTGAGCTCCATGCTTGGTGCCCTTGCCGGGGACGCCCCTCGTGGCGGCGTGGTCAATGGGGGTGGTGTGTTGGGAGTGGCCCCCTGCGGCTCCTCCTGCTGCTGCTCCCATCCTACAGAACCGGCAAGGTCGATGCCTTCAGCATCTAACGCCTACTGCATGTCGAGCGAGAAAAGGTTGGCGGACTTACGCTGGGGGCTGTGCCGGGGGCTGCCGTCGGAGCTGCTCAACACCACCAGTGGTGTCTCTGTAGCCCCGGCCGGGGGCTGGCCGCTCGCTGAAGCCTTGGCCCTCTTCACCCTCTGGGCCAACGTCTCTGCGTCCCTGAAGAAGCAAGAACAAGTCAAGATGAGTGGCATGATCAAGAGAGATGGGGATGACGATAAAGCATGAAATACTTACTCGTCGTCCATCTCCTCCTCCTCTACCATCTTCCTCTTCCTCTTCGGGCTGAGGGGCCCGAGGTCGAAGGGGAGCTCCGCGTCGCCCTCCGAATCGACGTCTGCCGGGGGAGGCAAAGGAGGGAGCGGAGTTCGTGCGCGCCTCGACGGAGAGGGAGCTGCCGCTTTCTTCTTCTCGGCGACCTTCGTCGACTCCCTCGCCGCCGTGGCCCTCGTGAGGCGCCTGGACTCCTCCAGGGCCAATTGAGGCTGCGCAGTCTTGCCAGGCCGGACCGGCTCGCCGGAGCAGGCCCGCCGCAAGACTCGCCCTCTTCCCCTGATTGGCGCCGGGCCAGCCACCACATCATCCTCCGACGATGACTCGTCGGCCGCGTCCTCAACCAATGGGACCCCGGTGCTGGCGCTGCTAGCTTCTCCGGCGGCCGCTGCCCATTGGGCGAACTCCTCCTCCGCAGCCGCGGCACCCTGGTCTTCCATACCTCCGGCGCTGCCGGCCTCCTTGATGAGCTGTGCCTCCTTCGCCCTGGCGGTGATGTAGTCCAGCTCCTCCGGGGTGGTGTCCCTGACGAGCCGCCGCTCGGCGTCGGGGTTGACGCACACCTCGACCAGGGAATCGAAGAACTGCTGCATGACCTCGTCCTCCGGCTACTGCCAGCTCGGGACCGGGCCGTGCGCGCTACATTCCGGCATCATGGCGACGATTTCAGACTGGCGCGAATTGTTGCACAGCGGGACCACTCCCGCTGGCAGCTTGAAGAGCTGCCCCTTGACGGCCTTGCTGGCAGCCTTCGCAGCCTTGCCGGTCCGCTCGACCTCGCCGCCGTGACTCACATCCAGCTGGAAGAGCCGCTGACAGAAATGGGCATGTCCCATCACTGTAAAATTGTGCTTCAGGCCAGTGCGGAGCCGCATGACGTCGGCCGGGTTCCTGAAGAGCCAGGCCGGCCTCCCCTTTTGGTGCAGTGGAGCGATCCGACGAGGGATCAAATCCGCCCCGATCATCTCGAGGGTGAGTCCGGCTTGGACAAGCCGGGTGATCCTAGTGACAGCAACATCGAGCTTCCCGTCGGTGGCGTCGACGTTGCTCCAGTCGCTGCCGCGGACCGGCGGCACCCGGCGGACCTTGCAGAACGTGGGTGGCTTGTCCTCCTCGATCCAGCACCACCGGCCGCGCCATTCGGCCCACCTCTCCTTCACGGCGCCCTCCGGGTACACCACCTTGAGTCTCAGAATCCAGGCAATGCCTCCGGAGACCGAGCCTCCCGGCTGGATCCGAGGGATGAAGTAGTGGCGGAAGAGCGCCGTGTTGGGCTGCACTCCGACAAAGCCCTCGCAGAGGTGCGCGAAGAAAGCCATGCACGCCACCGCATTTGGGGTAAAATCCAAAAGACGGAACCCAAAGGTGTGCATGATTTCGCAGAAGAAATCAGAGAAGGGAGGACACAACCCGCAAGAGAAATAATCAACGAAGAAGGGGTACCGATTTGAGCTGGGCGGAGCGGAGGCGGCCAGAACGACGCAAGTCGCCGGATGGCCCAAGCCCTTCGCCCGATCCCCCATCTCCGCCCCCAAAGGGGTTTGAAGACGGCCCGGAGCTCGAAGACATCGACCGACGACGGGATAAAGATAGCGGCCTTCGTCCGAACCCCCGTGAATACGCCCTCCGGCGGCGCCAAAGGCCCGACACCCTTGGCCGCCCCTTTGCCCTTGGCGGGTTTGGACGCCATGTCGGCTAAATGGGAAGGCTGAGGGAAGGGGGTGGCGAAGCAACGGCGGCGGACGACGTCGAAGGCTTCGGAAGGAAGGAAGCAAGGGAGAAGCGGCTCTGAGATTGGAAGAGGCGCGAGGAAAGTGGAGGAAGTGAGCAGCGCGCTCGCGGTTATTCCTTTTTATGGGGAAAGCGCGGGCCGCCTCCTTTCGCATTTATCGCGACATGACGCATGCGTGCGGAAACCGCCCCACGCATGCCGCCCACGTCACGCACGCCCCTCCACCCCGCGCCGCATGCGCGGGCCGTGGGAGGCGTAGCGCGCGGAAATATTACCACGGTGAGGACCACCCCGCCTCCCGCGCACCGTTCTGGGCCTGGCCCAACAACGTGTCGCGCTTATGTGTGGCCCAGGCCCGGGGGCTCCTGTCGGTGTACAAAAAGAGGGGTACACTTTTTGTACCCCTATGACTGTGCACGGGCAGTCTGAGCCACAGTGCCATCACACCAAGCATGGCGAGGGAGGTAAGCCGGGGCAAGACTAAAGCTGATGGAGACTGGAGCGACGCCAAGAACAAGACCACGAAGATCAAAGGGACGAAGCGGCTTCCCCCGGCAAGATCCTTGCCGGGGCCGGCTCTGGCAGCCCCGGCAAGACCCTTGCCGCGACAGCTCGCCCCGCGCCTACGGAGCGAATCACCCTTGAGTCCACCACCCCCATGGGGCGAGGATTCGGGAGATATCCCCGTGGTGGCATGCAGATCTTTGTGAAGACCTTCAAGATCAGATGCAAGATAAGAAGACGGCGACCCTTGGCGGGATCCCAGCCAAGGAGGTCCACAAGGCCCCCGGCAAGCACCTTGCCGGGGATGACAGCAGGCGCCGCGGCAAGACCCTTGCCGGGGTCCCGGCAAGGCCCTTGCCGAGGACACCCACGGGGCCACCATCAGGCCTGCTCCAACTAGGTTTCCACCGACCCACGCAGCTGCCGACCCGACCAGCTGGACAGGCTCTTGCGTGGCAACCCACAGATCTCCATGGAGACCCGCCGTTGCGCCACCTCAGCTGCCTGTCTGCCTACATGGCACCTCAGACACCGCCGGCCAGGGCGCGTGTCGACACGAGGAGGAGCGGCGACGGACAAGACGGGCGTCTCCCCTCGTCCCCGATAAAGCAAGGACACCTAAGCTGGGCGCATTAAATGCACCTTGTCCTGTAATGCGAGGGATAACCTCGCATCACTGTGCCCTTTCCACCTCCTGTGTGCCACTGTGGCAACCCCTTTTCCCTATAAAAGGAGGCCCGAGGCGACCAGGAGGAGGACTTGGCTTTTCGGAACCCCTCACGACTCTTTTGGAGCTCCTCATTAGCTGAAGAACACCAACATATAATCCACCAAAGCAGGAGTAGGGTTTTACGCATCTTTGCGGCCCGAACCTGGGTAAAGGAACTGTGTCCTGATCGTTAGATCCGCTCTTCTCTCAACCCCGCGCCCCACAACCGTAGTAGAGATTCTTGTGATCCCATAGGTGTCGATCCAAATACACCGACATAGTCGTATCAACATACAACTAACCCTATGGTGTAATCCACACGCGTGCTCATATGATGGGCACCAAAGGACAACAACCTATGCACAAGCAAATTAAATCAATCATAGCAATTCACGAATCACCGATAGGACTACAAAAATCTACTCAGGCATCATAGGATGGCAACACATCATTGGATAATAATATGAAGCATAAAACACCATGTTCAAGTAGAGGGTACAGCGGGTTGCGGGAGAGTGGGCCACTGAATAAGGTGAGGGAAGGTGATGAGGATGTTGGGGAAAATGACACATGTGTTGGTGTAGATCGACGTCACACGATGATTGCCCCGACATCGCACTACAAGAAATATATCAACTTGTGACCTTGTGTCAGTGACCCTGGAAGAAATGATCATAAATATACGACCATTTGAGACCAATTGGTCATAAGCTGTTTGGAGGGCTCCAAACCCTAAACCATAACGACCATTTTGGTCAGAAAGGTCGTAATTTCCTTACACGAAATGGTCGTAAAGCAAACAACACCGGTCCGCTGCCTTATTTCTAGTTAATCACGACCAATATAGATGGTCATAACCTTGTAATTTGTGGTGGATTCCTATGACTAGGCACCACCTCATCAGTTTTGCCTATATGTCATGTCCATGTGCCAATTTTTGCGTACTTGTCATGTCCATGTGTCAATTTTTGCCCTAGGTTGTGAAGCAACTTATATGTCTGTTATTCCCAAAATTCCAAAAAAAATCTCATAAATTCTTTGGATCATATCTTCGTCACATATGTCAAAACCCTTCTTTGCCTAGTTCAAAAACAATTCGACAATATTCATTTTCCTATTCTGTTCAGAACAACACAATGTGAAGGAAGTGCTATTTATATATTCTTGATTGCCCTCAAAATTTTTGTGCACTCTTTCCTATCCAAATCATTTCCTCATGACAAAATTGAGTTCCATTTGCCTATTAAATCTTCGTCAGCAAATTTCCAAATTTTTGTTCAACTAGAAGCTTTGTGAAGGAAGTACTAGCTATGCATATCCTAACGAGTTGAATTTTTGCCACATCTTCTATATGCCCATATCATAGCTCTCCACAAAATTTTAGCCCCATCTAACAATCCATGAGAGCTCACCATCCAATCTTTGTTTCTGGTAATATTTTCAGTTTGTGAAGCAACTATATATTATATTGCTTTACAATTGCTGAAAATTTACCAGGACATGACCCTGCCCATAGAATCTCCCTCCACCAAATTTTAGCTCATTAATTTAACCATTTTCCCTCAATATTTTTCCCATTCTGTTCAGTGGAGAGCATTGTGAGAGAAATACCATTTTGATATATCCAAATGGCATGAAATTTATACAGTGCCTTCATATGCCGAAATTATAACCATCCTCCAAGTTGCAGCTCAATCAAATCATCTATGTGAGCTCGGGTTCAATTTCTATTTTATGGCCAGATTGGCACATTGCAAAGTAAGTGTTATCTAGACCCCTCCTATTAGCGTCAAACTTTTTGGGTACTCTTACATACCCAAATAATTGCCACATGATAATATTCAGCTCCATTTTCCTAGTAAATCTTCCTCAGCAAATTTTCGAAGTTTCTATCCAGAGAGAAGCTTTGCGAAGTAAGTACTAGCTAGGATTATCCAAGTAATCTTATTTTTTTTTTCCAAATCTCCCATATGCTCAAATAACCACACTCCACAAAATTTGAGCTCTAATAAACAAACAATGTGAGCTCATCATCCAATCTTTTATTCTTGTCATATTTTTAGTTTGTGAAGCAACTATATTATATACTGCTTCATTATTTCTAAAAATTTACCAGGGCATGACCATACCTATGTAACTTACCTACACTAAATTTGAGCTCATTTCATTTACCCAATTTCTCTCACTAATTTTCCCAAGTTTCTGTCTAGAGAAGAGCATTATGAAGGAAGTACCACTTTGGCATGTGCTTTCCTATGACCAAATAACCACCCTCCACCAAACTTAAGCTTAATCCATTCATTATTTTGAGCCCAACTTCAACATTCATATTTCTATCCAGTGTGGTTCTTTGCAAAGCAAGTGCCACCTAGGCTCCTCAATTTGAGCTGAAAATTTGTGAAGACAATCTTCTTAGTAGATGGTCATCCTCAGCCAAAACTCACGCCCATTGCCCATGTGCATTTCCCGTACTGCTAATCAAACACTTGGTTGCTAATTCATGTTTGAGCACAGTTCGGTCTCCTCGTGAGATTCTTCTGTTGTCATTGTTGGGGAACATAGCATGCAATTTCAAAAAATTTCCTACGCTCACATAAGATCTATCTAGGAGATGCATAGCAACGAGACGGGAAGACTGTGTCTACGTACCCTCGTAGACCGAAAGTGTAAGCATTGTATTAACGCGATTGATGTAGTCGAACGTCTTCACGATCCAAGTACCAAACGTACGGTACCTCCGGGTTCAGCACACGTTCAGCTCGATGAAGTCCCTCGAACTCTTGATATACTAGAGGGTCGAGGGAGAGTTCTGTCAGCACGACGACATGTCGATGATGTTGGTGATGTGATCAGCGCAGGGCTTCGCCTAAGCACTACTGCACTATGACCGAACGAGTAAACTGTGGAGGGGGCACCGCACACGGCTAAGACAAATCTTGGTGTGTCTTTGGGGTGCCCCCCGCCTCCGTATATAAAGGAGAGGAGGAGGAGGCCGGCCCCCTAGGGACGCGCCAAATGTGGGGAGGCCTACTAGGACTCCCAAGTCCTAGTAGGATTACCCTTTCATTTTTCGGAGCGGGAAAGAGGGAAAGGGAGAAGGAGTAGGAAAGGGCAAGGGGGGCGCCGCCCCCTCCGCTAGTACAATTCGGACTCATTGGGGGGGGGGGAGCTCCTCCCTTGGCCTGCCTCCTATTCTCCCCTATCGCCTAATAAGTCCCAATAACTTCCCCGGGGATTTCCGGTAACCCCTTGGTACTCCAGAAAAATACCCGAATCACTCAGAACCATCCCGATCTGAATATAACCTTCCAATATATGAATCTTTACCTCTCGACCATTTCGAGACTCCTCATCATGTCTGTGATCTCATCCGGGACTTCGAACAAACTTCGGTCACCAAAACACATAACTCATAATACAAATCATCATCGAACGTTAAGCGTGCGGACCCTACGGGTTTGAGAACTATGTAGACATGACCAAGACACATCTCCAGTCAATAACCAATAGCAGAACCTGGATGCTCATATTGGCTCCTACATATTCTACGCAGATCTTTATCGAACAAACCGCATAACAACATACGTCATTCCCTTTGTCATCGGTATGTTACTTGCCTGAGATTCAATCGTCGGTATCATCATACCTAGTTCAATCTCGTTACCGGCAAGTCTCTTTACTCATTCCGTAATGCATCATCCCATAACTAACTCATTAGTCACATTGCTTGCAAGGGTGTGATAGCCTGGCTTAATAGGGATGATAGACTACTCATATCAATAAGGAATTCCTTCTTTTCTGGGAGCCCATTCAGATAGAACTCTAAAGTTAAGCGTGCTCAGCTTGGAGTAGTTTCGGGATGGGTGACTGTTGGGGATATAAGTATTTCATATGACCCGCCCAGAAGGGGCCGGGTTACCCAACGGCGGTTCATGGGCCCAGCCCAGAAGCACGTTAAAGATGGCGGTTTAGTTAAGGGCCCAAGGCCTACGACGGCTTAAAGCATGTAAGTATCAACCGCCATATATGTGACTTGTTTTGTAAGGCATGTAATAAGAGTCATTGGGCCGGACACGATTGTATGAGCCGGCCGGGACTCCGTAGGCCGCAGGGCGTCAACCCGTGTATATAAGGGGACAACCCGGCAGAGGCTTTGGGCAAGAAACAACAGATTGAGGGCTAGGCAAGCGCATCCGCACCCTAGCAATCGACACCCCAGCAATTTCACCTCAAACTGGATTAGGTTTTACCCTCACCGCAAGGGGCCGAACTAGTATAAACTCCCTGTGTCCTTTGTCTTGTTCTTAACCCCTTTAAGCTAACCACGCCGCTATGGCTCCACAATCAAGTCCTTACCTTAGGACATCTGCCGTGACACTTCCACGACAGTTGGAGCCCACCGTGGGGCTTGCGGCTTGTGGTTTCGAGTTCTTAAAGGGAAACTTTGAAGGGCTCAAGGGATATGCTGTGGGCCGGATGACCAAGAGTCGTCGCGGCAAGCTTTACATCGATGACGAAGGCTGGGGTCCCGAGGCCGGCTCAATTTAGTACGGGTACCGGGTCCCCTTCGGCGGAATTCACGTCTTCATCGACAAGGCTGGGGTCCCGAGACCGGACACCTGCACCGACATCGTTGAGCCGGCTCAGCGTGCGCGACCTGCCCGGGTTCGGCCATCGAAGAAGTGTGCCTTCGTTGGATACATCCAGGGCACTAGAAGCTCCAGATCTTATGAAGAAATAGTCGTTCTCTCCGACGGTGAGTCATCCACAGGTGAGACTAACTCCATGTATCGGATGCAGAGCGGACAGCTTGGGGGCTCGTCTGACGGTAACAGTATTCCGGACCTCAGTGAGCCACCAAGCAGGGTAGTGATTTTCATGACTGGCGCCCAGCCGGCTCTCAGATCAACAATCGTCGGGACCAAAACACCCGGTGCGACAGCGGGTGCGGCAGGTGCAGACGGCTCAACACGCCCGCGAACTCAAGCTTTGTCAGACCTGTTGGAGAATGTGGTGACTCTGATGGGAATAGAGATAACCCCAGAAAACCAAGACCAACACAAGATATCTGTGGATAAGTTGCGGCAGGAGATAACACAAGCTAAGGAAGACCTGGCAGCAGAGAACACCAGGATGATCGAAGAACGGGCCGTTTTGGATGCCCGGGCCCAGCGGATTCAAGCGGAAGCTTTCCGGCTCTCGGTAGGTCAGAACGCAGCTAATGAAGCCATGAGGAAAAAGTAACAGAGTCGTCTTCCTTTTGTGTATGAGCCAAGAAATCTTTTTTTGGACGGGGCAGGGGCAGTGGTCCGCCGGTGTTAAACCGAACGACAGAGGCACCCAGGACCGGCGGTCCGGTTCATCAACGTACAACCGGATCTCTGTATGCAGATTAGAACCACCCGACCCCTCGTTACCCTACCGCACCGGCGGGTCACTATTCCAACCCTCTGGATAACATGATAGCAGCGGCATCAAGGCTGGCGGCTTTGCCAGTTGAGGGCGAAACTCCGGTAGCAGTGGAAACCCGGAGAGCTCAGGAACTGCTTCAGACAGCGCTACAACAGCACCAGGCTTATTCTTATAGTCGAGACCGGATTCATTCAACCCCCCGTCCAAGTGCCAGCTACAGCAGACACGTTGACTCGCCAGAGGTTTCAAGCGCAGAGCGACGCCGTAACTCGCCTCATGGACATAACCTGGCGCAGCATGACGCCAGAGCACATGACGTGCCAGTTCAGGCGGCCGATCATCAGCCGGCGCCATACTACCCGGCAACCTCAGTGGAGATAGACAGGACTTCCCGGGCTTGGGGCGTGCTGTGTCTAACGGCGGCTATACGGAACGAGCGGTTGCCTAAGGATTTTAAGGGCCCTCGTAAGGTGTCGAACTACACAGCAGATCAGCCCCCTGAGGCTTGGTTAGAGAGCTACGAGATGGCGATGGAGATGCTGGACATTAGCCAAGATGCGTGTGCTAAATACTTCACCATGATGCTAGAAGGCAAGGCTCGTAATTGGTTAAAAGGATTACCCATCAATTCCATCGGGTCATGGGCAGAGTTGAAGGACAGGTTCATCAAGCACTTCAAGGACACGTGCACACAACCCATGTTGATCGTGGATTTAGACTTTTGTGTTCATAACGAGGGTGAATCAACAACTAGTTGGGTGCGCTGGGTTTCGACCATCAGGCACTCCTCAGATAAGATCAACACTGAATCAACGATATTAACATTGGAGAAGAATTGACGTTATCCTCCACTCAAGCTAAAGCTAGGGCGGCTTAAGCGCCATTGTAGTGATGTGGGGGAGCTCATGGCGGCTCTCGTCAAGTATGCCGACTCTGATAGTACCAAGGACCCCGAGTCTGAAGCGGAAAGACCGAGAAAGGGAAAAAGGGGTAATGACCCAGGAGGATAGCAGTATAACCCGGCCAATCATCACAGTGGCAATAAACGCAAGGCTGATGCTTTCGTAGCTAATATGGGGGCACAGAATTCTAACCAGCATCGCAAGGGGAGGCCACCTCCAAGGCACAATATCGATGAGGTGATGAATCAGCCGTGTCCGAAGCACAGGTCAGATGAAAAACCGGCCACCCATGCGTGGAAAGATTGCAACATCATGCGATCTTACAGATAGTTTATCCAGAACGGTTATGGACCAAACGGCGGCTCAGGATCCGGTTTTCAGGGTCCGGGTCATGGTGGCGGCCGCTCTAGCTCCGGCTTTCAGGGCCAAGGCAGTCAATGCGGCAACAATCAGCAGAACAGCCAAGGGAACCAGCAGCAGTCCGGTTATCAGTGTAACCTGAAGCAGCTGAGCAATGGGCAATACCACGTGTTCACCACGAGTCTGTGCAAACGAGACCAGAAGCTTCATAAGAGGGCGGTGAATGCTGTTGAGCCGACAGTGCCCCGTTACTTAAGATGGTCTGAGCAGCCCATTATGTGGAGCCGCAAAGATCACCCGCCCCGAGTTGATAATCTGGGTCAGCTGGCCCTAGTGGTGGCCCCTCAGGTCGGACGGTACAAGTTCACCAAGGTACTCATATATGGAGGTAGCAGCATCAACATTCTTTATTACAATACCTTCTATCGTATGGGGTTAACTGATAAGAAGCTTAAGCCATTGAACACTGTCTTTCATGGAGTTGTGCCTGGTAAGTCGGCATATCCAGTTGGTAAGATTGATTTGGAAGTAACCTTTGGAGATGAACATGATGCCAGGACAGAAACTTTGAAGTTTGAAGTTGTGAGGATCCATAGCCCGTACCGTGCTTTATTTGGCAGGCCAGCTTATGCTAAGTTTATGGCAAGGCCATGTTACGTTTATTTGTAGCTCAAGATGCCGGGTCACAAGGGGAATATCACAGTGCATGGGAGTCGCACCATAGCTTTGGAATGTGAAGAAGGCGATGCGGCTTACGCAGAGTCGGTTTGTGCCACAGAGGAGCTCAGGTTTTACAAAGATAATGTTGACCCGGCAGATATGACATCTTTAAAGAAGCCAGCTACAGAGCATGACCCATTGCTGAAGTTTAAGTCGGCAGATGACACCAAGATGGTTGACTTTGTTCCTGGCAACTCATCTAAGCAGTTCAGTATCAGTGCAAATCTGGATCCAAAATAGGAAAGCGCGCTCATAGAGTTCATCCGTGAGAATCGGGACATCTTTGCATGGAAGCCTTCAGACATGCCGGGTGTACCAAGAGAACTTGCTGAGCACACTCTCAATATTGATCCGAAGTATAAGCCGGCCAGACAGTTTCTTTGCCGTTTTAATGAAGAGAGACGGAAGGCCATTCGTGAAGAGGTGGCTCGGCTCTTGGAGGCCGGGTTCATCGTAGAAGTTTTCATCCTGAGTGGTTGGCTAACCCGATTTTGGTGCTTAAAAAGAATGGCACGTGGCGCATGTGTGTGGACTACACAGACTTAAACAAGGCTTGTCCAGCTGACCCGTTCGCCCTCCCTCGTATTGATCAGATCATTGATGCTACGGCGTGTTGTGAGCGCTTGAGTTTTTTGGATGCATATTCTGGATATCACCAGATCAAAATGGCGGTTAATGACCAGGAGAAGACGGCTTTCATCACTCCGTTTGGAGCCTTCTACTATGTATCTATGCCTTCCGGGCTTAAGAGTGCCCAGGCGACTTACCAGACGTGCGTACAAAACTGCGTGCACGGTCAGATTGGGCATAATGTTCATGCTTATGTGGATGATATCGTGGTCAAGTCCAAAAAGAAGGAGACTCTAATTGATGACTTGAAGGAAACGTTTGACAATCTCCGGATGTATAAGATGATGCTTAACCCGGCTGGTGTTCCAGCAGGCAAGCTTTTGGGTTTTCTGGTCTCTGAGCGAGGCATCGAGGCTAACCCAGAAAAGATCATGGCCATCACCTCCTTGGCAAGGCCAAAATGTATCAATGATGTCCAGCGCGTGGCAGGACGGATAGCAGCGTTGAGCCGGTTCATAAGCCGCTTAGGTGAGAAGGCTATCCCTCTATACTAGATGATGAAGAAGACAGATGATTTTGTCTGGAGTGAAGCTTATGATGAAGCGTTTGAGGCACTCAAGAAGCAATTGGCTGAGCCGCCGGTTCTTTTGGCCACCATGACAAAGAGCTTTTGTTGTTATATGTTGCTGCAAATAGCAGGGCTGTCAGTATGGACATTGTGGTGGAAAGAAAGGAGGCTGGTAAAGAGCACCTGGTTCAAAGGCCGGTTTACTACATCAGTGAGGTTCTCATCGAGTCTAAACAGAGATATCCACATTAGCAGAAGCTGGCTTACGGAGTCTTTATGGCAAGCCGGAAACTCAAGCAGTATTTCCTGGGTCATCCCATTACGGTGGTGAGCTCTGCTCCCTTGGGGGACATCATCCAAAATAGGGAAGCTACAAGACGAGTGGCCAAGTGGGCCATTGAGCTTGGGCCTCATGATTTAAAATATATGCCTCGAACAGCCATCAAATCACAAGCACTGGTGGATTTTATCAATGACTGGACAAAACTACAGACGCCTGAGGAAAAGCTGGATAATACATATTGGACGATTCACTTTGACGGGTCCAGGCAATTCGAGGGCTCGGGGGCTGGAGTTGTTTTAACTTCCCCCCGAGGTGATAAACTTTCTTATGTCCTCCGATTAATGTTTCCATGTACTAATAATGCAGCTGAGTATGAGGCCCTGCTCCATGGTCTTCGGATGGCTAAAGAGATGAACTTAAGCCGGGTAAGATGTTTTGGCGACTCAGATTTGGTAGCTTAGCAGGTTTCTGGCACCTGGGACTCCAAGGATCCGATCATGGCGGCTTATCACCGAGAGGTTGATGCTATTGCGGGTCACTTCAAGGGTTACCATGTTGAGCAAATCGATCGAAGGAAGAACGAGGTAGCTGACGCCTTGAGCCGGTTAGGATCTCAGCGTAAGCTGGTACCCCCAATACCTTCTTGGACGTTTTTCTTAACCCGTCTGTCAAGTTGCCTACAGAGAAGGACCTTGCTATCGCTGACCCAGAGGCACAGTTGGTGGCGGCTCTTCATGTCATACCAGATTGGACAGTTCCATATTTGGATTATATGACCGGGGGTGAGTTACCTGAGGATGAAATTCTAGCCAGACAGATAACCCGACGGTCTAAGTCGATGACGATTGTCAACAGAGAATTGCACCACTGTAGTGTTACAGGCGCGTTTCAACGCTGTGTCTCGCTTGAGGAAGGCTGTGAGATCTTGCGAGAGATCCATGAGGGAGATTGTGGTCATCATGCCGGTTCTAAATCTCTGGAAGCCAAAGCTTTTCATCATGGATTCTATTGGTTAACAGCTCATGCTGATGCTGAAGACTTGGTCAGTAGATGTGACGGTAGTTAGAAATTTTCACGGCGTGCTCATGTTCCAGCTCAAGAGTTGAGGATGATTCCCATAACCTGGCCGTTTGCAACCTGGGGTGTAATGCCCCAGATGTAACACTTTCCCTATATGGCAATATATAAACTTTGGCTTCATCATTTCCATTCCGGGTTCTTCTTCTTTTCGGGTTTCTTCGTTTTGTCCTGTGTGTGTGTGCATTTCATCCATGTCATGTTGTCATGTGCATTGCATTGCATTTGTGTTGTCATTTGCATCCGGTCTCACTCGCCTCTTCCCGTTGTCCGTTTCGAGTTCCGATGCTCTCACACGTGCCCGTGGCATCCCCGAGTCCTTCTTTCGTGTTTGGGCGTGTAATGTTTCCGGAATGGCGTGAGACTTGTCAGGCGCTGTTGTTTTGATACGTGTAGGCCGCCTGTCAAGTTTCGTCGCGTTTGGAGTTCGTTTAGTACTCCAATAGTTAACCTCGTGGGCTAAAAGTACCTCCTCTTTGAGGCCCAAGACCCCCTCCACAACAGCCCACCAACCCAGCACAACCCTTTCCATCATCTAGGTCGTCGATTTGTGATCGCGTGGCCGAAAACCGCTCCCCATTTGGAGTCTCCTAGCTTCTTGTGCCTATAAAAACGTCCACCCCTCCATTTTCGTGCAAAAACCCTAGTCTTCTTCCTCCTCCAGCCCCCGCCTCGGAATCCGTGCCGGGCGGACGTGTCCGACCCGGGCCGGACAGTCCGCCACCGCACAGTTCTGTCTCCGCCGCCGCGCGGGCCCGAAGGCCCGTTCCCGGCCCGCCGCCGCCGCCTTTCGGGCCAGATCCCGTCGCCCCCGCGCCCTTCGTCCCTGCCGCCTTCGGTGGCCGGGCCGCCGCCTCCGCCGCGCCGGATCCCCGCCGCCGGCCGGGCGCGCCGCCGCCGCCCCGGCGACAGGTCGCCGCCGGCCTAGGCCCAGCTCGCCTTACCCCGCCGCCTCGCCGCCCGGAAGCCTCGCCGCCGCCGCCTAGATCCCGCCGCCCACAGCTCTCCTCCGGGCCCGTAGCTGGCCGCCGGGAGCGAGCTGCCTCGCCGCCGCATCGGGAGCCGCCGAGCCCCGGCCTCCTCCAAGCCTCGCCGCCGGGCGCCCTGGGATCGAGCAGCCGGCCGATCCGATCGAGCCGCCGAGCCGAGAACCCTAACGGGCGCGCCCGCGACCCGCTCCACTCCCGCAACCCGCGGACCCGCTTTGCCCGTTGACCCGGCCCGCAGCCGCGTTGACTTGAGGTTGACCCTTGTTTTTGCTAAGTCTTTTAGTTATTTTTCATTGTCTGATGCATTCTTGTGATGGCAATAACTTTTACTGTGTTTGTCCGTTTTGTGCATGTGATATGTCAAAATGATCGTGGTGACATGTACTATGTTTTGTTCCATTGTGTCATGCATGTTTGAGTCCATCTAGATGTCTTAATCTGCATGACAAGAGTGCTACTTGATATAAACTGCTGCTATTAGTTGTTTACATGCCATGTTTGAGATGTGATAACTTGGTGCATGTTTATCCAAATGAAGCAAATGATATGTCCAAATGTTCATCATGAGATTCTCTACATGTTGGTTGCTATAGGATGCATGTTAGAGTTCATATTGCCATGTTTATCTCTGTTGCAAAAGTGCATGTGGCTGTTAGGTTTTGTAACTTGTTACGAGATGCCTAGTTGAGGAGCTCGTTGCTATTGATGTGTTTGTCCCCATGTTGCATGCTCATATGTTTTAGATTCCCCATCATGTGATCTTTGCTGTGGTGCAAACCTTTTGCCATGTTATGTTTTGAGGTGACTTAAACATGCTCACAAACATGCCATGATAATATTGCTGTTTTAACACTTAGTGAAATTTCACTAAGTCTGGAATCTGTAATATCCTGATGCTATGTTTACTTGTTGTCCTAGGAAAATCCATGTTAGTTTTGGGGTGGCCATTGATCATTCCTTGTTGTATATGTTGTTGTCTATCCATCCATGCCCTCACATGCTCATTTGGGTTGCTGTAGCATATTTACTTCTTGCTCCCAAGTTGCTATAAAATATTACTGTCAGATTTTTATTGTCATGATCAAAATGTTGTAGCTTGTTGCTATTGATCCATGCCTCATATGGCGTTGCTCCAATGGAGTTGTTTGCTGTAGGATATGTCTATTTCATGTCCATGCTTCTTGTCACCATGTTTGAGTGCTGTAGAGTACATATTTCTTGCTCCGAAGTTGCTATGTGGCTGTTAATTTCAGCTTTGCATTGTTTCTTGTTTCGGGTGTATCTTTTAGCCCGTTGCTCCGTTTTGAGCGTGCCCTGCATGAAACTTGTGTGATTTTTCATGTAGATTCATAATATCATCTTCTTAACATGTTTGGAGTATGTTTGCTTGATGTTTGGGTGCATCTTGCACCGATGCCATGCTTATCTTGTTTTGATCATATCTTCTAGGCCGTAGCTCCGTTTTAAACAAACTTTATATGAAACTTGACTAGAATTTCATGTAGATTGTTATGGTGCATGTTAACTTGCTGTTTAACAACTTTAACTTAAGGTTTGTTCAGATCTGGACTAATTTCAAACTATGCATATGAGGACTTATCGGATTTGTCTTAAGTAGTTTCCGGCCTCATTTAAACCTGTTGTTTCTTGTGTTTTTTCTCTGTGCTTCCTACCTTGCCATGTTTTGCATCCTAAATAGACTTGTCTTGCATCCTACTTGCTTGAGTATATTGTCTTGTTCTTGTGCTGTTTCTCTGTGCTTCCTGTGTTGTCATGTTGTGCATCCTAAGTGCATCTTCTGTGCATCCTAAGTGCATCATACATGCATCCTGTAGATTGTGCATTGCACCTTGTTTGATTTCGTGCCTCGTGTGTTCTTGTGTTGAGTAGAGCCGGAAGCCGAGACCGAGTACGAGAACGAGATTACTACCGAGGTTGAGAACGAGGAGCCCTCTTACGATCCCATCGACGACTCGACATGCAAGATGACCTGACCCAGATATCATTACTATCTTTGCCTATTGCTAGAAGTCTCGCTCTTTAGCTTATTGCCTCGATGCCCATGTTTGTCTATCAGCCTCCTGTTATAACCATGAATCTGTTTAACCACCCAACCTATGCAAACCTTTGATTGGCTACATAGGCTTCGCTCAGCTCCTCTTATAGAATTGCTAGTTGCAGGAGAAGATTTGAAGATTCTTGCTTCATGTTGAAGTTTGTTGGGATATCACACTATATATATATATATATATTAAATGAAATCATCTATATATTGGTAATGGGTGGAAGGCTAAGCCTCTTGCTCGGTGATTTGTTCCACTCTTGCCACCCTAGGAACCGTATAAACCGGTGTTATGTTCCTTGATTATGCGTTCCTCACACGGTTGGGGTTATGGGACCCCCTCGATAAACTGCTTAGCGCTAAGTCTTCTCCAGCAAGTCCCAACATTGGTACTCCATTTGCCTAATAACTAAAACTTGCATAGGGCTTTGCAAACCCGAGTTCTTAATCAACAACCCGGGCCAGTGCTCCACATGAGTGTTGGTCCAAACTGGGGGTTCTACGGGGCCGCCTTGTGGAAACCCGAGGTATCTGGTATAACCTGTAGAATCACCCATCCGGTCGTGGCCTGAGACTAGATACGCGCGGCTACTGTCAGGGTGTCGGCACGCCGGGAAGATTTGTTGGATTAGCCTTACATTAGTCGGAGTATCTTGAGCACGGGATTCCGAGGATACTCGGGCCTTCCCACCTTGGAGTTGCGACTCCGCGGATCGTGGGCTTGTAATGGGCCAAGTTGTAACACCCCTGCAGGGTTTGAACTTTCGAAAGCCGTGCCCGCGGTTATGTGGCAGATGGGAATTTGTTAATATCCGGTTGTAGAAAACTTGACACCATGTTCAGAACACACTACCAGCGTGAGTACCGTGACGGTCATTTTCCGAAAGGGGTGCGGGAAGTGAACACGGTGGGGTTATGATTGACATGCTTAGTTAGGATCACTTTGTGATCACCTTATCGCTCGTGGCACTTCTCTTCTCGCTCTTATTACGTAAGCTAGTGCCAGTGCTGCTGCAGCCTTTATTCTTTCTTCAGCCTTGTTCCACACCCAAGGCTTAGATAGTTCTATTACCCGGGAACGGGATTGCTGAGTCCTCCATGGCTCACAGATTCTACACCACACCAGATGCAGGTACTCAGGTGAACTACTCGGGTGACGGCACAGAGCTATACTGGGAGTACGATGAGGGACGTAGCCGTTACTATGTGCACTATCCCGATGATCAGTAGTGGTTTCTACTAGGGGCGATCCGAACCTGTGGCTTTATGTATTTGGTATCTTTCATTTGGATCTTCACCCGTAGTCGGGTTGTGATGTTATTTGGATGATGATTGGCTATGTAATGAATTGTGTGATGTGGCGAGTGTAAGACAACTATCTCCTTTTGCAATTTCATCCCTATTTTTACATGAGATGTGCAAATATACCGAACTTGAGATCATTCTAGAATGGGCTTATACCTTTAAGTAGTGCCTCGACACGTAGGAGGTAAAGTCCCATCCTGGGCATCACATGGGGGCTTGATATGGTAGGACCTTTTAAAAGATCCAAAGATAAGAAAACCCACCTATTGGTGGCAGTGGACAAATTCACCAAGTGGATCGAGGCAGAGCCAGTCAGCAAATGTGATGCGGAAACAGCGGTGCAATTCATCAAGAAGGTGATTTTGTGGTTTGGTTTCCCACATAGTATCATAACAGACAATGGCACTAATCTGTCTAAGGGTGCTATGAAGGAGTTTTGTCAGCGTGAGCATATCTGGCTTGATGTATCTTCTGTGGCTCACCCCCAGTCTAATGGTCAAGCAGAGTGGGCCAACCAAGAGATTTTATGAGGGATCAAGCCCCGGCTCATGGTTCCTCTGAAGAGAGCGCCGGGTTGTTGGGTGGAGGAGTTACCTTCCGTGTTATGGAGCATTAATACAACACCCAATAGGTCTACAGGATACATGCCCTTCTTCATGGTCTACGGAGCAGAGATGGTTCTTCCTAGCAATATCTGTCATGACTCGCCCCGAGTGGCGGCTTACATGGAAGCTGATAATGAGACGACACGTCAGATGCGTTGGATCGATTGGATGAAGAGCGTGATCTCGCGGTGGCTCGTTCGGCGATTTATCAACATGATTTACGACGATATCGCAGCCGGGGGGTTAAGACCAGAACCTTTCAAGAAGGCGACTTAGTTATCCAGCTCATCCAAGATCAGACTGACATGCATAAACTTTCGCCGCCTTGGGAAGGACCTTTTGTCGTCACCAAGAATCTGCACAATGGGTCATACTACTTGATCGATATTCGAGAGCACAAGGACTCACGCACATCAGAGGAGGAGACTAATCGGCCGTGGAATATCGCTCACCTCCGGCCTTACTATACTTAAGCCTCCGGCTCTCACGATGTAATTCGATGATGTAAATATCAGTACAATATAATAAAGCCGGCATCCCCGCCAATTCGGGGCCTCTGCCATTTTTTCAAAGTTGAGTCTTTATTATCATCATACATATTTTCTCAATAATCTTAGTACCCAAATCAAAGGAATCATGAAGAGTTGGATGCATAGCACATCTCCAACATAAGCTCCTGATGAGAATAATCACCAAGTATGTCACTTGGGGGCTTCCTATTCAAACATAGGCGTATTCTACCAAAGAGAACACATCATTACTACCCATTTGACCGGGTTATGTTCAAACATAGGCGTATTTGACCAAAGATGACATAACCTGTGGGTCATCCTGCCTGTACCCAACTGCTTCAACTCCATCAGGTCATCCTGATTGGCCCGGTGAACTCTTGGCAATCAGTCTTAATGGCGTATTCGACCAAGACCTGAGCTTGCTAAGGTTCAAACGCCGGCTATCACTGTGAGAGAACGGTGCTACAGATAGTCAGGATAGATCCAGGCTCAAAATGCCGCCTTCCTTGAAACTTGGATAACTCGGCCTAGGATGCAAGATGCAACTCTGACCCCGCGTACTCTAGGCAAGTCTATCCTTAAAAACAAAGACCTGGACTTGTCTAGGTTCAAATGTCGATTGGGCACTATGAGATCTGGCTCATAGCACGCACGTACCTTCCAGGGGCCACCAAGGCTAGTTTCATTAAAGAAGAACCTTTGGCTTGGCGGCCTACAAAAGCCTCGAGTGTTTTTTGCTTGTTTTTCTGATTCTCTTTGCTTTCTTGTAAGTTTTCGTTTTGATTTGCTTTCTTTGCAAGATCGGCCTAGCTGCCTCCCTTCATGGCTCATATTTGAAGCCTCTTCGGGTCTCTACAACCCAATCTAATGAATGGATCTAAGCCACCGGAGAATAACAATCTTATTTCCGGAATTATACCTTTACAAGGTCATGACTATATGGAGACTGATTAAGCTGGCAATCCAAATAATATCTTCAGGTATGACTATGTTTATAACAATTAAACCGGCCCTGGTTCTGGACATCTGTCCCAAGTGGCACTGGTTAGGCACAATGACCCGCCCGGCGGTAAACCGCCAGGGCATTTGTTTTCTGTTTATATACATGATACAGTTTATATTGATTTGCGCACACCAATACCATAATAAGAATAAAGTAAGGATTTCAACATTCGGTCATCCATAATGTCATCAAAAGACAAGAAGTGTGCACGATGGCGTGACAGTTGGTACAATAAGCCGACAGGAAAAATGTTTCGCTATCCTATTACAAGATGTTGTGAGCCAGACAAAGGTTCAAAAGTTTTTATCATAGGTACATGAGCCTCCCGGCGGTTCATTCTCCTTGGCCTTGATGCTTTGATGATTCCGGGTCATCCTTCGCCATTTCTTTGTCTTCCTCTGTTTGAAAATTCTGCGCCAACCAATCCAAGCCAGCCAGAGCTTCAAATTTAGCCGCCTCATCAATAAGATCAGAGGGATCAATTTCACGGGCAAAGGTATGCTTACTAATTGGAGGAATCAGATCCATCACTTTATAAGGCAGAGTGGACATCTTTTGGTTCTCCATATCATAAGCCGACTGATATTTACACAAGTCCGTTTCATTTGCAATCAAACTGGCCAGTGCGCGGATGTCCTCGACACAGGCAGCGAAGTCTTTATGGTCAAAAGCTGAGCCGTCTTCTTTCAAACTTGGGTACCCAGTAGCCAAGTCGGATGGATCCAGCTCTGGAAGCCACACCTTAGCCCAGCTCAAGGCCGTTACAGCACCGGCTCTCGCAGATGACCGCTTGATTTCGTCTATTCTGGCAGGCAGAACGGAGAGTCTTCGTAAGATATCCACAAACAACGTTGGTGCTTGGCTGGACGGAGAGACATCAGCCAAGGCACGCTGTACTCCAGTATACAGTTGTTCCACAAGGGTGTAGACGGCTTTTAGCTTTACAAGTGGATCTCTGCCAAGAATACTGCTTCTCCTAGCTACATGACCATTAAGTTGATCAATAACGGGTTAAGTTACCCCAAGATTTTATTTTAAAAGTTATAACACGGCGGCTTACCAAAGATGGCTGCAGTCATTTCTAAGACACGATTTTTTAAGCCGGTGAGCTCAATTGTCACCGCTTCAAGAGACATTTCAGCTTGTTCAGCTCGTTGCACTAAGGCAGCCTTTTCTTTAGCCCATGCAGATTCCTCGGACTTAAGTTTAGCCTTCAAATTGTTTGCTTCAGACAGGCTAAATTGAAACTTTGATTCAACTTTCTGAGTTTCTGATTCTTGGTGCTTAAGCCGTTTCTTGGCATCCTCTAACTGTGTTTGTAATTCAACAGTGGTTTCCTGAACATGCGAAGTGAGCATGAGACGGATTGATTACCGGTTTAACAAAGATTGAAGTCCCAAGCCTTTTGCAAGCAACAACACTTGGCACTTGAGGGCTAATGGAGGCTAAAGTTGTTCTTTTCTGAGCCGGATTCATGTTACTAAAGTCTCAAGCACTTTGCAAGCAAGAGCACTTGACCCTTTGGGGGCTAATGGATGCGGAATTTTTTGTGAAATTAATAGTTCATGAACATAAAAGTCCCAAGCACTTTGCAAGCAACAACACTTGGCACTTGGGGGCTAATGTACATCGCTTCTGTATTATTAGTTAATTATATTAGCCTGGCGGCAACATGGTTATTACCACCGGCTCATTGATGCTGTGCAGGCAAGTTCTATGCAATGATAATAAGGACTGGCTCATTCAAGCTGATTAAGCCGGCCCTTGGGGGCTACACATGCAATGTTCCTCAAGGATGGATTTTTCGTTAAGTGTTATGCCGATTTAAAAGGTGACAATTGTTCTAAGTCTACATAATATTCAGTTTTATCATATCCACTAGACTTGGGGGCTGGAAGGATAGTTAGAAATTGGTCAAGAATGTTACCTCAAATTTCTGGTGCATCTGCTTCACCATATCAATTTAAAGATCGCGATTGCTGTGGACCTGATTGAGAAAACCAGAAAAGACTTCGCCAGTACTCAGCTGTGCATACTAAGATGTGTCAAACCTCACTCGTCGCTTTTCAACAAGTTCTTGCTTGGCGGTGTGTTTGGCTAACACAGTTGGGTTGCCCGGCTCTCTAAAACTAGTACCAATAAATGTAAGGTCTTCAGGGCGGTCTTCTGTTGGCTCAGATGGGGCAGGCGGTTCAGCAGGTGCAGAATCAACCTTGGCAGGATCAGTGGCGGCATCAGGTATCTCAGGAGGAGCTTCATGGGTGGTTTCCTCAGTTGGCCTATGAACATCTATTGCCGATGCCTGCAGCACCGGCTCAATGACCTTGGGGTCAGCTGCCGGCTTATTTGCCCTGGCCCTCTTGACAGGTTTGGCTTGACCTCTGCATGAATTAAAGTAAGTCGCTGCAAGGTTATAAATATTTAAGGATAAGTCGAACAAGGAAGAAGTCAGTTACACAGGGGCGGTCTTGAAAGCCGGAACTTGACTTTGAGATGAGTCGCCAGAGGATGAACGAGAGGTTTCCTGTTAATTTGAATCGGACGAGTTCAGTGGTTGTTGTATAAGACCCGTTAGCAGATAATGAGAGTTTATGAATGGAAATACCTCATTCCGGCGTTTTCGACGAGTCGGGGTATTGGGTAAGCCGGAGGAAAATTCCTCTTCTCTGGAGTTTTGAGTCCGACGCTGACTCTCGTGTTGTTGTTGCTTCAAAAGAAAGTGAGGATCCAAATGAGCTGAAGCGTGTGAAAATCTTACTTTCCGGATAACCCGTCGAACGTCTTGGCAAGGATTCTGAGCCGGAGGAAATAGTAATTACCTCTTCATCTGCGGCCTGACTGGCCTTTGTGTCATCCTGGCAATAATTAGTGTCAATAAGATAGTTGAAGTAAGAACCAAGAGAGTCAAGGACTACCTCCGACTCAGTGCCGTAGTTTATTTCAAATAGTTCGGGAGCACTGGTTTTCTTCTTGGTCTTCTTAACAGCTCTTTTGGCGGCTTTCTTGGCGGCTCTGGCTCTCTTGGCAGCTTCATGATCATAAGATTTCTTCCAGAAGGCCGACTTAGCCTGTGAGAGGTGGCAAATTCAATATTGGCAAGGGAACTGCAATTATAAAATGGCAACAGTTAAGGTTAAGACTTACCTCTGGTGCCGGTTAGATTTGCAGGAAGGCAACAGGCCCACTTTGCTGCAGTCAACCAAGGATTCATTTAAAATGGTTTTTGTCATATCTGCGATGACATCCTCCTCCAGATCCTCAGAGCTATGACGCAAAGGGTCATTCTTTTCTCCAGTATACTCACACATTAAACCGGACTTGCGGCTTAGAGGAATAATTCGCTAAGCGAGCCAGCACCGGGCTAAGTCAATTCTAGTTAATTTGTTTCCTAGTAGGGCCTTCACCTTTGAAAGAGTGGGGGCAATTGACTTGCGTTCTGCAGCAGTGAGATTTTCAGCAAGAGGGTGATTGGTGTCTAAACGTTGAATACGGAGACCCGACAATGGATGCTCGTTAGCTGGAGAAGTGTCTTTACAATAAAACCAAGTTTTATTCCAATCTTTCGGATGACTCGGCAGACAGGCGTAAGGAAAAATAGAGTCTCTCCTTCTTTGGATGGAGACAGCCCCAAGCTCCAAGCTAGGGCCATTGGTAAATTCGTTCTGGTGTTTTAAATAAAAGAACTCCCTAAAAAGCAAGATGCTGGGCTCCTCTTGAAGATATACTTCACAAAAAACTTGAAAGTTGCAAATATTTGACAAGAAATTGGGTCCGATGTCTTGGGGTTGGAGCTAGAAAAAGTGCAGAACATCCCTGAAGAATTTAGAGCCGGGCGGTGAGAAACCCCGGTTCATATGGTCAGTGAAAACAATAACTTCATCATCTATGGGTGCAGGTCTCTCTTCGCCCGGGTTAGGAGCACGATATGGCATAACTGGAGCATTTGGCAGATATCCGACTTTGACAAAGTCGGGTAGTGTGGCTTCAGTAACAATTGAAGGGACCCATTTGCACGTGGTGATTGTCTTTGGTGGCATTGTGAACAAGCAGACCTAAAGAAGGAAAGATTATTGCCGGTTCAGAATCAGTTCGTTAAAAACGGAAACAAATGTTATACTTCAAGTTCAGCATGGCGGCTTAAATGGGGCCTAATGGCACAAGAATAATTATAAGTCAGAAAATTAAGCCGCCATGACCTATGCGGGTATTCAGAAAAGCAAATTTTACCAAGTCTGGGAAAAATAGTTTTTGCAGGTTCTGGCGGTAATTTTGGATCTACAACTGTTCGAAAATCAAGATTAAAATGACGAACAGGCAAACCTAAAGTTCAAGGTCATACAGTTTCTGAGGATGAATCTACTCTACCGGAGATGAGATATCATGATGTTTTATAAGGAGATATGAACAACATCAGCGCATAAAGAAATACCAAGGTCAGAAGAGAAGCTATAATGGTGGAAGGAAGAGGAATGGCGATGAACTGCATGGTAACCCTAATAGATCTAAGATGAAAGAACAATAAAAACATACCTGGTCGGATGAGCGGCGGCGGTGCACAGAAGAAGCCCTACGGCGTCAGGCGGATGCTGTAGAAGCTGATGAAGGCGAAGTAGAGGTCGGCGGCGCCGGTGAAGCTCAGAGACAAAGAGTCGCGAGGAAGAAGACGAGACGGAAGAAGCGAGGGGAGAATGGAAAAGGCTCCTTGTCCTATTTATAAGCAAGATGGATGAAATTCACGTGCGAAAATCGAGGAGGTAAGTAAACAGGAAAGTGATGATACAGGCGCCTGGATTGTCGGGATCCTATCAATGTCGCAAGATTTGTTAGAATCTGGACAGATCAAAGGCCAGCAACAGGTGACTTTATGGCGGGTTACCGTTATTACAAAAACTGACGTTATGGCGGATCACTATCATTTCAAAAGCGGATGTCACGGCGGATTACAGTCTCTCGCAAGAAGATGAAGAAAGATTGACATGAACAAGTTCAAATAAACCTGGGGCTTAATGTTGGGGATATAAGTATTTCATATGACCTGCCCAGAAGGGGCCGGGTTACCCAACGGCGGTTCATGGGCCCAGCCCAGAAGCACGTTAAAGATGGCGGTTTAGTTAAGGGCCCAAGGCCTACGGCGGCTTAAAGCTTGTAAGTATCAACCGCCATATATGTGACTTGTGTTGTAAGGCATGTAATAAGAGTCACCAGGCCGGACACGATTGTATGAGCCGACCGGGACTCCGTAGGCCGCAGGGCGTCAACCCGTGTATGTAATGGGACGACCCGGCAGTGGCTTAGGGCAAGAAACAACAGATCGAGGGCTAGGCAAGCGCATCCGCACCCTAGCAATCGACACCCCAGCAATTCCAGGTCAAACTGGATTAGGTTTTACCCTCACCGCAAGGGGCCGAACCAGTATAAACTCCCTGTGTCCTTTGTCTTGTTCTTAACCTCTTTAAGCTAACCACGTCGCTATGGCTCCACAATCAAGTCATTACCTTAGGACATATGCCGTGACACTTCCACGATAGTGACCGACCGGGAAGTTGGTCCCGGGTGCGCACGAGTGAGGACAAAGTGCGTGGAAAAGACTAGTATTGATCTGTGGGGACAATCTAGATCCCGCCAGGAGTAACGACCACCGACTGGTGTGTCCGGGGAGTTACAAGTTGGTATCAGAGCCGACCCTCGCGGTTACAGGGATGTTTGCGGACAGGTGTGCGGTCATGTTATTCATGACGTTTGTGACCCGTCGTGGCACACAACATGACACATGTACCAGACTGGATGCATAGACGTATGTGCCAAGAGGGAACGTTCCTGTGGCCCGACGAGGGTGTCGGTTCCTCTAAGTGGGGGTGTATGTGATAGCCTGGCTTAATAGGGATGATAGACTACTCATATAAATATGGAATTCCTTCTTTTCCGGGAGGCCATTCAGATAGAACTCCAAAGTTAAGTGTGCTCAGCTTGGAGTAGTTTCAGGATGGGTGACCGACCGGGAAGTTGGCCCGGGATGCGCACGAGTGAGGACAAAGTGCACAGAAAAGACTAGTATTGATCTGTGGGGACAGTCCAGATCCCGCTAGGAGTAACGACCACCAGCGGGTGTGTCCGGGGTGTTACAAAGGGTTATAGTGATGTGCATTACCGAGAGGGCCCAGAGATACCTCTCCGATACACGGAGTGACAAATCCTAATCTCGATTTATGCCAACTCAACAAACACCTTCGGAGACACCTTTAGAACATCTTTATAATCAGTTAATCACCCAGTTACGTTGTGACGTTTGATAGCACACAAAGTGTTCCTCTGGTATTCGGGAGTTGCATAATCTCATAGTCAGAGTAATATGTATAAGTCATGAAGAAAGCCATAGCAATAAAACTAAACGATCAATATGCTTAAGCTAACGGATGGGTCATGTCCATCACATCATTCTCCTAATGATGTGATCCCGTTAATCAAATGACAACACATGTCTATGGTTTAGGAAACTCAACCATCTTTGATTAACGAGCTAGTCTAGTAGAGGCTTACTAGGGACACTCTATTTTGTCTATGTATCCACACATGTATCAAGTTTCCGGTTAATACAATTCTAGCATGAATAAAAGACATTTATAATGATATAAAGGAAATATAAATAACAACTTTATTATTACCTCTAGGGCATATTCCCTTCAGTCATTTTCTTCCTAGCACCTACCTAGGGAGTGCCCAATCCACTAGACATGGCTAGGCCGCCCAAAACGCATGGTAACGCCACGGTCACACGGTGACCACACGGCAGGCATGCGAGTTTACGTGCTCTGGAGTTGGAGCCCTCGACCACCGTCCAAATTTCGATATATCGCCACCAAACTATGTATTTTTGATTAAATAGATACTTATGTACCTATAAATGTTTTTTTGTAAAAAATAAAGAGCAAACTATAAGGCAGTTGTTGTTCAAATTTGACCGTTTTCTACTAAATCGGCAAAAAATGTATTTTTCACAAGAGGTGGATCAAAACTTTTGACACCCAACCATTTTTGTCAATTGCGCATTAAATATGTCCTAATGTTTTAGAAAAATAATTTGGTACAATTTTGCAACAAATATATGGTAGGTCCTTCACAAACAAACTCATTTTGGGCACTCAAAAAATGGAAAATGTATTTTTCGTCCAAAAAAAATGAAAACTTCCTTAGGCAACATTGTTTGCCATTCCAAGATGCACCCTTGTGCATGATATGGGATCATTTGAACAAACTATGTCATGAATGTAGCCATAAGATTGATCATTTGGCTTAAAAGCCATGGATTAATCTTCACACATGATAGCTCATTTCTGAGAAAACTTTTTTAAAAGAATTGCAGTATTCCAAGTTTATTATTTTTCCTGATAACTTGGTCACATATGATGACACAATGCGAAGGTTCTCCAATTTTTTGATTTTTTTGAATTTTTCATGCCCGTTTCAAAATGCGGTCAGAACGGCGGGCATAACCGTTCCTCGCTAGTGGTTGAATCTTGGAAAACTTTTGGTGTTTTTGTGATTAAATAGATACTTATGTACCTACAAATGATTTTTGGAAAAAATAAAGAACGAACTATAAGGCAACTACAGTTCAAACTTGACTCGCTTCTTGCTGAATCGGGGGGAGTTTGTCTTTTTCACGAGAGGTGGATCAGAACTTTTTACACCCAACCATTTGATCAATCGTGCATAAAATATTGCCTAATATTTAATAAAATTGATTTGGTCCAATTTTCCAACAAATATTTAGTAGGTCCTTCACAAAAAAAACTCATTTTGGGCACTCAAAAAATAGAAAATGATTTTTTCATCCAAAGAAAATGGAAACTTCCATAGGCAACATTGTTTGACATTCCAAGATGCACCCTTGTGCACATTATGAGATCATTTGAACAAATTATGCCATGGATGAGGCCATAACATTGATCATTTGGCTTGAAAGCCATGAATCTTCATACATGATAGCTCGTTTCTGAGAACACTTTTTTAAAATAATTACCGTATTACAAGTTTATTATTTTTCCTAGTAACTTGGCCACATATAATGACACACTGCGAAGGTTTTCCAATTTTTTTTGAATTTTTTATGCCCATTTCAAAATGCGGTCAAAATAGTGGGCATGATCGTTCCTAGCTAGTGGTTGAATCTTGGAAAAGTTTTGGTGTTTCTTTGATTAAATAGATACTTATGTACCTAGAAATAATTTTTAGAAAATATGAGGCAGCTGCATTTCAAATTTGACCCACTTCCTCTGAATCGACGGAAATTTGTCTTTTTTCATGAGAGGTGGATCAAAGCTTTTGACACCCAACCATTTGGTCAATTGTACATTAAATATGTCCCAACATTTTAGAAAATTGATTTGGTATAATTTTGCAACAAATATATGGTAGGTCCTTCACAAAAAACTCATTTTGGGTACTCGAAAAATGGAAAATGAATTTTTCGTCCAAAGAAGAAGAATACTTCCTTAGGCAAAATTGTTTGACATTCCAAGATGCACCCTTGTGCACAATATGAGATCATTTTAACAAGCTATGCCATGGATGAGAACATAACATCATCCAATCCCCAATCCATTCCCTCCCACGCGTGTCTTCCTCTCGCCTCGTCGCCGATGCCGCAAGCCAGCCATCACCAATCTCCCACGTCGCCTCCCTCATCCCCCCTTGCAGCTCGCCGATGGACGGATCTTCCGCACTTCGCACCGCTGGAACCATCCATCCATCCATCCATCTGGATTTTCTCCTCCCTCCACCCGCAACCGTGACCTCGTGGCTAGGGCCTCGGTGGCCTTCACCTCAGGAGCTGCTCTGGCGCCGACGAGACCGGAAGTCGCCAAATCCATCACCAACGTGGCTATGGTTAGTACTTGCCCTCCTTCAGCAATCCAAAAAGGTGAAAAGTAGAAGAACAACAAAAGGAAAACACAATTGCAAGTGCTTTGTTCTTTTTGGTGGAACTAGTTGTGACACAGATCGATGACATGGCAGCCATCCATCCATCCCCTCTCCATCCCACATCCATCCATCCAACCCTAAAGAAAAGGAGGAAAAAAAACCTAGCTCTCTCCCTCCCCACGAATTCCTCCCTATCTGGCGGCTTCTCCCTCTCCGCCCATGAACCTCTCTCCCTCGCCGCCACCTACTACCCATGTCGACCTGTTCCGGCGAGTTTCAGTGGCGCGTAGCACGCCCCCGAGCTCCCCTAGGTCTGTGCCTCCTTCTCCCCCCTGTCAGAATCGACTCTCAAGCCGTCCACCACTCCTTTGGCTAGCTAGAGTTGATAACCCACAAGTGTAGGGGATCGTTTGTAGCCTTTTCGATACGTAAGAGGTTTGAACCCAACAAGGAGCTAAAGGTAGAACAAATATTCCCTCAAGTTCTATCGACCATCAATACAACTCTATGCACACTTAACATTTGCTTTATTTAAAACAAGGATAAAACTAGAAGTACTTAGTGGGAATTAATCTTGGAATAAATTGCAAGAAAATAAAAGTAGTGTAGTAGCAAGCTTTTTGTAACACAAGAGAATGATTTGTCCCTAGGCAGTCGATAACAAGTACCGGTAATCATTCTTGCAATTTTATTATGAGGTGTCACATCCCAATTTTCAGTTTGGATGTTATTATTTAGATCATTCATATGCATCCATGATTCATGCATTCTTGAATATTGATTTTGTTTGAAATTGATCCAAGGGGCTTTTAAGCAACTCAAGGACCAAATGAGAGAGTTGGAAGTTTCCCAAAAGACCCACATTTTATTTTTGCAACGTGGGGTTTGGATCTAATATGATTTTTGTCAATTTTTGATTGCAATATTTCAAAATAAATAACATAAAGAGAGAAGAAAAAAGGAGTTCTTCAAAAACAGAATTGAAATGTTGGAAACTGAATTTTGAATTAAAAATATCTTTATCGGATTTTATTAGCAAAAATATATATTTTATGCAAATTTTATTAGTACTAAAAAGTTTGTCTTTAAAATAGGCATTTAGGTCTAGAAAAATGTTCACAATGTCAATACTAAGGCCCTAAGTATATGTGAATTTTTTTGACATTTTTTGGATTTATTTTTATTTTAGTTTTTGATTTTTTTCTTATTCCTGAAAAAGGGATCCGCCGAACTGGGTCGGCCCAGCTCGCCAGCCAGGCCGTGGCCCAGCCTAGTGCTTCGTGCCGTCTCCGCCCGTGACTCCGGGTAGGAGTCCTCCGACCGTACGCCGCCCACCGCCGTGGCCGAGTCGGCCTCCCTGCCGCCTCGCCCGACCCCTCGCCCAAGCCACCGCCGCCCCTCCCCTCTTTATAAGCCACTGACCCCGCCCCCCTCTCCTCCTCCAAGCCGCAGCCGCCGCCGCCGCACACAGCCGCCGCTGCCGCCGCGCACCACCACCGTCGCAGCCGTCGCTCGCTGTCGCCGCCGTCCGCCGCCGACCCCGCCGACGACTTAGCCGCTCTACGCCGCTCTCCACGACATCACTGCCGTCCTCAACGACCGCCGGAACGCCGCCCTGATCGAGCCGCCGCCGTCTTTTCCTCGCCGCCGACGACACCGCCTTTGCGGTAACCGCCACGTCCCCTCGTCCGTCCGATCTTGATCCGAAGGCCCAGATCGGTTTTTGTTTTTTCGAATCGTTTTTTTATTTAGCAAACGCTCGTTCGTTAGGTTTTCGAAGAGGTCGTTCGTCCGTTAGTTTCTGTCTCGTAGCCAGGGACCTTTTAGTAATTCTTTTTATTTATAAATTAGTCCCCGATTTTCAATCTAGCGCAACGTTTTACACGTTTGACCAAATTCAACGAAACCAACGCCAAAATTTTCAGCATGATCTCATCTATCCAGAAAACCAACAAATTTGAATTTGAACTTCTTTTGACCGTAACTTGAGTTTCGTAACTCCGTTTTAGTTGATTCTTCTAGCAAATCAAAGCTCTTGACATATACCTTCTGTTATGATCTAATTCACACAATTTTGATACTATTAAAAATTGTTTTTTGTTTAAAGGAGTTATTTGGTTATTTTTGTGTTTTCCCGAGACTTTTCTTCGATTTTCTTTTGAATTTTATATTTGTGTGCTTATGTATGCTATTGTTTGTTTACGATAGATTTTCCAGAGTGCGAAACTTGCTACTAAGAATTCTAGAGTTTAACGATCATCAGCAAGGCAAGTTACACTTTGATCATACTTTTCTTATACCCAGTTTTACTTGCATTTGTTTCACCCCTCAAAGATTGGCATGAGTAGGATTTGGGTACACGTGGTTATGTTTTGTAGTTCATGAGGTAGGAACCTTTGATCCTTGAAACACCCCGGGAATATACGTTATGTTACATATTGCTTAGCCATGCTCGTAGACGGGGATTGGTATGTGAGATTCATGAAAGTTATGAGAGTAATAATAATTAAGGGTAAGTTTAAGATGGCAACATTAATACACATCTGGGTGGATTAGTTGCGGGCACCTGGAGAATCCACTGTTGTCCTAGGAGATCCCGGAGGACCCGTGTGATCATCCTAAGGAATGCCACCGAGGCTCAAAGGGACCATATGATTATTCATGCCTAGAAACTTCCGTGTGCAGCCACACGCCATTATGGGCTCTGGTATAGTTGAGTAAGTTGTGTGACCTCTTTCAGTGGTAGACTAGCTGATGTACGGGAAAGTAGGTGTACCGGTCTACCCAGAGTAAAGAGTAAATACTTCCGAAAGGTTATGTCTCAATCTTCCGATCATGGATGCGGTCGAGTCTTGTGTGGAATGTGCTCAAACCTCTGCAGAATGTACAAACTAATCATGATTAGCCGTGTCCCCGGCTATGGACATCTTGAGTATTTAGAAGTGAATTATTTGTTGATATCATCACTTATCTAATGAAATTGTTGGGTTATTGAAATTGTTGGGTTATTAATTACTTGGTGATTTTTGGGATTGAGTTGGAGGAACCTTCTCAATATTGGTAATTAATTTTAGTAGTAACCAAAATTTATTCCTTTGTTGTAGGGAAAAATTAAGTTTATGCAAAAATCAAACTTAGAGCCTCCACCAGCCAAATATGCATGTAGTGATAGATAACCAGTCATCCTTATTGCTATAGTGTGACTTTGCCAGCATATTCCATGTGCTGACCTACACGGTTGCAACGCCTCATGTTGCAGAGTTTCCTGACGAGGATTAAGGTGCGACATGCCATTGTTCTGCACTCAGTTTTGCCGTGGAGTTGGATGGACTCATTTATATTTGAAGCTTCCGTAGTATCTTATTTAGTTGGCCTTCAGCCACATTTTTGTAATAAATACTTTTTATGAGGACCTCGATGTAATAAGTGTGTGATTGAAACTCTGTTATAAATCCTCGAGTACTCCGTGTGTCAGCATACCGATCCAGGGATGACACTTATGCACAAAGACTTCGATCCATTGGGATCGAGTCGCTACAAGATGGTATCAGAGCACACGCTGACTGCAAGACGTGACCACTAGGAAAAGACAAAGGATACTCTTCTTCCACAATATAGATGTCGGACCCCAAGAACAAGTTTACCCAGCCTGATGACAACACCCCTTTTGAACTACACTTGAAGGAAGTCGTGAAGTATCTGAACATCGGCCTACCAAGCTTCACCAGAACCTTCACTGCAACCTTAACAGAAGAAGAGCGCTATGGGATCAAAGTCTGCATTCCTAGAAGGACTTTTGCACCAACTATCGAGCCCATCGAGTTCACCTTGGATGCACCAACTTGGAGCTTAGGAAAGAGTATGGCCGCCCACATCACCTTTGGACGCATTTGTGAGGTGTACAACAAGGATCTTGAAGACACTGTCTATCAGATATGTGGACGCAGGGATAAAAAATGGGAAATGGTTCTCACCAGGAAGGATGGATCTATCGCAGCATACATACAGGAGATGGATCAGCACATTCGCCGATATGAGAATCAGATGTGCGTTGTCATGAAGAAGACCAAGAAGCTGATGACCCAGAATATCTAGCTGGAGGATGAAATAAGGTCAACCCGCAATGGATATGAAGAGGAAATTGTTGTGCTACTGGAGCATAACGAAGACCTGAAGAAGAAGCTAGGAGTAACCGAGGAGAAAACGGATCATGGAGTGAACATTCATGAGGACGACTACATCATCCTAGATGACGATGATGACAATGACGATGATGATGAAGACGATGAAGACAATGCTGATGATGGTGATGATGATTACGAGCCAATGGAGTCTTCTATCGATCAGAACTTTTAGTCGACCGCCATTTTAATATTAGAGTTCTTCCAAGTAATTAGAAATCATTCGTGAGATTTTGTAATAGTAGCTTAGATCGATTGTGTGAACCTTGTTTGAAATTGAGTGGTGTGATTTGATTTTTTTTGCCTCATATGCATATGGGTAGTGAAATTTCTCATTAGACCTTATTCTATTCTATTTTCTCACCCCTCTAAACCCATCAGATGCCTCCGAGATGTGACCCCGGATTCAGTTTCCCGCCAGAGCTCACCCAGTTGATCCAGTAACAAAACACTTTGATGCAGCTACTTGTCCAGAACCAAGGCAATAACAACAACAACCCGCCCCAAGTTGACAACCTGACCCGCTTCCTAAGGTTGAATCCACTGGTGTTCTCTAGTAGCAGCGAGCCGATTGTTGTTGATGACTGGCTCCGCAAGATCGGAAGGGAGCTAGCCACTGCTGGATGCACGGATGCGGAGAGAGTGCGCTTTGCCGCACATCAGCTTGAGTGACCTGCAGCCGCTTGGTGGGAGAATTACACCGCCACATATCCCCTTGCCATAGTTACGTGGGATCAGTTTCAGTAGGCCTTCTGCACTACACATGTCTCAACTAGATCCATGAGCCTAAAGAAGCGTGAGTTCCACAACTTACGCTAGGGAAATCATACCATGGGGCAGTACATGGATGACTTCAGGCAGCTAGCTCACTATGCCCTAGATGATGTGGCAACAGATGCCGCAAAGCAGGATAAATTTCTTGAGGGACTCAATGATGAACTAAGTATGCAGCCGATGGTGGCAACTTTCAACAACTACCAGGATCTGGTAGACAGGGCCATCATGATTGAAGGCAAGCAGCAACAGATAGAGAGCCGCAAGCTGAAGTATGGACAGGGGAAGTATAACTCTGGAGCTCAGCAGAAGCCCTGCTATTCCTTGTACTCGGGAGGATACACCAATCACACCCATGGAGGACATAACCATGGAGGCCATTCTCACCATGGAGGAAATGCACACAACCATAGTGGCCCTAAGAATGGCAATGGGAATGGAGGAAACAATAGTCAGAGCCATTCCAACCTAGCAACCCCCGCCAAGAAAGATCTGAGTCACATTACCTGTTTCAAGTGCGGGAAGACCGCACACTACGCCACCGAGTGTCCCGAGGCAAAGAATGGGAATGGCAATGGAAGCTCAGGAAAGAAGCCCAATCCCTTCGCCAGAGGTCAGGTGAATCACGTCAATGTGGAGGAAATTGACGAGCAGCCTAACATAGTGGTTGGTAAGTTTTTGGTTAATGCATTTATAGCCCTTGTTCCTTTTGACATTGGTGCATTGCATTCATACATATCAAGGGGGTTTGTGGAAAAGTATAAGCTGCAAACCGTAGCCCTTAAGTCAACTATGCTAGTGAGTTCCCCAGGAGCAGAGTATATGGCTAGTCGAGTATGTTTTTAGTTGCCATTGACTATAGGTAGACATGTTTTTCCCCACAGACCTCATTATCCTGGAATCCCAGGGTTTGGACGTAATCATAGGCATGGATTGGCTATCCAAGTATGAGGGAAACATTGATTGCGCTTATAAACTATTCTCCTCACCATCCCAAAAGGAAAAAGGATCAAGTACGTGTTGAGACACACGCCAATGAGGGCGCAGGTGAATGCTCTCTCGGGAGTTGTTCAGGAGGAAGTACCAATTGTTAAGGATTGCCCCGATGTGTTCCGAGAAGAATTACCAGGCATGCCACCAGATCGAGACATCGAGTTTTTGATCGAGTTGTTACCTGGCATCGGACCAATATCCAAGAGACCATATCGGATGCCCACTAATGATCTGGAGGAGATTAAGAAGCAGATTAAAGAGTCATTGGAGAAATGTTACATTCGACCGAGTTCTTCACCTTGGGGAGCCCCAGTGCTTCTACTTGAGAAGAAGGATGGATCATTGAGGATGGTTGTGGATTATTGTGCACTGAATGAGGTGACGATCAAGAATATGTTCCCTCTGTCGATGATCAATGATTTGTTTGACTAGCTGCAAGGAGCCAAAGTTTTCTCTAAGATCGATCTACGATCCAGATATCGTCAGTTGAATATCCGAGAACATGACATACCTAATACAACTTTTACCATGAGGTACGGGCTTTATGAGGATACAGTCATGTCTTTTAGTTTGACTAACGCCCCTTCCAACTTTATGAGTATGATGAATAAGGTGTTCATGGAGCTCTCAGATAAGTTTGTGGTGGTATTCATTGTTGATATATTGATTTACTCGAATAATGAAGAAGAACACAAGGAACATTTGCGCTTGGTTCTCGGAAATGTCATATGCCAAGCTCAGGGAACATCAGTTATATGCCAAGTTCAGCAAATGCGAGTTTTGGTTGAAGGAAGTCGGATTTCTCGGACATGTTGTCGGTGTATTTGTATCGACACCTATGGGATCACAAGAATCCCTACTACGGTTGCGGGGCGCGGGGTTGAGAGAAGAGCGGATCTAACGGTCAGGACACGGTTCCTTTACCCAGGTTCGGGCCGCAAAGATGCGTAAAACCCTACTCCTGCTTTGGTGAATTATATGTTGGTGTTCTTCAGCTAATGAGGAGCTCCAAAAGAGTCGTGAGGGGTTCCGAAAAGCCGAATCCTCCTCCTGGTCGCCTCGGGCCTCCTTTTATAGGGAAGAGGGGTTGCCACAGTGGCACACAGGAGGTGGAAAGGGCACAGTGATGCGAGGTTATCCCTCGCATTACGGGATAAGGTGCATTTAATGCGCCCAGCTTAGGTGTCCTTGCTTTATCGGGGCGAGGGGAGACGCCCGTCTTGTCCGTCGCCGCTCCTCCTCGTGTCGACACGCGCCCTGGCCAGCGGTGCCTGAGGTACCATGTAGGCAAACAGGCAGCTGAGGTGGCGCAACGGCGGGTCTCCATGAAGATATGTAGGTTGCCACGCAGGAGCCTGTCCAGCTGGTCGGGTCGGCAGCTGCGTGGGTCGGTGGAAACCCAGTTGGTGCGCGCCTGATGGTGGCCCCGTGGGTGTCCTCGGCAAGGGCCTTGCCGGGGCCCCGGCAAGGTTCTTGCCGCGGCGCCTGTTGTCATCCCCGGCAAGGTGCTTGCCGGGGGTCTTGTGGACCTCCTTGGCTGGGATCCCGCCAAGGGTCGTCGTCTTCTTATCTTGCATATGATCTTGAAGGTCTTCACAAAGATCTGCATGCCACCACGGGGATATCTCCAGAATCCTCGCCCCATGGGGGTGGTGGACTCAAGGGTGATTCGCTCCGTAGGCGCGGGGCGAGCTGCCGCGGCAAGGGTCTTGCCGGGGCTGCCAGAGCCGGCCCGGCAAGGATCTTGCCGGGGGAAGCCGCTTCGTCCCTTTGCTCTTTGTGGTCTTGTTCTTGGCGTCGCTCCAGTCTCCATCAAGCTTTAGTCTTGCCCCGGCTTGCTTCCCTCGCCATGCTTGGTGTGATGGCGCCGTGGCTCAGACTGCCCGTGCACAGTCATAGGGGTACAAAAAGTGTACCCCTCTTTTTGTACACCGACAGGAGCCCCTGGGCCTGGGCCACACATAAGCGCGACACGTTGTTGGGCCAGGGCCAGAATGGTGCGCGGGTAGGCGGGGTGGTTCTCACCGTGGTAAAATTTCCGCGCGCCGCGCCTCCCACGGCCCGCGCGCGTGGCGCGGGGTGGAGAGGCGTGCGTGACATGGGCAGCATGCGTGGGGCGGTTTCCGCACGCATGCGTCACGTCGTAGTAAATGCGAAAGGAGGCGGCCCGCGCCTTCCCCATAAACAGGGGGGGGGTGGGGGCGTGGCCCGCTGACTGGATGGGGCCGAGGCACGGTCTGCTAGGCGTCCACTCCCCACGATCACGGGGTGGGGAGAGGTCGCCTCACCCGTCCCTTCGGTCCTGCGCGTTCGCCACGTGCCTTCCATGCGTTCGAGGTGGCGAGTGAAAGCACATTTGCTCCCTGGGTGGTTTTGGTAATTAATGACAACATACTTTGTGGTTGGACTAATGCCTTTATCAAGTATGTTTCAGGAAATCCAATCACATTGGCTATGATAAAAGGACTGGAGAAATGGACCCCTCAAAATGCTAAGGCAAGCATTGGCAAAAGCTCAAGACTCCATTTTTGGTTTAGTGATCCAAGATCACATTGAGTCCATAGGAAAAGCCAATACTATTAAAAGGGGATGAGGTTGTGTTGATGATCTGGTTGCTCAAGTGCTTAGTGATATATCTCCTTCAACTATCAGCAACTTTCACTACAATACACACTCATAAGTAATCTCAGACCAACCGATTTTCCAAACCCAGTCACACCGAGATGAACCACCTCAGCCATAAGCCAAACCCTAGAAAAATCGGTCATTCCGAGTTTGAGATCGGTCTCACCGAAATACGGGCTGCCGCTTCTGTAACCATTTGTCATCAAATCGGACTAACCGAGATGACATTTTCGGTCCCACCGAAACTGGCAAGTTCCTATCTTTGATCAAATCGGACTAACTGAGATGGTATTTTTGGTCCCACCGAAAACCCCAACGTTCACTATATTTGAACTTTCGGTCTGACCGAGTTGTCACTTCGGTCTCACCGAGATTGCTCAATTATGTGTGTAACGGTTGGATTTTGTGTGGAGGCTATATATACCCCTCCACCCCCTCTTCATTCGTGGAGAGAGAGCCATCAGAAAGAACTACCACTCCTACCTTACACTTTCTGAGAAGAGAACTACCTACCCTTGTGTTGAGATCAAGTTGCTCCATTCCTACCATATGAAACTTGATTTCTAACCTTCCCAAGTTGCTTTCCACTCAATCCTTTCTTCCACCACAGCCAAATCAGTGAGAAGAGTTGAGTGTTGGGGAGATTATCATTTGAAGCACAAGAGCAAGGAGTTCATCATCATCTACAACATCTATTACCTTTTGGAGGGTGGTGCCTCCTAGATTGGTTAGGTGTCGCTTGGGAGCCTCCATCATCGAGATGTGGAGTTTAACCAAGAAGTTTGTAAGGGCAAGGAGATCGCCTACTTCGTGAAGATCTACCCCGAGTAAGGCTAGCCCTCCGTGGGCGTAGGCCATGATGGAATAGACAAGGTTGCTTCTTCGTGGACCCTTCGTGGGTGGAGCCCTCCGTGGACTCGCGTAGCCGTTACCCTCCGTGGGTTGAAGTCTCCATCAACGTGGATGTACGATAGCACCACCTATCGGAACCACGGGAAAAATCATTGCGTCTCCAAATTGCGTTTGATCTTCTCCACCTCTCTTTACTACATGTGCAATTTACTTTCCGCTGCCCATACTCTAGAATTGCATGTGTAGTGTTCTACTTGACTTGTGTGTTATGCAAAATCTGCCAAAAACTGTTCTTGATAAAAGACAGAATTTTTATCTTGTCGAGTAGTCTAATCACCCCCCCTCTAGACACTCTCACCTTCTTCGATCCCTCAATTGGTATCAGAGCCTTGGTCTCCATTGCTTTGGTTTACACACCATTGGAGGAAGATGGACGTGTCTACGTTTGGGAGTGTTAGCCATAGAGTGCCTATTCTTAATGGAGAGTCATATAACTCATGGAGGTCTGAAATGCTTAGTATCTTTAAGATGTACAATTTGTGCAAATATATTGAGACCCCCTATGTGCCTCCATTTGATCCCTTGCACCCTACCATGGATGAAGAGCTTGATTTGCTTCGTAACCTTAGGACTGTAAATCTTATCATTAGAGGGTTACCCGATGACTTGCTTAAGCTTGTTACAAACTTTAAGTGCGCCCATGCTATGTGGAAATTCTTGGAAGAACTTTAACCGGACTACTCTTTGAGAGGTCTTGATGAAATTCTACACAAGACTATTGAATTTGATAAGATGCGCCCCAATGATCCCAACTTTGATAAATGCCTCTTTGAGCTTCGTGATCTTATGAAAAAGAAGGGTGATCCCGGTCTTATCAATGTTTTAATTAGAAATGCTCTTGCATTACATTCCGAAGATTATTGTCACATTGACAAAACTAATGCAAGAAGTTTTTATCAAATTGACCTAGGTGTTGATGATGAACAATCTATGGGTCAATATGATGATGAGCATGAGCATGATGATGATTACTCTGATTCGGACACCGAGCTAAACAAGGTCATGAAGAGTCTCAATCTTATGGCAAATCTGAGAGACTACATGTCCGGCGGAAAAGAGTGGATTCTTGATAGTGGATGCACCGACCACATGACCGGAGACAAAGACATGTTTCGAGAGCTTGCAAAGAACGATGGTCCACACAAGTATGTGACTTTTGGAGACAACTCCAAGGGTAAGGTACTTGGCCTCGGTAAGGTGGCCATATCTCATGATAGCTCTATTCAAAATGTCATGCTTGTAGAATCTCTTGGATACAATTTACTTTCCGTGTCTAGATTAGCTGACTTTGGATTCAATGTGCTATTCACCAAAGTAGATTGCCAAGTCTTTCGTCGTGACAATCAAAACATGGCATTTACCGGTATCCGTAGAGGTGATCTATATATTGTTGATTTCACTAAGAAAGCCCAACCTAGAGCTTGTTTCATTGCTAAATCCTCTAAATATTGGTTATGGCATAGAAGGCTAGGACATGTTGGTATGCGTAATCTAGACAAGCTGATCAAAGGTGATCATATTCTTGGTGTTAAAGATGTTTTCTTTGACAAAGATAGACTTTGTAGTGCTTGTCAAGCAGGAAAACAAGTTGGTGGAAGTCATCCCGTGAAAAACATCATGACCACAAGGAGACCGCTTGAGCTTCTTCATATGGATCTCTTCGGTCCCAATGCTTACAAAAGCCTTAGTGGTAACTCCTTTGGTCTAGTTATAGTTGATGATTATTCCAGATTTATGTGGGTATTTTTCCTTGATGATAAATCGCAGGTTCAGAGAATCTTCAAAACCTTTGCCAAAAAGGCCCAAAATCAATTTGAGGTGAAGATCAAGAAAGTTCGGAGTGACAATGGAACGGAGTTCAAGAACGCCAATGTAGACTCTTTTCTCGATGAGGAAGGAATTCTACATGAGTTCTCGGCTACGTATACTCCTCAACAAAATGGAGTTGTTGAGAGGAAGAACCGAACGCTCATAGAGATGGCGAGAACGATGCTTGATGAATACAAGACACCGAAACACTTTTGGGGAGAAGCGGTCGAGACAGCTTGTCATGCTATCAACAGGCTTTATCTTCATAAGCTCCTCGGCAAGACATCATACGAGCTCCTCACCGGTAACAAACCCCAAGTGGGATACTTTCGTGTCTTTGGTTCAAAATGCTATATCCTTGATAAGCATCGTCGGTCTAAATTTGCTCCTAAATCTCATGAAGGCTTTCTCCTTGGTTATGGATCAAACTCCCACACCTACCGTGTCTACAATAATTTCACCCGAAAGGTTGAAGAGACGGTAGATGTGAAGTTTGATGAATCTAACGGCTCGCAAGTAGAGCAAATGCCTATTGATGTAGGAGACAAGGACCCATCGGAAGCTATCCAAGATTTATCTATTGGAAAGATCCGTCCCATGGAAGTGAAGGAGAGTACCTCATCTACATATGTGGAGCCCCCTCCTCACAGCGAGATGAACCTCAAGGCAACATGGAGGCCTCCACAAGTGGAACTCACCAAGATGAGGAAGTGCAACAAGAAGATCCACCACAACCTCCTTCTCCACCACCTCAAGACAACATCAACAACAATGAAGAAGAAGAAGAGGAAGATGAAGATGATGAGGAAGCTCGGCCACAACATCAACAAAAGCTATCCCGAGTTCGAGCAAGAGTCAAGAAAAATCATCCCGTGGAACAAATGATGAACGACATCAACTCCGGGAGAATTACTCGCTCTAAAACTCGCTTAGCTAACTTTTGTGAGCATTACTCATTTATATCTAGTATTGAACCTATGAAGGTAGAAGAAGCACTTGAAGACCCGGATTGGGTGAACGCTATGCACGAAGAACTACACAACTTCGAGAGGAACAAGGTGTGGACTTTGGTAGAGAAGCCCAAGGATGATCAAAACATCATTGGAACCAAATGGGTGTTTCGGAACAAGCAAGATGAAGATGGACAAGTCATCCGCAGCAAGGCTCGTCTCGTAGCTCAAGGTTACACACAAGTCGAAGGTATGGACTATGGTGAGACCTATGCCCCCGTTGCTAGACTTGAGTCCATTCGCATTCTTCTTGCTTATGCCAATCACCATGATATCACTCTCTATCAAATGGATATCAAAAGTGCTTTCCTAAATGGTGAAATTGAGGAGGAAGTATTTGTGAAACAACCTCCCGGATTTGTGAATCCCAAAAAGCCTAATCATGTTTACAAGCTGCACAAAGCTCTTTATGGTCTTAAACAAGCTCCTAGAGCTTGGTACAAATGCTTGACTAGTTTTCTTCTTGAAAAAGGCTTTGAGATTGGAAAGATAGACTCAACGCTGTTCACAAAAAGGGTTAATGGTGAACTATTTGTGTGCCAAATATATGTTGATGATATTATCTTTGGTTCAACTAACCCTCATTTTAGCAAGAAGTTTGGACAGCTCATGTCGGAGAAGTATGAGATGTCCATGATGAGTGAACTCAAATTCTTCCTTGGGTTGCAAATCAAGCAATCTAAGGAGGGTACCTTTGTCTCACAAACAAAGTACACCAAGGATCTCTTCAAGAAGTTCAACATGCAAGAAAGCAAAGGTATGAGTACCCCCATGCCTACAAGTGGACATAATGACTTGACAAAAGATGGAGAACCCGTTGATCAAAGGGTTTACCGATCTATGATTGGTTCTCTACTATATCTTTGTGCTTCTCGTCCTGACATAATGTTAAGTGTATGCATGTGTGCGCGATATCAAGCAGCCCCTAAAGAATGTCATCTTAAAGCTGTTAAAAGGATAGTGAGATATTTGATACACACACCAAACTTTGGCATTTGGTATCCTAAGAGGGCCTCTTTTGACCTTGTTGGCTATTCTGACTCGGACTATGCCGGTGACAAGGTTGATAGAAAGTCAACTTCGGGTACGTGTCAATTCCTTGGTCGATCCCTTGTATCTTGGTCCTCCAAGAAACAAAATTCGGTATCATTATCCACTGCCGAAGCGGAATATATTGCTGCTGGTTCGTGTTGTGCTCAATTGCTATGGATGACACAAACGCTTAAGGATTATGGGATACATGAGAGACATGTTCCCTTGCTTTGTGACAATGAGAGTGCAATTAAAATTGGACACAATCTAGTGCAACACTCTCGAACAAAGCATATTGAAGTTCGTCACCATTTTATTCGTGATCATATTGCCAAGGGTGACATTAATCTTAAGCATGTTCGTACTGACAAACAACTCGCTGATATCTTTACAAAACCTCTTGATGAGAAGGTGTTTTGTCGCTTAAGGAGTGAGTTGAACATCATTGATGCTTCAAACTTGGAGTGAGAACTCCATTGATGCATGCAAGGCATGAGCCCACTTGACTAATCCTTGATATTTCTCTTATGATGATGATCATATGTCTTGGACACATTTGCCTCCTTGTATTGCATCTAATTCCTTGCAGGTACTTGGATGATCTACGTTCCACAAGATTACCACACACTCAAATCATGAGTAATCTTGTCATTGACCAAGTATCTAGCCCTTTGGGATGTTGAGTTCAAGGAACAAAATTCCACATATCCTTTTTGACATCTTATACATCTAGTATTTCACTCTTGTCATCTTGGATATCCTTGAGTATTTCCTTGCTTGCCTAACCCATGTAGGAAGATGAACTACACAAGTGGAAATGTTGCTTCAACTTCACATTCAATGAGCACCTACATCAAACTTACCCACATGAGTAAAGCAACAACAAGCCCAAGGTATGTTCTTCACATCTTTAAGAAGCTTTGCTCAAAGTCATGAGTACAAGCAGCTTCATAAGATGTGATTACATTAAATGCTTAATCGAAAAATGGCAACCCCATTTTGAGCTTAAATGATGAGTATGACCTATGATCAAATGTCCTCATTTGACTCCTAAGTCAATATACTCAAACATAGGTGACCTTGTCGCCGACCTTTATCTAGATGAAGTATATATGTTTTGGAGTCTTTCTATTTTCTCTTATGTTCTCTCATTGAGTTTTCTTTACACATAAAAAAAAACTTCATCTAGGAATATTTTTATTATTATTCTTATGTCTTTGTGAATATCATTCTGGCTCTGATCAATTCCCCGAATTTTTTTCACAAATTCATTGCAAATCCTTTGAAACATTCCTTGCAAGTGAGCTGAATTATTTCTGTATTTTCTTGGAATTAAACTCGGCGTCACCAATTTAAATTTTTCGGTCTAACCGAAAAGGATCTATCTTAAGTCCCTGACTTTCGGACCCACCGATCCATCTAATTCGGTGTCACCCATTTATCTCTTCCAGGATATCATCTTCTGCAGCTCCACTCATTGTTTCTCTATGTATGTTGCTGTTTTCCCTGTTGTGATTCTTAAGGATCCCACTTCTTTCTTTCCATCTTTCCTGCCCTACCTAGTTTGCTGTCCTTTTCGGCACTTGATGTCAAAGGGGGAGAAGACTTAGGGGGAGTAGCGGGAGAAGAGAAGACTTAGGGAGAAGAAAAGCAATATTATCTTAAGGGGGAGAGAATCACATCAAAGCTTTGTGTTATCTTACATTGGACATCATTCTCTTTTGGCATCATTCTTTTGATTTTGCTTTTTCCATCACACCCCTTGTTCTGAGAGAACTCAAAGGGAGAGGAATCTTCACAATTGATATCTCATGGAAAGCAAAATCTCTCAGAATTCATTGAAAATCTTTCAGTTTCGGAGACATGTTTGCTGATTCAAGCTTGTGCTCAATATGAGACACTCTTTATACATGTCATCCCTGGCTTGGTACTCTTGATGTTCTTGCAGTTGGTTGAAGAAATACTCTTGTGTTATCTAACCTTGTTTTCCCAAGTTTATCTCTTCAGGTACAATGCCAAGGAACCTCAAGGTAAGTATATGCACATATGAATTATCACTCACTTCCTTTCATCTGCTCTGATGCATATAGCCAAGCTGCATGTAGCACATCTTGCTTATCTCTCTTGTGTGCTTGTGGTAGTCCAAAACCAAAATTTATGAAAATCTTGCACACTTGTAGGGGGAGCTTGTGTACTACATGCTTGTCAAAGCTTTCATGATAATTCTGTCTTTCTTTCAATAAGCTTTGATGTCTTGTTTAGAGTGATTTTAGTGTGTTGCCATCAATTACCAAAAAGGGGGAGATTGAAAGCACATTTTCTCCCTGGGTGGTTTTGGTAATTAATGACAACATACTTTGTGGTTGGACTAATGCCTTTATCAAGTATGTTTTAGGAAATCCAATCACATTGGCTATGATAAAAGGACTGGAGAAATGGACCCCTCAAAATGCTAAGGCAAGCATTGGCAAAAGCTCAAGACTCCATTTTTGGTTTAGTGATCCAAGATCACATTGAGTCCATAGGAAAAGCCAATACTATTAAAAGGGGATGAGGTTGTGTTGATGATCTGGTTGCTCAAGTGCTTAGTGATATATCTCCTTCAACTATCAGCAACTTTCACTACAATACGCACTCATAAGTAATCTCGGACCAACCGATTTTCCAAACCCAGTCACACCGAGATGAACCACCTCAGCCATAAGCCAAACCCTAGAAAAATCGGTCATTCCGAGTTTGAGATCGGTCTCACCGAAATACGGGCTGCCAAGCTTCTGTAACCATTTGTCATCAAATCGGACTAACCGAGATGACATTTTCGGTCCCACCGAAACTGGCAAGTTCCTATCTTTGATCAAATCGGACTAACCGAGATGGTATTTTCGGTCCCACCAAAAACCCCAACGTTCACTATATTTGAACTTTCGGTCTGACCGAGTTGTCACTTCGGTCTCACCGAGATTGCTCAATTATGTGTGTAACGGTTGGATTTTGTGTGGAGGCTATATATACCCCTCCACCCCCTCTTCATTCGTGGAGAGAGAGCCATCAGAAAGAACTACCACTCCTACCTTACACTTTCTGAGAAGAGAACTACCTACCCTTGTGTTGAGATCAAGTTGCTCCATTCCTACCATATGAAACTTGATTTCTAACCTTCCCAAGTTGCTTTCCACTCAATCCTTTCTTCCACCACAGCCAAATCAGTGAGGAGAGTTGAGTGTTGGGGAGATTATCATTTGAAGCACAAGAGCAAGGAGTTCATCATCATCTACAACATCTATTACCTTTTGGAGGGTGGTGCCTCCTAGATTGGTTAGGTGTCGCTTGGGAGCCTCCGTCATCGAGATGTGGAGTTGAACCAAGAAGTTTGTAAGGGCAAGGAGATCGCCTACTTCGTGAAGATCTACCCCGAGTAAGGCTAGCCCTCCGTGGGCGTAGGCCATGATGGAATAGACAAGGTTGCTTCTTCGTGGACCCTTCGTGGGTGGAGCCCTCCGTGGACTCGCGCAGCCGTTACCCTCCGTGGGTTGAAGTCTCCATCAACGTGGATGTACGATAGCACCACCTATCGGAACCACGGGAAAAATCATTGCGTCTCCAAATTGCGTTTGATCTTCTCCACCTCTCTTTACTACATGTGCAATTTACTTTCCGCTGCCCATACTCTAGAATTGCATGTGTAGTGTTCTACTTGACTTGTGTGTTATGCAAAATCTGCCAAAAACTGTTCTTGATAAAAGACAGAATTTTTATCTTGTCGAGTAGTCTAATAACCCCCCCTCTAGACACTCTCACCTTCTTCGATCCCTCAGCGAGCGGTGGAGGCGGGAAACCGAGCCGTCGTTGGTTGGGGCGGTGGGTCGGTCCCAGCCCCTCTCGCCTTCTGCGTCTTGATTGGTCGAGCGGGGCGGTCGAGCTCCAGCCCCGCCCCTTTATGAAGGGCGGAGGGAGGGGACGGCGCTCCACACTCCTCCATCTTCTTTCTCCTTCAGCTTCTGCTCCTTTCTTCTATCCGCCATGAAGAAGGAAAACCCCGGCTCCTCAATGGTGGCGGCAAGGGTCGCTGCTCGACAGCGCGTCCCTCCTTCTCCTGCACCCACAGTGGCCGAACTAGCCACGAGGGGAAGAGGGAGGGGGCGGGGCTGTGGGCAAGGCCGGGGTGCTCGGGGAAGAGGAAGACGGGGCGGCTCGCCGGCCTCGCCCCCGCCTGCAGCTCCTCCTCCAGTGGAAGGTCATGTTGGAGATGACCCCTGCGAATTCTTCATTAGGATGCGGGGGTCGCCGCGCCGTCGCCTTCGTCTCCCGACCCCGTTTGCGCGGGAGATGGAGGCGAATCCGCCGGAGTCGCTGCGGCTGCACATGAGGGGTTGTGGGATCAGTGGCACGAGAGCCCGCGTCGACTTCCCGCCCCTCATGTGATGTATCTTCGCCAAGGATGGAAGAGGTTCGCTCGCATCCTCTGCCTGACGGACGGGATCACCCTCCACTTCAAGCTGATGGGGGATGGCCACCTCTCCGTCAAGGTCTTCGGGCACCTCGGAACTCGCGTGAGGTGCTGCATGGAGAGCTCCTCTGATGACGAAGACTCCTCCTCGAACGGGGGTGACGAGGAGGACAGCGGTAGCGACGACGAGGGCGGGGGACGGCAGGATGACGGGTCCGACTAGGTGTCGGGCGCCGCTCCTGGTGGCACCGGCGACCCCATCATCCGCGTCGCCGGCTCCTTGAACTTCTCGGGGTCGTCTCCTTGGCGGCTGGCGTAGGGAGGCTGCGGAAGAGGAAGAGGAAGAAGGTGGGCGGCAAGGTCGTCATGTCGGAGTACGCGGGCACCGACGCCTTCGTCTCCTACTGACGTCCTACCGCCTCGTCTTCGAGCTCAACCTCCGGCGCTTTCATCACCGTCCAGCCCTGGGGAGGCCGCCGAGATGCCTTCTCGGTGTCTTCTGCCACCCGTAGCTCGCCTAGGCGCCCCTTTTGCCCTTCTCGCCTCCTTGACCTACCTCCTAAGGAGAGGGACAGGAAAGGCATTACGAGCTTCTTATCTCTTTTTAGTCTGTAAGCCTTCGGGCATCTGTTAAGTTTAAAACTTGTAATCCCCTTACTCATGTTTTTCATTCCCTATGGACTGTACCTGAATGGAATGTTTTTAATGAAAAAGGAATGTCTGCCGGGTCATATGTTCGTAGGTAAAAACCCACAACAGGGAATAAATCCCTGATATCCTTAAGATAAACATTTTCTCGCCCGGCAACAGGCCCTGCCGTTTCCCTTCTTCGCTCGACCTTTCTCACGCCCTTGGCGGAGGCAGGGATGAAGCGGGCCTAGGCTCCTCGTTTTATCCTTTTGCTGCCGCGACTACGACCAAACTTGGTCCCAGGGATGAGCCTTAGGACCTAGAGTTATGGGAGCACGGTAGCTTAAGGAAAAGAACGAGGTTTCACATACCTCAGTCCATAACGGAATGCATGACAAGGGAAAAAGGACTTATCTGAAATTGCAGCCCCCGGCAACCCTGGTCTTCCGCGGGCGAATTCTTGCTCTTGTAGCCCCCGGAAACGCTGGCTTGCCGGGGCCTAAGTACTGATCTGTTCTTCTCTTCTCCCTCCAAGTGGCCTCGGCAAGGATGCCTGTGCATCCTGTAAACCAAGGAAGACAGAAGAAAGACAAAGACTCGACCTCTAAGCTAGGGGTAGCCGCTGCTAAGCACTATCAACCCTAACCAAGGACGAGACTCGACTCAGCATGCATGCTAAAACTCAGGGCGCCAGCGCTTCATTTATTTATGCTCAGGGTCTGCGCCTGGCTTTGTACAAAGGGTTACATGCCTTGCCGGCAAATCTTGTACAAAAGGGTGGCTTGCTGGGAGGCCCGGCATGCCGCGCCTTATGGGTAAAACTTGCGAAGATGCTCGATGTTCCAGGAGTTACTCACCGGAACGGCATCCTCGGTCTCCAGGCGGACTGCGCCAGGCCTGGTGACTCGTATTACCCGATAAGGGCCCTCCCACTTTGGTGTCAACTTGTTCGTATTCCTGGCCGATTGAATGCGCCGGAGAACAAGGTCACCTTCCTCAAAGCTTTGGGCATGAACCTTGTGGCTATGGTAGCGGCACAAGGCTTGCTGGTAGCGCGCTGCTCTTGCAGCCGCCCGAAGACGATCTTCCTCAAGGATCATCGCGCCATCTTGCCGCAATTGCTCTTGCTCAAGCTCATCATAAGCGAGCACTCGAGGTGACCCGTATATGAGTTCCGTGGGGAGAACTGCTTCTGCCCCGTATATCAGGGCAAAGGGCGTCTAGCCGGTGGCTCGATTTGGCGTCGTCCTGATCGACCAAAGAACCGTCGGCAATTCATCAATCCAGCGCCTCCCGCTCTTCTGCAGCCTGTCAAAGGTCTTTGTCCTTAATCCTCGCAGCACTTCAGCATTTTCCCTCTCAGCTTGACCATTGCTTCGGGGGTGAGCAACAGAAGCGAAACAGACCTTGCTGCCGAGGTCTTGGGTATATTGCATGAAGGTGCGGCTTGTAAACTGCGTGCCGTTGTCGGTGATAATCCTGTTGGGTACACCAAAACGGAACACTAGCCCCTTGAAGAACTTGACGGCTGACTGAGTTGTGACCTTCCTCACCGCCTCCACTTCTGGCCACTTTGTGAACTTGTCGATTGCAACATACAAGTACTCAAAGCCCCCGACGGCGCGGGGGAAAGGGCCCAGTATGTCGAGCCCCTAGACCGAGAAGGGCCAAGAGAGAGGAATGGTTTGAAGGGCTTGAGCTGGTTGATGAAGTTTCTTTGAATGGAATTGGCACGCTTCACACCTGGTGACCAGCGCCGCCGCATCCTGGAGGGCAGTGGGCCAGAAGAAGCCTTGCCGGAATGCCTTGTCGGCAAGGGCTCTTGACCCTATGTGGGATCCACATATGCCTCCATGTATTTCCGCCAACAGCTCCAGTCCTTCCTCTCGAGGGATGCACTTAAATTTCACACCGTTCGGTCTTCTCATGTACAGGACGTCATCGACGAACTGATACATGGCGGACCGACGGGCTACTTTCTCCGCTTCTTCCTGCTCCTCAGGAAGTTCCCCCAGTCTGAAGGTACCGGACGGTATGCTGCGCCCACGCTGGAGCCTGGGGCTCGACGGCGAGGACTAAAGGAATTTCCTCCGCCAAGGGAGTGGCCATCTCGACGGCAAAGGCTTGATGCTCCGCCGGAGTTAGCCCTTCGGTGGCGGGCTCAGTGTCCCCGGCAACATCCTTGCCGGCGGCTCTGGGGAGCTCGGCGGGAAAGTACTTGCCGGGCCCTGACTTCCTCCTCTTGTTCTGCTCTGTTGATGGATCAACGGATGGCTGAGAAAGCTGAAGCACAAAGGTACCTGGTTCCACAGGTAACTTGAGAGCAGCGCACTTTGACAGGTAATCGGCGATGTCGTTCTCCGCTCGGGGAACGTGCTCCGCCTGTATACCGTCAAAGCGCTCTTCCAACTTCCTCACTTCATTGACGTAGGCCTTCATCAACGGGCTCTGGTAATCCTTGTTGACTTGTTTGACGACAAGCTGTGAGTCGCCTCTGACAATGAGCTTCTTGATTCCGAGGTCAGCCGCGATCCTAAGACCGGCAAGCAGCCCCTCGTACTCGGCAGTGTTGTTCGTCAATACCTCCCTAGGGAAGTGCATTTGGACCACGTACTTGAGGTGCTCTCCGGTGGGTGCGACCAGCAGTACGCCAGCCTCGGCGCCCTGCAAAGAGAAAGCCCCATCAAAGTACATGATCCAGTTGCAACTCGCCTCTTTGCCGGGGAGAGCAGTTTCTTGGACTTCTTCATCAGGTGTTGCGGTCCATTCTGCGACGAACTCTGCCAGGACTCGGCTCTGAATTGTCGAGGTGCTTTCAAACTTTAGGCCAAAGCTGCACAACTCCAGTGCCCACTCTACAATCCTTCCCGTTGCATCTGGATTGTGCAATATCCGTTGCAGAGGGAGGCGAGTGACGACAGTGATCTCGTGCGCCTAGAAGTAGTGACGCAACTTCCTCGAGGCCATAAGAAGGCCGAAGAGCAGTTTCTGCACACCGGAGTACCTTGACCTAGCCCCCTGCAAGAGGGAGCTAACGAAGTAGACCGGGTGCTGCATCATCTTCTTCTTCGGCTGCACTCCAATCGGCTGTGTCGTCTCTACGCCAGTGGCACCAGGCTCCATTGCTGCTATCACCTCATCATCGATTTCTCTCTGCGCCACCAGTGCGGCACTGACCACCTGGTTCATTGCCGCTAGGTATAGCAGCAACGGTTCCTGTGGTCGAGGCGCAACCAGTATTGGCGTGGAGGAAAGATACTTCTTCAGATCCTGTAACGCTGCTTCGGCTTCTGGCGTCCACTCCATTGGGCCCGCCTTTTTCAAAATCACATGGGGTGATGAATGTTGTCTTCTCTTCGTCTTCTCTCGCCATGAAGATCTGGTGGTAGCCGGAGTAGGCATCGAGGAACGATAGCAGGTCACACCCTGCCGTGGAGTCGACAATCTGGTCTATGCGCGGCAACGGGAAGGGGTCCTTGGGACAAGCTTTATTGATATCTGTGTAATCAATACACAGCCTCCACTTCCCATTTGCCTTGCGCACTACCACTGGATTGACCAACTATGTTGGGTGGAGCACTCCTCTCACCAAACCCGCAGCTTCCAGTTTCCGGATCTCCTCGATGATGAACTCCTGCCATTCCAAAGCTTGCTTCCTGACCTTCTGCTTGGCGGGCCACGCATGAGGGCAGACAGCAAGGTGGTGCTCAATCACCTCCCTGGGAACGCCAGGGATGTCGGATGCTAGCCAGGCAAACACGTCGACATTCGCCCCTAGGAAGGTGACGAGCGTGTCTTCCTATTTGTTGTCAAGGGCAGAGCTTATGGTAAAAGCCCCTCCCGTGCCGTCCTCCTTGACAGAAACCTTCTTGGTTCCTGGCGGCGTAGCCCTTGATCTCTTGTTTCTGCCGGCGGAGCTCTCTGGCACGTCCTCGACGGGAGCGCGACACTCCGAAGAGGTGTGCTTGCCGGAGTGGGTGTCTGAGGTCTCGCCGATCTTCTTCTTTCCGGTGGAGCTCTCAGGCGCGTCCTCGACGGGAGCACAGCACTCCGAAGAGGTGCGCTTGCCGGAGTGGGCGCCCGAGGTCTCGCCAGTCTTCTTCTTTCCGGTGGAGCTCTCAGGCACGTCCTCGACGGGAGCACAGCACTCCGAAGAGGTGCACTTGCCGGAGTGGGCGCCCGAGGTCTCGCCGGTCTTCTTCTTCTTCCCTCCCGGGGCTCCAGTGGCAGGAGCAAATGCCCCCATAGCGGCAGTTGCTGCAACTGCTTGCTGGTAGAATTGGTCGGCGCAAATCAGCGCGTCTTTCTTGTCGGAGGGGATGGTGATGATCGTCACGGGCCCTGGCATCTTCAGGGTGTTGTAGGCATAGTGCGATGCCGCCATGAACTTGGCCAGCGCTGGGCGACCAAGGATCCCGTTGTAAGGCAGGGGCATCCTGGCGACATCGAACAAGATCCTCTCCGTCCTGTAGTTCAGATCACTTCCAAAAGTCACGGGCAGTGTGACTTTCCCCTTTGGTTGGATCCTTCCTGGGCTGACCCCTTGAAACGTGCCTGTCTCCTCGAGGTCTCCATCAGGAACTTGTAGCTTCTCGATCACGGTGGGCGAGAGTAGGTTTAGGCCGGCCCCGCCATCGACTAGCATCTTCGTCACCTTGAGGTTGCGTATTGTTGGTGAAACCAACAATGGCAAGCACCCGACCGCAGTAATGCGAGCAGGGTGATCCTCGGCGTCAAAGATGATAGGTGTGCTGGACCATCTCAGCGGCTTTTGGGCACCGGGCGACGGCTCTGCCGCAATAATCTCTCGCGCCCACTGTTTAAGGTGGCAGTGAGAAGCATGCAGCGAGGTGCCACCATCGACGCACATGGCGTCCGTGGCCTTCTGAAACTCTTGGCCGCCGAACTCGTCGTCCTCTTCGTGATCGTCGTCTTCAGGTGTTCTATCGCGGCCCCGGGCAGGCCTTTCTTGCTGTTTCTCCTTGCCGCGACGGCCTGCTTGGCCGTCACGCTTATTGCTGGATCCCTCAGCACCGTCTTGGCCCTTCTCCTTGTCCCGCCTCTCATATTCAGCTCTTTGCTTCTCAGCAAGGAGCTCAACCTGGTGGCAGTCCTGGAGATCATGGCCCTTGGTGCGATGGATCTTGCAGTACCGTTTGCCGGAGTTTCCTGGCTTCTCGGTGGCCGCCAAGGCCCGGCAGGCGACACATCCGGCAATTTCCTTGCCAGGGTCACCCGCCTTGGTTTTCTTGGCGGAGCCGGCGTCATCAAATCCCTCGACGGCAAGCATGGCCTTCCCCTTGCGCTTCCTGGTACGTTTCCGGGCCTTCTTCGCTGGAACAGCGGTATCTTCGTCCGAGGAGTCGGTTTCCACACCGGCGCTTTCGCCGGGGTACTTCCTTCCCTCTTTGGCCCGGGCACATCTGTCGGCAAGAACGTAAAGTTCCGCCACATCCTTCACCTTGGTCATCGCCAGTTCTTCGCACATCTTGCGGTTGCGCACGTTATGGTGGAACGCGCTGATGATGGCGGCAGGGTGAACATCGGGGATATTGTACTGTACCCGGCTGAATCTCTGTATGTACTTGCGCAGAGTCTCGCCTTCCTTCTGGGGTATGACATGCAGGTCACTCGCTTGGCCATGGGCTTGATGGCCTCCAGTAAAGGCGCCAACAAACTCATGGCACAAGTCGGACAAGGAGGAAATAGAGTCTACCGGCAAGTGCATCAACCACGACATGGCGTTAGGTTTAAGAGCTAACGGAAAGTAATTCGCAAGCACCTTATCGTCGCGGGCCCCAGCAGCTTGCATCGCGATGGTGTAGATGCTGAGGAACTCCGACGGGTGGGTCTTGCGGTTGTACTTCTCGCCAACGTCAGGTTTGAAGGTGCGGTGAGAGGGCCACTGGAACTGCCGCAGCTCACTGGTGAAAGCCGGATAGCCCACCTCATAGGGTAGACCTCCAGGGCTTTCCGGTGCTGGGCGGTCCGCAGCAGGCCCTGCTCGCCTGTCTGACTGGTGGCGCGTTTCGGGTCGGCGCTCGATGGTGGTCCGAGCGTCTTCATGGGCTCGCTCCTGAAGAACTTGACGCTGGTCGCCACGGGTCCGCGGGTCGGACGACGCTATGGAGATGGCGTCGCCCGCGACGGGTTGACGCATGCGACACTGGGCGAGGGGGAGGCGAATGCACCGTAGCCACGGCGCTGCCAGCTCTCCCGCCCACGGTGCATGGGACCCCATCGGAGCGTCGGCCCGGGAGCCCTGCTGGATTTAGGTCATCCCTGTTGGCGACTGCGACAAGGCTTCGGATGGTGGCTCTCCATTCGTCGAGTTTCCCCGTAACGGGAGGAAAGTCGAGGAGCAACTGCGCGCGCGCCAAAGCTTCGGCTGGTGTCGGCGGTAGCGAAACCTGCACGGATCGTGACGTGCTTTGACCCCTGACCGCGTTAGGGGGAGCTCCATCACGATCTCGCGGTCGCCTATCGTCTCCACCAGCGCTTCGGCGAGCGGGCAGGCCTTCTACGTCCCGGGAGCGGCGCTCGGGGCTCTTCCCATGGCGACGTCCGGGGTCTTCGAGACGACGACGCCGTTCGTCGCGCGCTGCTTGAGAAGAGTGCGCTGTTGGCGCCGGCGTGGGAGTTCTGGAGGGCCTCGCGTCGCCCTCGGGTGGTGTGGCCGCGGCCTTGGAGGGCCCCGCGCCACCCGCGGAGGGCCAGGTTCCATCTCTCGAACTCGCGATGTGCGGCCTGTTACCAGGCGCACAAGCATCGCCACCTCCCAAACTCCGGCTGTTGGGATGGCGTTGGTGTTCGCGAGCAGCGCCCTGAGTCCTTTCCGCGACTGGTCCACTGCTCGCCCGCGTCGGGACGGGCTGTCCGGCTTCCGACTGGCCAACCTCCACCGTCGTCTTCTTCTTGGGCGCCATATGACGCAGAAGCGTCGAACTAACCGCTAAAGCCGATTCTCACAACTGCGCCCCCTACCTAGCGCGCCAAAGATGTCGGTGTATTTGGATCGACACCTATGGGATCACAAGAATCCCTACTACGGTTGCGGGGCGCGGGGTTGAGAGAAGAGCGGATCTAACGATCAGGACACGGTTCCTTTACCCAGGTTCGGGCCGCAAAGATGCGTAAAACCCTATTCATGCTTTGGTGGATTATATGTTGGTGTTCTTCAGCTAATGAGGAGCTCCAAAAGAGTCATGAGGGGTTCCAAAAAGCCGAATCCTCCTCCTGGTCGCCTCGGGCCTCCTTTTATAGGGAAAAGGGGTTGCCACAGTGGCACATAGGAGGTGGAAAGGGCACAGTGATGCGAGGTTATCCCTTGAATTACAGGACAAGGTGCATTTAATGCACCCAGCTTAGGTGTCCTTGCTTTATCGGGGACGAGGGGAGACGCCCGTCTTGTCCGTCGCCGCTCCTCCTCGTGTCGACACGCGCCCTGGCCAGCGGTGCTTGAGGTGCCATGTAGGCAAACAGGCAGATGAGGTGGCGCAACGGCGGGTCTCCATGAAGATCTGTGGGTTGCCACGCTGGAGCCTGTCCAGCTGGCCGGGTCGGCAGCTGCGTGGGTCGGTGGAAACCCAGTTGGTGCGGGCCTGATGGTGGCCCCGTGGGTGTCCTCGGCAAGGGCCTTGCCGGGGCCCCGGCAAGGGTCTTGCCGCGGCGCCTTTTGTCATCCCGAGCAAGGTGCTTGTCGGGGTCTTGTGGACCTCCTTGGCTGGGATCCTGCCAAGGGTCGTCGTCTTCTTATCTTGCATCTGATCTTGAAGGTCTTCACAAAGATTTGCATGCCACCACGGGGATATCTCCCGAATCCTCGTCCCATGGGGGTGGTGGACTCAAGGGTGATTCGCTCCGTAGGCGCGGGGCGAACTGCCGCGGCAAGGGTCTTGCCAGGGCTGCTGATACGTCCAAAACGTATCTATAATTTCTGCTTGCTCCATGCCTCTTTTGGGTGATATTGCTATGATATTTATACACTTCCATACACTTTTGATCATATTTGGACTAACCTATTAACTCAGTGCACCCCAGTGCCAGTTTCTGTTTTCGGCTGTTTTTGTATTTCAGGTTTTCACATTACGAGAACTGCCAGGAAAAATCCAGAAAAATTATATAAAAAATCAGCGTTCCAGAAGCTACCGTGCGCTCGAAGTACAGCCGGGGGGGGGGGGCACCAGGGCTCCAGGCGCCCTGGCGGCGCGCCCCCCCCGGGCCGCGCCGGGGGGGCGCCTGGCCCCCCCGAGGCTCCGCTGATGCCCCCCTTTGGCATATATTTAAAGCGTCTCCCGAAACCCTCGAGAGGGGAACTCTTATTCGCGATCTCATCTCTGTTCCGCCGTCGCCGCTGCTTCCAAGATCGGGAGCACCAGGAGAACTCTTCCCGGCACCCTGCCGGAGGGGAGGATCACCACCGGGAGCTTCTCCACCACCATGGACGCCTCCCGGATGAGTTGTGAGTAGTCTCCCTTGGACCATGGGTCCATGACCATTAGCTATGTGATGTTCTCCTCCCTTTCTTGTGCTTCACTAATTAGTCCTCGTGAGCTGCCCTACATGATCGAGGCACATATGTAATCCTTATGCTGTTGCTATGATGAGTTTGCTGGGATCCGATGGATTATGAGATTATGTTCAGATTGTGTTTGAGTAATATATTTGATTCACCTCTTTTATATTTATGTTCGTAAGTAATTATTGCATGTTCTCCGTTGTTACTTATTGCTTTGGCCAAGTAGTAGGTAGTGACTCCAAGAGGGAACGTTATGCTTGATTGTGGGTTCATGCCCCTCGATGACTAGTTTGAGTGACAGAAACATGAGTCTAGGGGATGTGCTGTTGCCATAAGGGGGAAAACAACGGTGCTTGTGCCCGCGGGTGCAAGGATTGTTTACTTTACGCAAAGTTTTCTTAATGCAGTTGTCTGTTGCTTTGAGTTTACACTATGGGTGGGATTCGCAACTTAATACCAGCGAGATGTTCTGGATAGATATCTCAAGGTGGATGATTAGTAGTAGATGTAGATGGATTTCGGTCTACTTACCTCGGCGTACCGCCCATGCTTTGAGCCTCATCCTTTCTTGCAATGTTGTCAGCATTGGTTTGCGCACATGGTCCTGTCAATTGCCCAGCTGTAATTCGTTTACCTCACATAGCTGTTTTATCGTCTTTTGGGAGAGAGACATCACTAGTGAACATCATGAGACTCCGGTCCATATTACCATCATTGATCACATCCGCTATTTACTTTTCCGCTTTTTATTTACTATTGCAATTATATCTATCACTATTATCACTTGCGTTTGATCCTTTGTAAACTACAAGGCCGGAGGGATTGACAACCTCTTTGTACTCGTTGGGAGCAAAGTTATTCGTATCTGTGTGCAGGTCCACGTTGATTGCTAATATCTGGCGCCGTTAGCAGTTGACACCTTCTTGTTGAAACTGGGAGTCTCAGGGAAAATGATCCTTGGTATTGCCAAGGGAAAACTTCTGCCACACTGCATCTCAAACCTTCCAGTTGGGGTAACCAACGAGGGGTGAGAAGCCACCTATCAAAGCAATTTCTGGCGCCGTTGCCGGGGACTCCACTCTTCAGGATAGGGGAGTTGCACGCTATCTTTTACCTTTGCTTTTTAGTCTTGTTAGTTTACCTTTCAGTTTTGCTTTAGTGTCTTTTATCGAAAAATCACAAAAATAGTTATCTTGCTTGCTTGCTACTATGGGTTTCACCGAGAACACCAAGTTGTGTGACTTCACTAGTCACAACAATGATGACTTTATCTGCACACCTATCACTACACCTGCCACTTCAGCACCTTCATATGAAATTAAACCTGCTTTACTGAACTTAGCCATGAAAGATCAATTCTCCGGTGCTGGAAATGATGCTGCTTTACACTTAAACAATTTTGTTGAACTTTGTGATATGCAAAAGTACCAAGAAATAGATGGTAATATTGTTAAGCTTAAGCTTTTTCCTTTCTCCTTGAGAGGAGGAGCTAAAATTTGGTTTCAGTCTTTGCCTAGAAACAACATAGATTCATGGGACAAGTGCAAAGATGCTTTTATTGTAAAATACTATCCACCTGCTAAAATTATTCAACTAAAAAGTAACATAATGAATTTTAAACAATTGGATAATGAAAACGTTGCCCAAGCTTGGGAACGTATGAAATCTATTATCAAGAACTGCCCTACTCATGGTTTGACTACTTGGATGGTTATCCAAACTTTTTATGCAGGCTTGAACTTTTCCTCGCGGAACTTGTTAGATTCGGCCGCGGGAGGAACCTTTATGTCAACTACACTTGGTGGTGCCACAAAACTTCTCGATGAGATGATGACCAACTATTCCCAATGGCACACCGAACGCGCTCCAACAGGTAGGAAGGTAAACTCTGTCGAGGAGATTTCCTCCCTTAATGAAAAAGTTGACTTGATCATGTCTCTACTTTCGAAGCAATCTTCTATTGATCCTCGTGATGTTCCTTTAAATTCTTTGATTGCTCAAGAACAAGTAGATGTGAACTTTATCTCTAGAAACAATTTTAATAACAATGCTTATAGGAGTAATTTTGGTAGCAATCCTAGACCGTTCCCCTCTAATTCTTATGGGAACAACAATGCTTATCCTAGCACCAGGAACTCCACTACTGAACTAGAGATTATGCTTAAAGATTTCATCACTACCCAAAAAGCTTTTAATAATAGTGTAGAAGAAAAACTAAACAAACTAGGTGATCTCTCTTCAAAGGTAGACAATTTAGCCAATGAGGTAGAATTGTTTAAAATTAGAACTTCTCCTCCTGAGGAGAGGAAGGTCACTCCTATTAATGCTATTCAAGTGCAAATTAATGAAAATATTAGGATGATGGCTAAACTTAAAGAGAGATGGGCTAGAGAAAGGGAGGAAGAAGATAGAATTAAGAGCCTTCCTACCCACCACACTGTTGCTACTATCCAAGTTGTTGAGGATATCCAAACTCTTAGCACCCAATGCACTCCTGGTCCCGATGGACCTATTAATGGTGATGATATGACTAGAAACTACCAAACAAGTGAACCTAAAGGACACCACTACCACTTTACTTGATGCTAGTGACCTTGATTTTGATAATTGCACTCTTACCAAAGTTATTGATTTCCTTCACAAGATGTCTAGAGATCCCCGCACTAGCACGATTAACCTTGCCTTCACAGAGCATATCACTAATGCTCTTATCAAAGCTAGGGAGGAGAAACTTAGAGTAGAAGCCTCCATACCTAGAAAGCTAGAAGATGGTTGGGATCCTATGACAAAAATTAAATTGAATGACTTCTCTTGCTATGCATTATGTGATGTTGGAGCTAGTACCTCTGTTATGCCCAAAAGAATATATGATATGCTTAAATTGAAACCTTTTGATTCTTGTTCTTTTGGTGTTCGTCTCGTTGATTCTTCCATAAAGAAACCTTTGGGGAGGATCGACGATGTTCTTATCATTGTCAATGACAATTATGTTCCCATTGATTTCACTATTATGGATATTGAATGTGATCCTTCTTGTCCAATTATTTTGGGACATCCCTTTTTGCGCACCGTTGGTGCTATCATTGACATGAAAGAGGGTAATATCAAATTCCAGTTTCCTCTCAAGAAAGGGATGGAACACTTCCCTCGAAAGAAGATCAAGTTACCTTTTGAGTCCGTTATACGAGCTAGCTATTCTTTTACTCTTGATAAAACTTCATCTATATGCATTATGCCTAGCTTAAAGGCATAAAAGAAAGCGCTTTTGGGAGGCAGCCCACATGAATAAAATTTTTATTTTGCTTTTGTTGTGTCTTGATGTTTTTTACTACAGTAGCATCATCATTGTATCTTTGCTTTTCAATTTTGTGCCAAGTATAGCCTCTGATTGCTAGAAAGTTCAAAAGTTGTGAGGTGTTGTCCAGGAAACAGATTCTGTCCTTGGATAGAAAAATTCGTATAAAATCACCAGATCATCTTTTTGGTCTGAATTTTTCGACAGCGTGCTCTATATAATTGTCTTTCGTGCGTCTGTTCTGAGTTTTTTGATTAGAGTTGCAGAAGTGCCCCGAACAAATCATTTACTACCTGCTGTTCTGTTTTTCACAGATTCTGTCCTGTTTTGCCTTTCCTTCATTTTGCAAACCTAGAGCTTGATTTTTCTTTGCAAAAACCTTTTGGCATTCTTGAGAAACAATAGACCTTCAAGAATATCTTTATGTCCAGCAAGGTACAATTACTTTATTATGGGTACTAACCTCGCTAATCAGATTATGATGAGTTATGTATGAAGGGAGTTTTCAAGTGTGCGAGGGAAGATGATAAAAAGATTCAGGAGTGTCAAGCGCTCAAGCTTGGGGATGCCCCCGTGCACCCCCAAGAAATATTCAAGGAGACTCAAGCGTCTAAGCTTGGGGATGCCCCCGTGCATCCCCTTCTCCATCAACATTATCAGTTCGTCTTTCGTTCCACTATATTTTAATCACTTCATGTGTTATGTGCTATGCTTGGAGCGTCTTGCTTTTAATTTTCTTTAGCTTTTCATAACGAGTCGGAACTCAGCTTTCTTTATGTGGGAGAGAAACACGCTCCACTTCTACCTAGAACATAACATAGAATTTTCATGTCTATCCTTGTTGTGTGTGTTCTTTGTCTTTTAATAGCTACTATCATGTTCAACTCTCAGTTTTCATGCTTATCTTTTTAAAGAGCTTTCGTTTAGTTGGTTGCTTGAACTCTCTTTAGTTATCATGCTTATCTTATTAAGAGAGTTTGCTTCTGTTGCATTGGTTGATATGTCTATGATAAAGATGCTACGTGCACGATGGCGCTTAGTAGTTCATGTTTTCTTATGGTTAGTCTCAAATAGCTGGGGGATTCCCAATGTGTTATTGGAGTACCAACATGATTTGTTTGCCTATGATGTGGTATGATTTAGTAATATCTTCCTTCAAAGAATTTATTTTGATTGACTTGGCGTATGCTCACGCATATTTAAGACTGTAAAGAAAGTCTGTCAAGCCTTAATGATCTTTTGTTTCTGAGTAGCGATATAACTTCCATGCCTGATTCAATGTTGCTTTGTCGCTCTGCATGATTATGACCGTCATTGCTCTCTTAGTTGGTCCCTCCCAGTCTTTTGCTAACCTCCACCTGTACTAAGCGGACTGACTGCTTGTGCATCAACATCCTTTTAATCCAGTTATGCCATATGAGTCCACCATACCTTCCTACATGGTATTTACCTGCCATTCCTAACGGAAACTTGCATGTACCATCTCAAAATTATTCAAAGAAAAAGCATTCCTATTTTGTGCCTCTATTGTAAGTTCATGAGGAAGTAGTAGTTAATTCATGATCTTTTTAAGTTGGACAAGCTTCACCCCGGGATTGCATGTATAATGTGCAAACCCATAATACGAGAAGGAACTGGCATTCAGTGCGCCCGGCTCAAAAAGATAATATAACAAACAAACCCTCCTTCACGCTTTGTTCATGAGAAATCAGAAAACTTTGGCAGTGATAAACAAAGGAGATTAAGAGGATTTGATCGTCCTCATTCGGGAGCCGTTCCTCGAAACTTGTCCATCTCAAGAAGTGATTGAGTTGTCTGCTAGCATTCGTTGACAAAACATGCATGATCTAAAAAAAATTATTACCTCTGTTTTAAAACCAAGAGCTCTGGTACATGTTTTGTCTTTGTTTCCGATTACGGGTTTTCAACCTTGCCAACAAAAGCCACGGTTCGAGAGTCTCCACCTTCTTTTAAAAGCACCAACTACTGAGAGCATGATTCTCATTCTGAGTGTAATGTGCATTGTCCCAAAGTAGCATTGTCTTTTGCATGATTGTGATATCGTTTATTCTGAAATCATTGTATCTAGTAATCACTTAAACCTTGGAGGTGCCCCTGCATTTATGTTTTGCTCCACTAAAGGGGGCAAGCTAGATATCACTTTATCATATTTGCACATCATGTTCATTACAAATCTTTTTGATGTTTCAGTATCATATTGTAAAACTTTCAGTTCTTTGTGATTTTCTCATGAGGCAACTTAATTACTACAGATTCATTGTCTCAGTAAGCTTTTGTCATATGACAATGAAAAAGTCCTATATCGTTAATAGCATGTCACCACATAAATTAATCTTGTTATCATTTACCTACTCGAGGACGAGCAGGAATTAAGCTTGGGGATGTTGATACGTCCAAAACGTATCTATAATTTCTGCTTGCTCCATGCCTCTTTTGGGTGATATTGCTATGATATTTATACACTTCCATACACTTTTGGTCATATTTGGACTAACCTATTAACTCAGTGCACCCCAGTGCCAGTTTCTGTTTTCGGCTGTTTTTGTATTTCAGGTTTTCACATTACGAGAACTGCCAGGAAAAATCCAGAAAAATTATATAAAAAATCAGCGTTCCAGAAGCTACCGTGCGCCCGAAGTACA
>LR738712.1:112006623-112039925 GCA_902687465.1 Secale cereale | reverse complement strand
CCCCCCGCAGTCCGCGTGCTGCCCGACGAACACCTTCGGCTTCAGATTGCAGGTCTTGAACCATAAGCCGAAGTGTGGAGGGACGCGGAGGAAAGCCTCACATACGACTATAAAAGCTGATATGTGGAGGATAGAGTTTGGGGCTAGATCATGGAAATCCAGCCCGTAGAAGAATAGGAGGCCCCGGACAAAAGGGTGAAGCGAAAACCCCAACCCTCGAATAAAGTGAGGGATGAATACAACCCTCTCCCCCGGCTCAGGGACGGGGATTACCTGATTCCTATCGGGAATCCGGTGCGCTATATCATCCACAAGGTAGCCCGCACTACGGAGATTCTTCACGGTCTTCTCTGTGACCGTGGAAACCTCCCACTTGCCCTTGGAGCCAGATCCAGCCATTGCTGGGGAAAGAGGCGGTGGTGGAGGAGTTGGGAGTTGCGAGCGCTGGAGATGTGGGCGCTGGGGCTAAAGTGATTGGGAAGCTAGGGATTGAGGAGATCATGAGGTAAGAGGGGAAGGATCTGTGTCCTTTTATAGACGATAAATACCAAACGTCCCCCACTCCAGCCATAAAACTCACCAGTTCCCGACGTGATGATGTGTAAGGCACGGTTGGGTTACCTATGTCATATTGGTGAGTATCCCGCAATAAGCGGGCATCATATCCGCTTCGACAAGTCGTGCCAATGGGGCTATGCCTCGAAACGCGAAACCAGAGCCAAGAAAACGGTTCGAAATATTAAAGGGTCAAACATGACGCTTCACTGAAAAGTTGTCAGTAAAGACACAATGTCCATTTTTTGACACATTGCCTTCGAGGCTAAGGGTTGTACTAATGATGCAGAGCCAGACATAGTTCCTTTGTGCAGGAAATAACACTTCAATATGTTCGGAAGGAGGAACCCGCCTTGCAATGCCAAAGACAGTACGCGTGCCGGACTCATCGTCATCGAAGACTGGTTCAGGGGCTACTGAGGGAGTCCTGGATTAAGGGGTCCTCGGGTGGCCGGATTACTCGTTATGGATCGGACTGGTGGGCCGGGAAGATTATCGCTGAAATTATCCCCTGTATCCGGATAGGACTCCTATATGTGTAGAATGGAAATTTTAGAGTCCTAGTGTAATATTTCCTTCCTTTGCAAGATGATCATGTACAACCATAGGTCCCTCCGGTGCATATATAAACCGGAGGGTTTAGGTTGTAGAGATAGAATCACAACATCATAGACTAGACTTCTAGGGTTTAGTCATTACGATCTCGAGGTAGATCAACTCTTGTAACCCTATATTCATCAATATCAATCAGGCAGGAAGTAGGGTATTACCTCGAAAGAGAGGGCCTGGGCCTGGGTAAACATCGTGTCCCCGGCCTCCTGTTACCATCGATCCTAAGACACAAAGTTCGGTACCCCTACCCGAGATCCACCGGTTTTGATACCGACAGCGCTCAAGGCCTGGAGGCACTTTCTTATTGGAGTTTGAAGTACATCTTCACGCAGAAGGAGTTGAACCTCAGGCAAAGGAGATGGCTAGAGCTCATAAAGGATTACGACATGAGACTGCATTATCACCCAAGGAAAGCCAATGTCGTGGTAGAACCTTTCAGCCGCATGAGTTATGTTAATACTCTTATAACCGGAGGTTTGCCCCAGGAGTTAGCCGATGATATCAGAGACCTGATACGTCTCCAATGTATCTATAATTTTTTATTGTTCCATGCTATTATTTATGAAGTCTTGGATGTTTAATGGGCTATATCTTACACTTTTATATCATTTTTGGGACTAACCTACTAACCCAAAGGCCCAATCCAGATTGCTGTTTTTTCCTGTTTCAGGGTTTTGCAGAAAAAGAATATCAAACGGAGTCCAAACGAAATGAAACCTTCGCAAGAGATATTTTTGGAGAAAATCACGCACGGAGAACTTGAGAACCACGTCAGAAGAGCCACGAGGGGCCCACGAGGGTGGGGGCGCGCCCCCCTTCCCAGGGCGCGCCCCCTGCCTCGTGGGGCCCCCGTGACTCCCCCGGTGTCCTCCTTCCTCCTATATAAGTCTACGTACCCCGAAACCTTCGACAACAGAGAGCAAACCCTAATTCCACCGCCGTAACCTTCTGTTCCCGTGAGATCCCATCTTGGAGCCTGTTCCGGAGCTCCACCGGAGGGAGATCCATCACGGAGTTCTTCATCATCATCATCATCGCCCCCACCATGAGTTGTGAGTAGTTTACCACAGACCTTCGGGTCCATAGCTAGTATCTAGATGGCTTCTTCTCTCTCTCTGGATCTCAATACAAAGTTCTCCTCGGTCTTCGAGGAGATCTATTCGATGTAATCTCTTTTTGCGGTGTGTTTGTCGAGATCTGATGAATTGTGAGTTTATGATCAAGATTATCTATGAGAAATATTTGGTTCTTCTCTGAACTTTTTATGTGTTCTCATAATATCCTTGCAAGTCTCTTCGAATTATTGGTTTGGTTTGGCCTACTAGATCTATAGTTCTTGCAATGGGAGAAGTGCTTGGTTTTGGGTTCAATCTGGCAGTGTCCTTTCCCAGTGACAGTAGGGGCAGCAAGGCACGTATTGTATTGTTGCCATCGAGGATAAAAAGATGGGATTTATATCATATTGCTTGAGTTTATCCCTCTACATCATGTCATCTTGCTTAAGGCGTTACTCTGTTCTTATGAACTCAATATACTAGATGCATGCTGGATAGCGGTCGATGTGTGGAGTAATAGTAGTAGATGCAGAATCGTTTCGGTCTACTTGTCTCGGATGTGATGCCTATATGCAATGATCAAGCCTAGATAGTCTCATAATTATTCGCTTTTCTATCAATTGCTCAATAGTAATTTGTTTACCCACCGTAGAATATCGCTATCATGAGAGAAGCCACTAGAGAACACTATGGCCCCCGGGTCTATTCTCAACATATCAATCTACATCTACTTTACTTTTATCACTTTTATTTTATGTTCTTATAAACAAAAATACCAAAAATATAAACTATCATCTCTATCAGATCTCACTTTCGTAAGTTACCGTAAAGGGATTGACAACCCCTTATCGCGTTGGCTGCAAAGTTCTTATTTGTTTGTGCAGGTGCGAGGGACTCGTGCGTGGTCTCCTACTGGATTGATACATTGGTTCTCAAAAACTTAGGGAAATACTTACGCTACTGTGCTGCATCTCCCTTTCCTCTTCGAGGGAATACAACGCAAGCTCAAGAAGTAGCAAGACCTTCGATTGGAGATAGTCCCGAGAGGATATGTTGCCACATTGGAGATTCAGTCCACTTTGCTAGGAAAGATTGGAGAAGCCCAGAAGTCGGACAAAGGGATTGCAGAGATAAAGGGCAGAATGAACCAAGGAAAGGCAAAAGGATTCCGTGAGGATGAATATGGAACCCTATGGTTTGAAGAGCGTATATACGTGCCCAATGACCCAGAGATCAGGAAGTTGATTCTTCAGGAGGCTCATGATTGGCCTTACTCAATAAACCCCGGCAACACGAAGATGTATTTGGATTTGAAGCAAAATTTCTGGTGGACAGGTTTGAAGAAGGACATTGCCGAGTATGTAGCCGTGTGTGACGTCTGTCAGAGAGTTAAGGCAGAGCATCAAAAACTAGTAGGGTTACTTCAGCCTTTCACGATACCCGATTGGAAGTGGTATAAGCTCAGAATGGAGTTCATCATAGGATAACCCAGGACACGTTCAGGTTATGATTCCATCTGGGTTATAATTGATCGCTTGACTAAGGTAGCCCACTTCGTCCCTGTGAAAACCACTTATAAGAATGCTAAGTTGGCCAAGATATACATGACCAGGATCGTATGTTTGCATGGAGTTCCGAGGACCATCATATCAGATAGAGGAACACAGTTCACCTCAAAGTTTTGGAAGCAGTTGCATGAAACTTCAGGTACCAGGCTTGAGATCAGTACATCCTTTCATCCATAGACAGATGGATAGACAAAGAGAGTCAATCAGATTCTGGAGGACATGTTGAGAGCTTGTGCACTAGATTATGGATCTAGTTAGTATGATAATTTGCCCTACGCAGAGTTCTCTTATAACAACAGTTATCAACCCAGTCTGCAGATGGCCCCTTTCAAAGCTTTGTATGGAAGGAGGTGCAGGACACCATTTATGTGGGATGAAGTTGGAGACCGTAAATTATTTAGACCAGATTTAATCAGAAATTCAGAAGACAAAGTCAAGTTGATCCATGACAGACTCAAGATAGCCCAGTCCAGATAGAAGAGTTATGCCGATGCTAAACGGAAGGAGGTAACCTACGAAGTCGGAGATAGAGCATATCTTTGCGTGTCACCACTTTGAGGAGTTAAACATTTTGGAGTTAAAGGCAAATTGGCACCATGATTTGTGGGACCGTACATAGTTTTGGAACGCAGAGGAGAAGTTGTGTATCAGCTGGAATTACCCGAAGCTTTGTCTGGAGTTTATAAGGTGTTTCACGTTTCCAAGTTGAAGAAGTGCCATGCGGAGATGGCCGATATTCCTCTATGAGATACCGTGCCCCTGGAAGCAATTCAGTTGGAGAGTGACCTGACTTATGAGGAGAAGCCCGTCAAGATTCTCGAGTTCGCCAACCGAGTTACTCGCAGTAAGCTCATCAACTTTTGCAAAGTTCAGTGCAGTCACCATACCGAGGGTGAAGCCACCTGGGAACGAGAGGACGACCTTCGATAGGACCACCCACACCTTTTTGCTAGCCAACCCGAATCTCGAGGGCGAGATTCATCTTAAGGGGGGGGGGGTAGGTTTGTAACATCCCAATTTTCAATTTGGATGATATTATTTAGATCATTCATATGCATCATTTTTGATGCATTCTTGAATTTTGATATTGTTTGAAATTGATCCAAGGGGCTATCAACTCAAGTACCAAATGAGAGAGTTGGAAGTTTCCCAAAAGACCCATATTTTATTTTTCCAAAGTGGGGTTTGGAGCAAATATGATTTTTGTCAATTTTAAATCCCAATATTTCAAAATAAATACAATAAAGAGAGAAGATACAAGGACTTCTTCAAAAACAGGAAAAATGTTGGAAATTGAATTTTGAATTATTAATATCTTTATTGGGTTTTATTTGCAAAAATATTTATTTTATGCAAATTTTATTGGTACTAAAAAGTTTGTTTTTAAAATAGGCATTTAGGTCGAGAAAAATGTTCACAAGGTCAATAATGAGGCCATAAGTATATGTGATTTTTTCTGACATTTTTTGGATTTATTTTTATTTAGTTTTCGAAGTTTTCTTATTTCTGAAAAAAAAGGACCCGCCGAACTGGGCTGGCCCAGCTTGCCAGCCAGGCTGCGGCCCAGCCCAGTGCTCCGCGCCGTCTCTGCCCCCAACTCCGGGCGGGAGTCCTCCGCACGTATGCCGCCCGCCGCCGTGGCCGAGTCGGCCTCCTCGCCGCCTCGCCCGACCCCTTGCCCAAGCTACCGCCGCCCCTCCCCTCTTTATAAGCCACCGACCCGCCCCCTCTCTCCTCCTCCAAGCCGGAGCCGCCGCTGCCGCACACAGCCACCGCGCACCACCGCCGCCAGAGCCGTCGCTTGCTGTCGCCGCCGTCCGCCGCCGACCCTGTCGACAACTTCGCCGCTCCGCACCACCCTCCCCGACGTCTCCGCTATCCTCAACGACTACCGTAATGCCGCCCGATCGAGCCGCCGCCGTCTTTTCCTCGCTGCCGACGACACCGCCGCCGCGGTAACCGCTACCTCCCCTCGTCCGTTCGATCTCGAACTGAAGGCCCAAATTGGTTTCTATTTTTTGAATCATTTTTCATTTAGAAAACACTTGTCCGTTAGTTTTCCGAAGCGGACGTTTGTCCGTTAGTTTCTATCTCGTGGCCAGGGACCTTTTAGTAATTCTTTTTATTTACAGATTAGTCCCTGATTTTCAATCTAGCACAACGTTTTACTCGTTTGTCCAAATTCAACGAAACCAACGCCAAAATCTTCAGCATGATCTCATCTATCCAGAAAACCAACTTAAAAATATTCTTGAAATTTTAAAATTTGAATTCAAACATATTTGAATTTGAACTTCTTTTGATCGTAATTTGAGTTTTGTAACTCCGTTTAGTTGACTCTTTTTGCAAATCGAAGCTGTTGACATATACCTTCTGTTAAGATATAATTCACACAATTTTGATACTGTTAAAAATTGTTTTCTGTTTAAAGGAGTTATTTGGTTATTTTTGAGTTTTCCTGAGACTTTTTTCGATTTTCTTTTGAATCTTTTGCTTGTGTGCTTATGTATGCAATTGTTTTCTTACGATAGATTTTCCGGAGTGCAAAGATTGCTACTACGAATATCTAGCGATCATCAGCAGGGAAAGTTACACTTTGATCATACTTTTCCTATACCTAGTTTTACTTGCATTAGTTCCACCCCTCAAAGATTTGCATGAATAGGATTGGGGTACATGTGGTTATGCTTTGTAGTTCATGAGGTAGGAACCTATGATCCTTGAAACACCTCGGGAATAAACGTTATGTTACATATTGCTTAGCCATTCTCGTAGACGGGGATTGGTATGTGAGATTCATGAAAGTTATGAGAGTAATAATAATTAAGGGAAAGTTTAAGGTGGCAACATTAATACACATCTGGGTGGATTGGTTGCGAGCACCTGGAGAATCTAGTGTTATCCTAGGAGATCTCGGAGGACCCGTGTGATCATCCTACGGAATGCCACCCAGGATCAAAGGGATCATATGATTATTCATGCCTAGAAACTTCTGTGTGTCGCCACAAGCCATTATGGGCTCTGGTATGGTTGAGTAAGTTGTGTGACCTCTTTCAGTGGTAGACTAGCTGATGTAGGGAAAAGTAGGTGTGCCGGTCTACCCATAGTACAGAGTAAATACTTTCGAAAGGCTATGTCTCGATCTTCCGATCATGGATGCGGTCGAGTCTTGTGGGGAAAGTGCGCAAACCTCTGCAGAGTGTACAAACTAATCATGATTAGCCGTGTCCCCGGTTATGGACATCTTGAGTATCTAGAAGTGAATTATTTGTTGATCTCATCACTTATCTAATGAAATTGTTGGGTTATTAAGGACTTGGTGACTTCTGGGATTGAGTTGGAGGAACCTTCTCAATATTGGTAATTAATTTTAGTAGTAACAAAAAATTATTCCTTTCTTGTAGGAAAAAAATAGCTTTATGCAAATATCCAACTTAGAGCCCCGACGAGCCAAATATGCATGTAGTGATAGATAATCGTTCATCATTATTGCTATAGTGTGACTTTGCCAGCATATTCCATGTGCTGACCTACACGGCTGCAACATCTCATGTTGCAGAGTTTTCTGATGAGGCTTAAGGTGCGATAGGTCGTTGTTATGTACTCAGTTTTCCAATGGAGTTGGATGGAATCATTTATCTTTGAAGCTTCCGCAGTATCTTATTTAGTTGGCCTTCAACCATATTTTTGTAATAAATACTCTTTATGAGGACCTCGATGTAATAAGTGTGTGATTGAAACTCTGTTATAAATCCTCGAGTACTATGTGTGCCAGCATACCGATCCAGGGATGACACTTAAGCACAGAGGCTTTGATCCATTGGGATCGGGTTGTTGCATAACTTTTGCTTTATCTAAAACAAGGATAAAACTAGAAGTACTTAGTGGGAATAAAACTTGGAATTAATTGCAAGAAAATAAAAGTAGTGTAGTAGCAAGCTTTTTGTAACACAAGAGAATGATTTGTCCCTAGGCAGACGATAACAAGTACCGGTAATCATTCTTGCAATTTTATTATGAGGGAGAGACATGAGCTAACACACTTTCCGTACTTGGATCATATGCACTTATGATTGGAACTCTAGCAAGCATCCACAACTACTAAAGATCATTAAGGTCGTGAAACCCAACCATAGCATTAAGTATCAAGTCCTCTTTACTCCCATACGTCATACCCCCCTTACTCGGGTTTAAGCTTTTGTCACTCTAGCAACCCACCATAAGAGAACCATGAACATATTGCAACACCCTACAGCGGGGGCCCCTCACGTTTGCGCGAGAACGGAGTGCACCGTAGGACAACACCAAAATAACATTTACAATCATACCAACCAAGATCACGATTATGCTATAGGAAAAAACAGATCTACTCAAACATCATAGGATAGCCAAATATCATTGGGAAATAATATATGGAGTTGAGCATCATGTTTAAGTAGAGAATTACAGCGGGAATAGAGAGGTTACACTGCTGCATAGAGGGGAAGAAAGTTGGTGTTGACAGTAGCAAGATTGTTGATGTAGATTGTCGTCACGATCCTAGCCCCGGCGGCACTCCGACGCCACCGAGCGAGAGGGAGAGAGCCTCTTCCTTACTCTTCTTCCGTGGACTCCTCCCTAGATGGGAGGAGGGTTCCCCCTCTGGTTCATGGCCTCCGTGGTGGCGGAGGGGCGAGTGTCCCTATGAGATTGGATCTGTCTCTCTATTCTCTTCTGTTTCGCATTCCCTAGATCTGGGCCTTCATAGTTTCTTAAATTCCCGAGGATCCGTAACTCCGATTGCGCTGAAATTTTAACACGATTTCCCCCATAAATTAGCTTTCTTGCACCATAAGAAGGGCCCCAACTGACGTTCGAGGTGGGCACAAGACACCTGGGCACGCCGGGCACCCCCTGGCGCGCCCTGGTGGGTTGTGGTCACTGTGGGCCCCCGTTTGCATTGATTCCATGTCCCAAAAATCACATATGTTCCAAAATAATTCTCCATAAATTTTTATGGCGTATGGACTTCGTTTGATATGGATTTTCTATGAAACAAAAACATAGAACAAATAGGAACTAACACTGGGCACTGGATCAGCAGGTTAGTCCAAATAAATCATATAAATTATTGCCAAAAGTATGTAAAATTTGAATAATATTGGCATGGAACAATAAAAAATGATAGATATGACGGAGACATATCAGCATCCCCAAGCTTAATTCCTACTCATCCTCGAGTAGGTAAATGATAAAAAAGATAATTTTTGACGTGGAATGCTACCTAGCATAAACTTGATCATATATCTAATCATGGCATGAATATTAAGACATGAGTGATTCAAAGCAATAGTCTATAATTTCAGATAAATACATCAATACTCGCTCATCCCAACAAACAATCATGTCTTTCAAAATATCAAATGCTAAAGAACATTATCCCTACAAAATCATATAGCCTTGTCATGCTATGTCTTCATAACACAAAGTATAAATCATGAACTACCCTGGTGTCAATCAAGCAATTGGTTCATACTTAACACGCTTCAGCATTTTCAACTCTCATGCAATACATGAGTGCAAGCCATGGATATAGCAATATAGGTGGAATATAATGCGGTGATAGTAGACAAAAGAAGGGAGAAAGTCTCACATCAACTAGGCAAACTAATGGACTATGGAGATGTCCATAAATCGATATTAATGCGAGGAGTAGGGATTGCCATGCAATGGATGCACTAAGAGCTATAACTGTATGAAAGCTCAATATGAAACCAAGTGGGTATGCCTCAAACTCTACTAAGGAAAATTCCCACTAGTATATGAAAATGACAACATAGGAGACTCTCTATATGAAAAACATGGTGCTACTTTGAAGCATGAGTGTGGAATTGCAGGCCCCTTCTCTCTTTTCTCTCATTTTTTTCTTTTTCTTTTTTTTTCTTTTTTTTCTTGGGCTCTTTTTGGCCTCACTTTTTTTTATATTTGTCCTGAGCCTAATCCCGACTTGTGGGGGAATCATAGTTGCCATCATCCTTTCCTCACTGGGACATGCTCTAATACTGAATAATGATGATCATCACACTTGTATTTACTTATAACTAAAAAGAAATAAACATTACAACTCGATACCTTGAACAAAGTATGAATCTATATGAATGCCTCTGGCAGTGTACCAGCATGTGTAATGATCTAGCATAGCAAAGATATCAAAAAATGGACAAGCCATGAAAATGTCGCGCTAGTTGTCTTATGATCATGCAAATCAATATGAAAATGAATGCTCAAGTCATCTATATGATGGAAGTGCATGGCAATATATCTCGGAATGGCTATGGAAATGCCATAATAGGTAGGTATGGTGGCTGTATTGAGGAAGGTATAATAAAGTTTATGCACCGACGAAAGTTGCGCGGCACGAGAGATGCTAGCAATTATGAAAGGGTGAGAGTGCGTATAATCCATGAACTCACATTAGTCATAAATAACTCACATACTTATTGCAAAAGTTTATTAGCCCTCGAAGAAAAGTAATACTACGCATACTCCTTGGGGGGGGGGGTTGGTAGGAGTTAACCATCGCGCGCCCCTGACCTTCACACAAAGATAGACAATCAAGGATAAATTGTGCTCCAACTTCCTGGCATAACGAGAGACTATACGTGCATGCTTCGCGAATCACAAACCTTAACACCAATATCTTACTAAACATGATCATCAACTAGTACCTCCCACATATTATCACCTCCATATCGCAAAACTATTACAAGGAATCAAACATTTCATATTCAGTGATCCATAAGTTTTGTGTAGGATTTTATGACTAACCATGCAATTAACCAATTCCCGTTGACTCTGTAAATAGATATAATTGAATCATGAGATTTTCATTCTTTCTAGAGAAGACCATGCTCTAACAGATAGAAGTGAAGCAAAAGAGCATTCTACGAACATCGGTTTTCTATGTGAAGAGAAACAGGCAATCCAAACTTCAAATGATATAAGTGAAGCACATGAAGCATTCTACAAAGCCATACTCAAAAGATTTAAGTGAAGTGCAATGAGCATTCTATAAATCAACCATGGACTATCTCATACCAGCATGGTGCACAAAAGAAAAGTGAAAACTAAACACAAAAGATGCTCCAAGACTTCACGCATATCATTTTAATGAAATGATTCCAGAAACATATCGATACTTGTTGAAGAAAGATGGGATGCCTTCCGGGGCATCCCCAAGCTTAGATGCTTGAGTCTCCTTGAATATATACTTGGGGTGCCTTGGGCATCCCCAAGCTAGAGCTCTTGCCTCTCCTCCTTCTCCTCACATTGAGACCTCCTCGATCTTCGAACACTTCATCCACACAAAACTTAACCAAAATTTTAGCGGGGTTAGTGCATATGATAAATGAAATCCATCATGTACTGCTCTAACATTATTGTATAATTATAATCAAACATTAGTCACTGTATGCTATCACAATTCTATGGCCCCAAGTCAAGGAGGCTTCAACAAGATTTCAAACATACGCAAATAATGAAGCTATAACAACAATATGTGAAAATAGGATAGTCTGTAAAGATTTGAACATTCACCATAATTATGTAACTCTAAAAATTCTGAAAAATTTGGAAAAAATAAAAAAAAATTGTATAGCAAGACTGTGAAAAAGGTTTCAGAAACTTTTGACGTTCCAGTAAAATATTTAAAATCGTGCACTATAGCCAAAGTTTGTGTTTTTGCACCGCACATACAAACAAGCAATTTAATCATCCTAAAGGAAAATCTTGGCACATTATTTCTATAATACAATGGATTTGTACAAGGGGATAATTACTTTTGTGAGAAACTTCCATGAAAAATTCTACATTGTTTCCATGAGCATGAACACAAGTGTTCAAGGTCGACCCTCATTTCCGCAATGCATCACCTTTCAATCGCTTCTCTTTTTGAAAACGTATTTAAGTTCCCCTCTATATATTCTTAAACATTATAAAAGCACTCAATAGAAATAAATGACTCTCTAAAACTTCCGGGTTGTCTCCCTCGCAGCAATTTCTTTAAAGTCATTAAGCTAGGCATAAAGTGCTCAAGTAATGAATCCACCCGGATCCCAAGGTATATCAAAGCCAATTTTAATTAGCAATGATTTGTCATTTAGTAGTGAGCACGAAGAAACATATATCATGCAATGATGAAGTCTAACTCTCTTCCTATGCATCGGCGTGTCATAAAAGAACAATTCATGCACATCAAGTAAAGGCCAATGCATAGTATAAGCAATTTCTTGCAATTCTATCATGTTGGAAACATAGAGAGGCGGAGATGTAGTTCCTCTCTCATAATAATTGCAATTAGGAGCAGCAAGCACATGCATATTATATTCATCAAAATCATCATGTGCAACAGAAAAAGGCAACCCATCAATGTAATCCTTAATAAGTGCAAACTTCTTCGATATAGTGTAGTTTGGAGAATTCAAAAAGATAATAAGACGTGTGGGTGCAATAGCAACAATTTCATTCTTGACATAAGGAACTATATCAAGTTCATCTCCATAAGAATAATTCATATTGGCATCTTGTCCACAAGCATAGCAAGCATATTTGATATTTCAAACGAATCAACTAGATCATATCAATCATCATAGCACTCATCCTTCGGTAAACTCGAAGGGAAATTAAACAATGTATGAGTTAAGGTGTTACTATCATCAGAAGGTGGGCACGGGTAGCTAATCCGTTCTTCTTCCTTTTGTTCTTCACTCTCCTCCTCATCTTTTTCATCTAATGAGCTCACAGTGACATCATTTTGTTCTTCCATTGACTCCTACAAAATATTAGTCTCTTCTTGGACAGCGAAGACTCTCTTAATAAATACATCAATATCGTAATTGTATTTATAATTATCATAGAAATATTTATGGATAGCAAAATTTTCAGATCTATAACTTGAATCATCATCATAATCATACTTTTCAAACAGAGATTCAATTTCATAAGCACCCTTAAAAGCAACAAATTCATTTGTCCGTTCCACATCATAGTAATCATATAGACTTTAGCATAAGAAGCTAAGGTTTCATTATCATTAAATTCACATGAAAAGGGAAGGTGTGGAGCCTTCATCCTAGAGCAACAAGTATAATCATATTCCAAGCATAGATTCAAAGCATACCAATGCAATAGAGGAATTTGATCCCATAAAAGTTTCCCTTTTTGTGTCAAGCGATAATCCCTAAAGTATTCACGTTGATCCAACGTTACTCCCATTATTATGTTGAATGGGGTTTTCTCGGGATTATGAAAGTAGTGCATAATATTTTTCACATAAGCAACATCGAGGGTTTTAGGAGGTTCCCCATCTCCATGAGTAGCAAGTACAACTAACTTTTTTGGTGTTTCGTGTTCCATATCCATAACTAAAGATAGAGAACAAATTAGAAAAGAAAATAAAAGTACTTAGTGATAAAGCAAACAAGCACACTTGAGAATATTCACCCCACGCTATTGCTCCCCCGCAACGGCACCAGAAAAAGGTATTGATAACCCACAAGTATAGGGGATCATTTGTAGCATTTTTCGATAAGTAAGAGTTACGAACCCAACGAGGAGCTAAAGGTAGAACAAATATTCCCTCAAGTTCTGTCGACCACCAATACAACTCTATGCACACTTAACGTTGCTTTATCTAAAACAAGGATAAAACTAGAAGTACTTAGTGGGAATAAAACTTGGAATGAATTGTAACACAATAAAAGTAGTGTAGTAGCAACCTTTTTGTAACACAAGAGAATGATTTGTCCCTAGGCAGTCGATAACAAGTACTGGTAATCATTCTTGCAATTTTAATATGAGGGAGAGGCACGAGCTAAGACACTTTCCGTACTTGGATCATACATACTTATGATTGGAACTCTAGCATGCATCCGCATCTTCTAAAGATCATTAAGGTCGTGAAACCCAACCATGGCATTAAGTATCAAGTCCTCTTTACTCCCATACGTCATACCCCCCTTACTCGGGTTTAAGCTTCTGTCACTCTAGCAACCCACCATAAGCGAACCATGAACATATTGCAACACCCTATAGCGAGGGCCCCTCATGTTTGCGCGAGAATGGAGGGCATCGTAGGACAACACCAAAATAAAATATACAATCATACCAACCAAGATCACGATTATGCCATAGGACAAAACATATCTACTGAAACATCATAGGATAGCCAAATATCATTGGGAAATAATATATGGAGTTGAGCACCATGTTTAAGTAGAGAATTACAGCGGGAATAGAGAGGTTACACCACAACATAGAGGGGGAGAAAGTTGGTGTTGACGGTAGCAAGATTGTTGATGTAGATCATCGTCACGATCCTAGCCCCGGCGGCACTCCGGCGCCACTAGGATAGAGGGGGAGAGAGCCCCCTCTGTCATCTTGTTCCTTGGCCTCATCCCTAGATGGGAGGAGGCTTCCCCCTCTAGTCCATGGCCTCCATGGTGGCGGAGGGGCGAGAGCTCCTTCGAGATTGGATCTGTCTCTCTGTTCTCTTCTATTCCGTGTTCCCCAGATCTGGCCCTTTACCATTTCTTAAATTATCGGAGATCCTTAACTTTTTTTCCTACGATTTCCTTTGCTGGAGATCCATTCCACGGATGGAGGAGGAGGAGCAGGACGAGCATGGATGGAGGAGCTTGGTGGTGCAGTGGATGGAAGAACACGCTCGGGAACGTCGAGGCCGGGTTGACTAGGACGGAAGCCGAGACCGGTGGTGTCGGCTACTTCCTCCACAAGGACAACAAGCTCGCCCACGACTCCATTACCCTCTAGGTCGCATCGGCAAGCCCGCTCCCTCCTCCCCTCGGATCTTGGATTTCAGTAGGGAAACCCCTACTCGATGTGTTGTTTCGTTTCCGTTTGTTTGTGAAAGTGTCAACCCTCCTGTTGAGTTCCTGATGCGATTGGATACACAGGGGATCAAATCCAGTGATAAATGGGGATACCCTATATTTTTGCTTATATATTATTTAGAGGTATCTGCTGATTATTTGAGGATGCATTATATATGTCGCTAGATGTCTGTATGCAATACCTGATATGATAACATGATCTGAATTAGGACTATTACCTGCTCATCGGCTACACCGGTGCATTTCTATTTTGAATATTCTGTACTTGTTCTTGCATGATAGATATTGGTCGTTGGATATTGCTGGAAAATAGCTACGTCACATCAATTTCTTGGTTGTCTAATTTGTTAAGTCACATCAATTGTATGTTTTTTGGCTTTAGAAACTAGCTATCTTTGATCTTAATTGCTAGAACAAATATATCATGGGCCTGCCTAGCACATCATCAATTCTCGCATTATTGTGATAACTTATACTAGTACATAAATATGCTAACCTCCTTCCCAATTTATTGGTCCCCTTCGAATTTAGTGTCAAATTTGACCATATATTTAGGGGCGTGCTAGGCGTCCGCCGGCTGATCTTTTTAAAAGATCAGCCGGGTCGCGAGCCCTACGCGTCCGCCGGCTGATCTTTTTAAAAGATCAGCTGGGTCGCGAGCCATCAGATTACCACATCACATGGCCAAACATGCCTCCATACTGCAATACAGGTCTTGTGGCAGAATTATTTCTGCAACACATGTCTTGTTGCATAATTTATTTCTACAACGCAAGTCTTGTTGCAGATTTTTTTTGCAACATCAATTTTTTTGTATTTTTTTGCAACTGAGGTTTTGTTGCTAAAAAAAATCGTAAAAGAAGTTTTGTTGTAAAACGTAGACCCGTCATAGAGTATTGCAACACCGCATATGTTTCGAAAGCATAGCTCCTATTGCAGAAGCGAGTTTATTGAAGGATGGTGTGTGGCGCGTGTCACGCAGGGAAGGAGAAGGGCGCTGCCCTGTTATCCGCCGGTTGATGGTAAGTGTTTCCCATAGATTTAACTAACAAAATGTCAATGCATGTCAGAAAAAATTATACCATTGGAAACTATATTCAAATACGAATCCAACGATATATATTTTGGAGACATACATTAATATTTTGTTAGCTAAATTTATGGTCAAAATTTGGCATAAAATACAAAGGGGACCAATAAAGCAGGACGGAGGTAGTATTAACATGTAGGTGAAGAGCAGCCTATTGAGTTAAATATTTATTGTATTATATCTTATCATATTAGTTGTCAATATTTTATAGTTTGATAATTTAATTTTGAAGGTTGAAGTATTAATGAACATTTATATAATAAAAATATACAACTATTTATATGGTATACCGACAATATCGTCTAAATCAAGTTATTCAACAAGTGCAACATAAAAAATCTAACACATATTTAAAATATTAGAGCATAGACAACCAAAGTTAGAAAATCTGACCCCTAAACGTATGCGGACGCGCCTGGGCGCATCCGTGGACAGCGTAAGACAGTTCCTCATATTTGCAACTGGGTAGCCATACTCCTTAAATCTAAACCCTCAAATCCAAGCAAGGCACGTGGATCATATAGCACGCATTCATCATAATTCAACAATGCAATAAAAAAAATCAGAGTTCAACAATACGTACATGCCAAAATGAAATTCAAGTCTGGGTCACGGCTACCAAACGTGATGAATCACTCGCGGGTCGCCATCCGAGCCGCCTCATGTGACATGTTCGCCTTCCATTCCGCGTCCGCTACTACCATCACCGCCTCGTATTCTCTATGTTGGTTGATCTAAGTCTTGTTCCCCTCAAGCCACTTTCTTGCTCTTGCTCATCCAATAGGCCCGTGTCTGCCAACATTATCATTGTATCCTCCGTGTCCCGAGCAAGTTGGAACATCTCCTTCTCAATCTCTATTGATTCAAAAGTCAATGCCTTCTCGAGCTCCCATTTGAGAAACGCTTCTTTCTTCTCCCTCTCAATTTTTAACTTGTTTCTCTCTATTTGCAACTTGTTATTCACCCTCTACTTGTCCCCAATCCATCACCTCCTTTTGAGCATCTAACATGATCTTATACTTCCCAACTTTCTGGCCGCCCCCTTGTGGAAAAAGGCCCGTCCATGGTGGACATTTTTGTCGCCGCGACGTCACGGGTGGCCCTCCACTCCCCCTTGTTTTTCCTAACACTTGTCGATTATTATTTGGCATGGTGGCATCTCTTCAGTTGCCCCTTACAAAGTCTTCCTCTTCATCATCCACTCCAATGGATTTGAAGTCTTCCACAAGTTTATTTCACTTTGCTCGGCCATTCAATTTAACCCAACAATGGATAAAATTGAATGGATTCTTCGTGACTTGTTGAAACAAAGCAGCGATCAACACCATCCATCAAACAATAATGTAATCATGAGAATCCGACATTAAAAGCTAGCAATGCAAATTATGACAAACTTTGTAATTGAACTCACGTGAGTTTGGACTCCAATCCCACTTTGATTCTGGCCAAGCATGGAATCACAATGACCGACAAACTTGTTCCATTTTCCTGGATGGTGGATCATCTATGTTGGAGAGAGACACCACTTCAAGTGGTAACGATAGGATGCTCCACATATTCCTTGAGTTCACGATAGTGCCTGCAGATCTTCTCCAGATACTTACTGCCCTTTTGCTCTATGCCACATATAGAGTCGTCCATGCTTGTGTCCAAGCTTTGGCCAACAAAACATCCTCAAATGTTGTGAATGCCAGACCTCTTGCATTGGGTGACTTTGTTGTTGTTTTCTTCTTAGTATGTGATGTTCCCCCAACATCAAAGTAGGACAATTTGGATCCCCCAGCTCATATTCCATACCGGCCGTAGGCTCTTGACACTCGTTGATCATCTCGGCCATGTAATTATCCTAAAATAATTATGATTTAAAATAAATTAACAGAATATGCAACTAATTCAGTCGATGGCATGTGCAACTATTGATCTAATGTCATAGAAGATATAGCGAACAAAGGGATACAAAACGGAGCAAAATTTATGCCGACTCTTTGTAACATCCCGATTCTCAGAATGTTTTAAAAAAAGTTTTCTAAAAATCAGGGCGAGAAAATTTCATTTGTTTTATTTGTTAATAAAGCTTAAATTGAGTTTTCACAAATTTGGTGGAGTTAATTTGATCTAATGTCAACTTAAATTATTTGTGTTTCATTCTTTTCTTCTAACTGGATTTAGTTTTGTTTGCACCATATTTAAGAATGCGTGTCTGCACTTTTTGGATTTTCTCAGTTCGTTTGATATGTGTTCGAGCTTGTAATCCCCTTCTAGAGTTTCCTTTCCTAAAAGGAAATCATTTCATTTTCTCCTTGCCAAACTCTGGAAATAATTTCCTAGGCCCAATCCGTTTCTCTTTTACATCTAAAATTTTCCAACCGAATGGGGCAAGCCCACCTCATTCTTTTATTTCCATTTTCTTACCTATCTCTCCTGGGCTGCATCCCAACTTCTCCTTCTCTTTATTTTTGCTGCTCGCCTTCTTCCTCATGGGCTGGCCAAACTGGCCCACCTCTCCCAACCAAGCAACCCCTCTCCTTCCTCTGTGTATGCCAGCACCTACAGGAAGATAAACGTATACAAAGAAAAACTGCCAAGCACTCACGCATGAAGCTACCTCCTGCCCTTCTCCTTTAATTCCATCCCTTTGACTCCTCCCTTGGCATATTTCTTTCCACTATTCCATCTCCCACAGAGGGAAACCTCCTCTCCTACCTCTTCTACATTCATTATCAACTTACAGAACAGAAGAGAAAACCTACAGCCACCACACACCCCTCCTCAAATTCCTTCAACTCTCAACCGTTTCGGATTTTGACTACATGTAGAAGTGCGTCTTGATCTCCTCTTTCAATCCCACCACTTGTCCTGCCCTCTCCCTTCCTTCTCTTCCCAAGATCTCTCCCTGAACTATGAAGCTCCATGGACACCTATGCTTGACCCCGGTGACTTGGACCATCACAACACAAACCCTCGCGCCAGAAGATCATCATCCATGCCATGAATCCATTCAGAGAAGAAAGAACACGTTCTGTCGACCACACGCAAATAATTTTGCATGTACGTCTACATTGTTCATCAAGTTCAACTCACCGCTGCATCAAACTCGGTGAGGCTCTACCAAATTCCTTTTGCACGCATACTCGTCATCATCTAATGTATTCCGTAGACATCATCGTTCATCCTATCTATATCGTTGCTCGCGACGATGCATGAACGGATGCCATCGACATGTCCGCGTACTTTTTTTTTTACTTCCTCGGATGACCTTGTGTTCAACATGTGATTTGTTTCTCATGCCCATAGTAACCCCATGGTAGAGTTAGCTCGCTGGTTTCATCAATAGAATTTTAGTACATCTTTTGTTATAATCGTTCTTGACCAAGATTAAATAAGGTTTGTTCATCGGTAAATTTTGTAATAATATGTTATTGTTCATATGTTTGCGATATGCCTAGGAGAGCATCCTATTGGTCTCAAATTGTTGCGTATGACAAATGACTTATTAATTTTTTTTACTGACTATAATTTTCGATGTCATAAGTTGATAATATTTCTTTTGTATTGTTTGTCTTGTGCTAGACATGTCTATAGATTTTAATATAGTTTTGTATGATTGCATTTGTATAGTTCATGCCAAACTTTAGTAGTGTGTTAGGCTTTTGTTTCATATTAGTTCTTGTGATTTATTAATACGCGTAGTAGTTGATCGGTGAACTTTTATGTTAGTATGATATTTGTTTATTCTTTATATGCCTAGGAGTCGCTCCTATTTATTTCATAATTCTATGAGTTAGATATCGTTGATTAGATCTGTTGTGAGGATTTTATTTATTTATATTATATTGTATTTGTACGTTGTCTCAGGTATTATTTTTGTTTAGCGTGTAGCCCTATATTGCATGCGTAGAATATTTGGTAAACATTCGCCATGCTTATAATTTCGTAGGATTATTATAGGCTTTACTTTGTATATTGAATAATGAAATATTTCATATCTTGACTATTTAATTTTGTTTAGCATGGTGACATCTTAGATATGGTTTACATATTTATTTCCGTCCATGTCGCATGTTCTTTTTATTGCTACATATAGGTCATGCTTGTTGCATATAACCTAGTCTATTGCTTCTTGTTATTTATCCAAGTTGTTTCATTCACCTAGGATGGTACCTAAGCATGCTTAGTTGATTGACGAGCCATGTTAGTACTTACTCAAAGTAAAATACATATTTGGTTGTATGCCTATAATGTGTTGTATCATTGGTAGTTTGTACCTTATGTTCATACATGTGATTAGACTTTACTTGGTAGATATATATCGTAGTAGGTTGTTGATTAATCAATATGCCATGCTGTTATGCTTGTATAACTAGATTACATAGTGTGTTGTATCAGTTCATGTTATAGATCATTTCTAGTTGTGTATCATTTGTCATTACAATAGTAAGTTATACTAGATAGAAATGCATATCATCTTGCTAATCGTTCTGATAGAATACATGTTCATTGGTTGATGCCATTATCTAGTATTACATGCCTACATGCTCATTTTGCTTTCGCGGTGTGGTTATATTTTATAACGAGCGTGATAGTGTTGTGTGATAATGCCATGCTTCCATGTTCATACATGTCATAAATAGTGTGCAGGGTTGCGTGCTACTACCCTACTTGATCGCGATGTTAGTTATCTCATAGTTACGGTATTCTATTGGTAGCCTAGTGTGGTATCTCGATCATCCATGTTTGGACATTACATTGTTTACCTCGCTAATGCGTTATTCTATGCTTTGACATCTTTCATGCTTTATGATGTTTGGTGTATTACAGTTGCCTAGTTCAGTTCTTTCTTATAGATGTTTACCTCTGTATCATGTTAGTATTATGAGTGTTTAATACTTGTTTCATTAGTTCATCACATGGTTTGGATAGTTTATCATTCGTTAGTTGAGTTGTGTCTTTCTCATATGCCAAGTGTGCATAGTTTGCCATGTTGTTACAATCATGTGCTGATAATGTTGTTGGTAGTGGTTAATTAGACATTTGTTATTTATTATCATAAAGAGCATGTCCTAGTGTAGTATATTGCCATAGTCACTTTATGCTTGATGCTTGTGATATTAGTCAATACATATTTATAACTTATCATTTACATACCATGTGTAATATGTGTCCTCTTGTTAAATTGTGTGGCCATAGTATTGGTTTGATATAATGAAGTTGATCCTATTTTTCTTTAGTTTTGCTTTACGATAGAATCTAGATCCAACTCAATTCATGTTGTTGTATGATGTTTCATTGCTTACTAGTATGATTTCTAATGGTTGTTTGTTTGCCTTATGAACTATTGTCTTTTAAGTTATTATAGTTGATGTATATGTTTGACTACTATTGACCACTATAAATATTTTGATTCTATCTAAATATTATTTGTTGTTAACTGTTACGTTTATCATGCCATGTTGTGATTGGTTAAATGCATGGGATGGTTTCATTCCATTTGTGTTGTTGCCATTGTGTTAGCTATATAGTAGTTCCTATATATAGTTAGTTGAGATGTGTAGTGGGCGCTACTCGTGGTTAGTATCGTAGTTCCTATCAGAACTTTAATCTTGATCGCAAATCCTTCCACAGTTGTGTCACCTAAACATTGTCACTTCGTTGAATCCTCTCTACTTACCTCCCTATCGTGTTATCTCATTTCAAATCTCCATCTCGATCAATATCTTGTTATCCATCTACTCTTATTAGTTTTGGATGTTATTTGGATTTTCCATTGTTTTGGTATTTATTGTTGTCTGTTGCTATCGTTATGACGAGTAGGGAGTGGTGACGATGTTGGATATGGACAGAATCAGGCTACCGAAGAAGGACTCAACAACGAAGGCATGCCTCCTTCTTTGATCATACTTATCCTATGTTTACAAAATTGCATTGTGTTTTATAGTTACTATATGCATGCTTTTAATCTCGTAGCTAGCGTGTCGATTGACACATGCCTTGATCCGTTTGTCGCCTATTCACTTGACACCTGAGTAGAATTATATATTATTCCGATAGAGTAGAAATGCTTAGCCATGCTTATTATTCTATAGGTCCTTATTTGAATGATCTTCGGATCATTGACACTTGGAACTTGTCGCTGAGCTCGCTGAGCTAGGTCGGTTGACCTTGTTGCCCTTCTCTACTCTCTTCTACTCCGGGTGAAACTTACCATCTGAATACTGGCACGGGCGACAGCTGAATCAAGGATTGAAGGAGCGATTGGCCGCCCTTCACGAGTTGAAGGGGGCAATCAGTCGTCCGTGCCGCATGAGGCCTAATAAGTCTTGGATTTGAAGATTGTCACAATAGTACAGCCACATGCTATATGGGCACTGGCTTGGTTAATTAGTTAGCTCACTCTTATTGTTGTCATCGCCGTACCGCAGATGGGATAGCTGCCTTGCGAGGAGTGTCCTCGGCACAAAAGGGGGCTCGGACTGTGAACTGCGGTTACTTCCATGTTGAAACCTAGTGGGCTTGGCATAGTAAGTTTGGTCTAATGAAAGACCTCGTCACAATCCCCCTGCCGGTACACCAAATGGAGTACTATACCAGCGGCCATTGGTGGCAACAAGTCGGGATTGTGTCGTGTGGGTAAAGTGTACAACCTCTGCAGAGTGTAAAACTATTCGAATAGCCGTGTCCACGGTCATGGACGGCACATGAATCTTTCTTGACATACGGGACCTGTCTTTCTTATTCCCTCTTTTCCCCTATTCTTGGAACCTATGAAGTGTGTGAGTTGATCGAGGATCCTCACTTTGATGAAAGTTATTCTGGAGATAAAACATGTGTTCATCAAAACTGCTTTTATCCAACTGCTATATGTTTTGAAACAAAATTAGCTTTTATGCAAATGAGCCTTACAGCCTTCCGTTGAAGCCACATGTAGCTATTAGGACCTTCCCCATGGGAGGCATTTTGAGTACGTAATGTACTCATGGCAATAATTTTGTTGACAACAGAGTTTCATGAAGACAAAGGTGATGACTACGACAACAATGGCGACCCGTAGGAGTGAGGTCACGTGGACTACATCGACTGCCTATGGCTGAGATGGAGTCGCTACGCATTGTACTTTCCGCTATTTTTCTGATTGTAAATGTCATGAGACAATTCGCTAGGTATGTCTTGTGACAAATATACTACTTGTAATACTTTTACGTATTGTGCAATGATATCATTTCGCTGTGTTGTCAACAATGATCCTGGGGTTGACAAATATACACAGGAGGGTCTGGAAGCTAATTCCGGGTTCTCACACTCTTGGTGGGACATTCCATCGAATAGGACGTGGGAAGACCATGCGCCAATGCCGATCATGCTTGTCTGTGCCCATTGGAGTTGTGGCGAGTTGCACACCTCGTCGTCCGCCCCCTATGTTTCTGTAAATGCGTGCAAAATCACCAAGTCGGTCGTCGAATTGATTTTGGTCATGGGTGGGTTCTACTCGAGATGGAGTTGTTGGATTCCCCCAAAAGAAAGGGTGAAGTACTATAGTAGCAGATAATATTTTTCTCACTAAAGAACTAAGGTTATCGAATTAGAAGGAGACGACACACAAACAACGTAAACAGTACCTGCGCAAACACAAAGCAAATGCTTGCATCGAACAAAGGCAAGGGGGTTGTTACTCCCCTTGTTCTTGCTAGTTGCAAGAATCAAATCTGGTAATGGTAGGTAAAAAATAAAAGTAAAATAAAACTAAATAAAATAACGAGGTATTGTAGGATTCTTTAGTAATAATTGAGAATGGACCCGAAAAGAGGCATCTCTCTCATAAGCATAACATCCGTAGGTAGATAAATTATTATTGGGCAATTGATAGAACGACGCACACTACTGAGAAAGGACTTATCGGTGATCACAAATTAGTGACGGGTTGGAGGGGTCACCAGCCACAACTACTTTGAAAAGTTAGTTGTGGCAGGTGCTAAAGAGCGCCTGCCAGAAGCTGTGCAGAAGCAGTGGCAGGCGTTTTTTGCTACCCACCACACGTATGGTCTCTTCCTATGTTTTTTGTATAACTCACCTATGGCGAGTATGCCCTAGTGTTCACCACCGCTACGTGCCCTGGTAGTGACGGGCAGTTTATTCTGACCACCACAAGTAGACCTTGCACGATGACCGCTATTGAAAGCATATTGCGGTGGCAGGTAAATAAGCACGCCCGCCACTGGTAGACTCGTCCACTATCTACGTTGCAGTTTTCCCCGATCGTCTCCCCCCAAAACCACCCTTCAATTTCAAATCTCTCCGACGCTCTCGCTCCAAACCCCATGCCTCATCACCACCATGCCCCTCCTCCGGCCGTATGCCATGATCGCCACCATGGTCGTTCTCCTATGTCGTTGCACCCTCATCGCCGCACGCCTCCTCTACGGTGCCCCTGGCCTCTCGCCGTTTTGGCCCGACTAAACCCTAGGTCGTACCCTCCTTTGCTGGGGCCCTCTTCTGTCGTGGCCCCTTGTTGTTAGGACTCCTCCTCTGCGCCCCTAGTCGCTGGGCCTCTTCTCCATCACCGCCTCCTACACGCAATGGATTCCTTTGCTAGCAGCCGGGGCAAGACACCGCCAGCGGCAGCAGACTCCTCCACCTCTGAGGATGGTACAAATCCCTCATCCGCCTCCCGCTCAAGCAGTTCGGAGTTAAATTTTGGATGGAGACGAACTTAATTTCATCTTGTTATGTTATTGTAGGAATCCCTCCTACCAATTCTATTGTCACTGTAGGAATTAATTAGTTATGATGATACATGATTTTTTTTTATTCATAAATATAACCATTTCATGAAGCATGAACATTTAATTGGATTTCTACAGCAATACAGAGCTTGAAATGAGTGTACAAAATATCGTGAAACATTGATTAATTTCCGTTTCACGAGATTTGAGACACTCAATGTTTCATTTTTTAGCATAAGTCATGCCCATTTTTTCTATCCATCATTTAACTTATATAATTATTCCATAACATGAACTTAGGCAATGAACGAAGGATGCCCCTTCTGTGGTGACGAAAGGCTAGATGCATGTTACAAAGTTCACCTAACTTGTAGTGAGATATGTGTGGACCTTCAGGACGACTTTATGGATTGGGCGGTATGTTCCATTTAATTGCAGTGAGGTATGTGTCGACCGTCACGACGACCACAATTGTCTAATTTATGTTTTCTTTTTTATCATGCCGAGCGCATCCCTTGTGTGGGAAGGGAGGATTTCATGTGTGTGCTCAACCTGGCCATGTATAAGGAGTGTAATTCCTGCTCGTCCTCGAGTAGGTAAATGATTAAAATAGAATTTTTGATGTGGAATGCTGCCTAACATGTTCATCAGATTCTTTTCTTTGTAGCATGGACATATGTACTTTTAGATGATTCAAAGCAATAGTCTATAATTTGACATGGAGACTTTAATACTCAAGTAATATCAACAAGCAATCATGTCTTTCAAAATATCAGCGCTAAAGAAAGTTATCCCTAGCCCATTATACTCAATCACTGATCCATTCATGCAACATATCCAAATATTAGCAACATCCAATGCTCAAGTGTGATAATAGTGTTCCGTAGTTGGTGCTGTATAAGAGAAGATGGAGACTCAAGAAAAATAAAAATTGCATAAAAGTAAATATATGGGCCTTTCGCAGAGGGAAGTAGTAATTTGTAGAGGTGCCAGAGCTCAAAGCTTAAATTGAGAGATAAATTTATTTTGGGTGGCATGCTTTTCTCATCAATGAAAACGACTAAGAGTTCCCAATATCTTCCATGCTAAATAAATCATAGGCGATTCCCAAACATAAAAATAAAGTTTATTTCCTTTCCACCATTCTTTCACAATCCATGGCTAGCCGTATCCACGGGTGCCTTCCATACCAACACATACTAAGGAATTTATTTGTACTATTTTTCCATATTGGGACTAGGCATCCCTATTACCGCCACACTCTCATGCAATGACAAATGAATAAACACTAATCTTGAGAATAACCTATTTTGCATGAAAAATATCGGCAACCCCTCGCCGGTTCATGAGCGGTACGGGCACACAAAAGGACGGCATGGAAATACCGCATATAGGTAGGTATGGTGGATCATTTGGCACAACTTGGTTTTTAGGATTTGGATGCACAAGAAGCATTCCCGCTTAGTACAAATGGAGGCTAGCAAATAGATTGAGAAGCGACCAACCAAGGGACAAAAACCATCATAACAGAACATTAAACATAACTAACACCGAATAATGCAACATAAGTAGGATGTAATATCATTGCATAACTATTGACTTAACATGCCCGCATAGGGAATCACAACCCTTAACACCAATATTCTTACTAAAGCATAATTACTCACCAACACAACTCACATATCACTATCATCATATTGCAAGGAATCAAGTTTAATGTCCAATGATATTCATGAAAGTTTTTATTATATCTTCCCTGGATATCTATCACTTTGGGACCAAATTCTTTTAACGTATATTGGAATTACAAATAATAAGCCCTCAAACAAATTAAAGTGAAGAACGAGAGCACAAGTTTCTTAAAAGTTTCATCTCTCAAAATAATATAAGTGAAGCATGAGGATTTCTTCAAAATTTCTACTACTCTCAAAATAGTCTAAGTGAAGCATGAGATCATATTTCTTTAAAATAACAGCACCACCGTGCTCAAAAAGATATAAGTGAAGCACTAGAGCAATTCCGTAGCTCTAAAAAAATTAAGTGAAGCATAAAGAGTGATTCTAATATATCATAGCATAATTTTGGCTTCCTCAAATAGGTGTGTCCAGCAAGGATGATAGTGACAAACTAAGAAGCAAAACAAGCAAAGACATATATAATACAAGATGCTCCAAGCAAAACTCATGATATGTGAAGACTAAAAATATAGCTCCAAGTAAAATTATCGATGCTTGTTAGAAGAAAGAGGGGATGCCTACCAGGGCATCCCCAAGCTTAGTTGCTTGATACTTCTTGAATATTACCTTGGGGTCCCATGGGAATCCCCAAGCTTAGGCTCTTTTCACTCCTCATTCCTTCATCCATCGTGATCTCACCCTAAACTTGAAAACTTCAATCACACAAAACTTAACAAAACCTCGTGAGATCCGTTAGTATAATAAAAATCATCTTTACTATAAGTATCGTACAAAACCCATTCAAATTTTGTTATTACATTATACCTACTGTATTCTAACTTTACCATGACTTATACCCTGTGATACAAACCATAGATTCATCAAAATAAGCACATAATGCAGCAAAAATAGAATATGTGAACAATAGAACAGTCTGTAAAGACGTATTTTTTAGTCATACTTCTGTAACTCTATTTTTTTGAAAAATCAGGGCAACATGCGCAATTTTTATATCAATTATGTGTAACAGTTTCAGCAATTATTCACACTCCATCAATTGAAAACAATTCTAATATTGGATGAGAAAATTTCTGTTGATGCACTGAATCAAATTAACTCTCACCCAATCAACACCAAAGGCTTTGCTTGGCACATGCAATAATTAAAACACAAAAAACACAATCATTGCAGAAGAAATAATGTATATTTATTGAAAAACAAAATAAAAACCAAAACCCAAAAGTATAACTATTGGGTTGCCTCCCAACAAGCGCTACTGTTTAATTCCCCTAGCTAGGCATAATGCATAGATTCTGCTTCTTACGTGTTGCTATCTTTGGTTTTTGGAACTTTTGTAAGGGTTTTCTAAAATCCGAGAGGATCTTTATGCTTCCCATCATTCTCCGGAGAAGAAACCAACTTTAGATCTAAGATATCAAGACGTTTATTACAAAGATCAATCAAAGTGTTTGTGTGATGAACGTTCCCACTAATATTCTTGAGAGGTTCTTTGGAATTTTGCAATTCCATTAATTTTTTCTGCATGTCACCTAGCCTATCTAATATTTGAATCCCCTCTTGAGTGAAATTAAATTACTTTTGTGGTGGCGGAACTCCCAATATACCCTCTATCAACTCATAAGCGGCATTAACATCAATCTCAACAAAATTTCCTTTAGTGGAAAATCTAAAAGTTGTCTATACGACAAAGTTAAACCCACATAAAAATTACCAAGCACATATTTTGCACCTCCTTTAATAGAACAAGCACAATAAGATTCCAGTAGCCTATACCAGGCATCTTTAAGATTTTCTCCTTGTTGCTGTTTGAAGTAGAGGACTTTGAAATCTCGAGACAAAGGAGGTACAGACGTGCCTATCATAATGGCAAAGCAAGATATCTGGCACGAAAAGGTAGACGGAAGAAAGAAGGAAAATAAAACGGCAAATATTTTTGTATTTTTGTAAATGTTTTAGAAGTGGGGGAGATGAAAACGAGAGGCAAATCACAAATAATGTAACACAATGTGCCAAAAATTCTTCCTGCTACTTGTGAACCGCTTCAGTAAATTTCCCAAAGAGGAGGGGATGATGCAACACAACCACAGTAAGTATTTCCCTCAGTTATGAAACCAAGGTTATCAATCCAGTAGGAGAACCAAGCAAGTTATGTAAGCGATACATGCACACAAACAACAAATCCTCGCAACCCGACGCGTAGAGGGGTTGTCAATCTATCTTGGGTTAGGTAGTATGATGAAAAGATAGATGGATATATGCAAATAAAATAAAAGCAAATAAAACATATCAAGGTATTTTTGGGTTTTTGATAATATAAATCTGAAAAATAAAAGAATCAAATAATGGAAAAAGAAAATAGCAATATGGATTTGCAAGTGTATGATGAGAAATAGACCCGGCGGCCGTAGGTTTCACTAGTAGCTTATCTCGAGAAAATAGCATGCAGTGGGTAAAGAAATTACTGTTGGGCAATTGATAGAAAAGTGAATAGTTATGGCAATATCCAAAACAATGATCATGTATATATCCATCACGTCCAAGATTAGTAGACCGACTCCTGCATGCATCTACTACTATTACTCCACACATCGACAACTATCCAACATGCATCTAGTGTACTAAGTTCCAAAAACAAACAAAGTAGTGCCTTAAGAACAATGACATGATATAGACAAGATCTATTCATGTAGGAATAGACCCCATCATTTTATCCTTAATAGCAACGATGCATGTGTGTCATGTCTCCTTCTGTCACTGAGATTGAGCACCGCAATATCGAACCCATTACAAAGCACCTCTTCCGATTGCAAGACAAATCAATCAAGTAGGCCAAACAAACCAAAATATCAAAGAAGAAACACGAGGATATAATAATCATGTATGGATATGAATGCAAATAGATCTGATCATAAACTCACAATTCATCGGATTCCAACAAGCACACCGCAAGAGAGTTACATCAAATAGATCTCCGAAGAGAACATTGTATTGAAGATAAAAACAGAGGGTAAGCCATCTAGCTACTGCCTACGGACCCGTAGACCAGTGGTAAAATACTCACGCATCATCAGAGAGGCACCAATGGAGATGATGAACCCCTCCATGATTGTGTTCCTCCCCGGTGGAGTGCCGAAAAAGGGCTCTAGATTGGATCTCGTGGTTCTGGAACTTGTGGTGGCTGGAACAATTTTTCTCTGACTCTTCTAGGGTTTCTAGAATATCTAAGTATTTATAGAGCTGAGAGGCGATGGAGGGGACCCTCATGGGCCCCACTAACCACCAGGGCATGCCAGGGTCTGGGTCGCGTCCTGGTGTCTCATGGGCCCCACGGGCCCTCTCTCATGAACTTCTTTGGCCCTCTGGATGTCTTCTGGTCCAAAAAAATTCACCAAAAAGTTTTGTTGCATTTGGACTCCGTTTGATATTGATATTTTGCAAAGTAAAAAACAAGCAGAAAACAACAAGTGTCACTGGGCACTATGTCAATAGGTTAGTCCCCAAAAATGATATAAAATTCCTAGAAAATGATTGTAAAACATCCAAAAATGATAATATAACAGCATGTAACAATAAAAATTATAGATACGTTGGAGATGTATCAGAGTGGACGATTTAGTTTGACATGATGCTGCTTAAGAATGGCGTTCCCTTAACCCTCACTCTCACCAATGCGGGAGGGAGAACATATTTCCATGGTCAAAATTGGATTGACATTGGGAGAGAATTACGAATATAAGTTGGGAGGTCGTTGTCGGTGTCAAAACCGCCAAATCTCGTGTAGGGGGTCCCGGACTATGCGTCTGAGGATCGATGGTAACAGGAGACAGGGAACGCGATGTTTGCCCAGGTTCAGGCCCTCTCGATCGAGGTAATACCCTCCTTCTTGGTTGATTGATCTTGATAAATATGGGTTACAAGAGTTGATCTACCTCGAGATCGTAATGGCTAAACCCTAAACGTCTATCCTATGTGATTGCTATGATTCTGATGTCGTCTCTACGGACTAAACCATCCAGTTTATATATGCACCGGAGGGACCTAGGGTTGTACATGATCACCTTGCAGAGGAAGGAAAGTATTACACCCAGACTCTAAAATTGCTATTTTACACACGGGGAGTCCTATCTGAATACGAGAGATAGTCTTCATCGATAATCTTCACGGCCCACCAGTCCGGCTCATAATGGATGAACCGGTCACCTAAGGACCCCTTAATCCAGGACTCCCTCAGTAGCCCCTGAACCAGTCTTCGATGACGACGAGTTCGGCTGACGCACTCTCTTCGGCATTGCAAGGTGGGTTCCTCCATCCGAACATATTGAAGAAATATTCCCTACAAAAGGTACTGTGTCCGGCTCTGCATAGTTAGTACAACCCTTAGCCTTGAAGGCAAGGTATAAAAAACGGATATTGTGTCTTTACTGCCAACCTTTCAGCGAAGCGTCACGTATGTGCCTTTAACACATATCGAACCATTTTCGTGGCCCTGGTTTATGTTTTGAGGTATAGCCTCATTGGCACGTCTTGTCAAAACAAAGATCGTGCCCGCTTATTACAGGATCCTTATCAACATGACGTGAACATCTTAACCACGCCTTACACACGACCTCATTGAGAACCGGTGAGGTTTATGGCTAGTGTGGGGGCGTTTAGCATTCACGGCTTATAAAAGGACCCAAAGTTTTACCCTTTATCCACACACTCTCATCAAGCCCTAGCTCTCCAATCTCCTCAGCTTCCAGCGCCCACAGCTCTTGCGCCCTCAATCCTCAACTCCTCCACCACCGCCGTCGTATCCAGCAATGGCTGGCTCCGGCTCCAAAGGCAAGTGGGAGGCATCTTCGGTCACAAAGAAGACCGTGAAGAACCTCCGAAGCGCGGGCTATCTCGCCGATGAGGTGGCACATCGAGTCCCCGAGAGGGACCAAGTGATCCCCGTCCCTAAGGCGGGTGAGAGGGTTGTATTCCTCTCGCACTTCATTCGGGGGCTGGGATTTCCTCTCCACCCCTTTGTACGGGGTCTTCTGTTTTTCTATGGGTTAGATTTCCATGATCTAGCCCCGAATTCAATCCTTCACATATCTTCTTTCATTGTGGTGTGTGAAGCATTCCTCTGAATCCCCCCACACTTCGGCCTATGTCTCAAAACCTTCAATATGAAGCCGAAGGTGGTCGACGGGCAGCATGCTGAGTGCGGACGTGCTATGATAAGCAAACTCCCCAATGCTACCTGGCCAAAGGGGCATTCGTGGAGATGAACAAGATTTGGCAGCAGGAGTGGTTTTACATCACTAAGCCCCGCGACACCAAGTGGGCGGCAGCTCTTGCATTCAGATATGGACCCCCGGAGAGGCTAACCTCCTGGACCGATAAGGGTCTGAATTGAGGATCTCAGACGGAGGTCCTAGCCCTCCAAAAACGCATCTCTGACATGATCTCCAAGGGCACCCAGCTCACTAACGTGGTCCAGGTAATGCTTGCCCGTCTCGTCCTCCCCTGCCAACACCGGGACTCCTATCTATGGGAGTTCAATCTGGAAGGATCCTGGCCCTTGAAGCACCTCTTAGGCTCTAAACATGAAGATATCTAGAAGAACCTCTTCAAGGCCCAAAAGGGGTGGCCGGCGGAGACTGAGGACAAGGGCTTCAGTGCCGTGCTCCCTGCATCGGAGGTATTTGAGTTTTCTACCAAACATACATTCCTTCCTTGTTTTAATTATACCAGGATTTGGAGTTTTTGCGTTCAATCCAGGCCTGGACGAAAAAGGCGGAGCGGATCAAGTGTCCGGCTCCCCTACCAGAAAACCTAGAGACGCCTCGGGTGACGGCGATGTTGATTCCAGCGCCGTACAAGGCACCGGAGAAGAAGGCCAAGAAGAAGGGCAAGGAGGTCAAGAGCGACCCCCACCCTGCCGGCCCTACGGACACAAGGTCTGAGGAAATAGGCTCCCAACTCTCTCCCGAAGAAGAAGAGGAGGAGGAAGAAGAAGAAGACTCCCCCGTCCTAGCCAAGGGGAGGAAAAGAGCGGCCCCGCTGACGCAAGCATGGTCGCGCCCAGGAAGAAGCTAACTCTTCATGTTAGTTCGGACTCATCGTCCGAACACAGTTATTGGGTTCAATCCAGGGTCAAGCCCCAGGCCGAATTGTAAGTATTAAAAACTGCTTATGTTCGGATGATTTTCCTTTTTCGGCATCTAATATCTAATTTGCCTTTATATAGCCCTCCGCGCGACATCCCCGTGGCTTCACTATCCTTGAGGAATTCCCTGGCGTCTGGAGAGACCGAGAGCGACACGCCTCTACGGGGCTCGTCGCCCACCGTGGGGGATACTGAGGTATCCTTTGTACAAACTCCCCCTGTTCCAGTAGGTGGGAGTGGGGCGAATGAGAGGGTGGGCGAGGTCAATCCTTCGGCCGTGGTCGACCAGGGGGGAGAAATCCCCATGGCGACCGAAGACGAGGGCCCAAAACAATCTGGGCCCCGCCGAATACTGCTCCGGAGTCCAGTGCGGCTCCAGAATCAAGGGACCAGCCCCCCATAATGGGGGAGGGAGCAACTGCTCCTGCGGTGCCTAGCATCGATCCGGAGGCACCGAATACTCTGGAGGGAACACTACAAAGTGCTTCCATCATGGAGGAACACCTCACTCTGATGAGTGCGGTCATGGGGAAGATTCAGTCCATCAAAGGCGGACTGAACGAAGCTTTTAACAGCCTACTAACAGGCTTTGAGGTATGCGATGTAATGTTCTGTAAAGAGAACTTTTGTTTTGTTATATATATATATATATATATATATATATATATATATATATATAGGACAAGGCTATTTTGTTACTCGTAACAGAATAATATTCTGTTACTCCAGCGCCCTATAGGGCCCGATCTACTCTGCGCCCCCATCCCCGACCTCCTTCCTCCACCTGCGTCCACCCCTCCCACCCCAGCCCACGCGCCGCCGCCCGGCTCCTCCCCAGCGCGCCGCAGGCTTGCTCCCTTCCCAGCGCGCCGCTGCCAGGCTTCTTCCCAGCGAGCCTCCGCCCTGCTCCCCTAGCTCCGGTCGTTGCCCCGCTCCCGTCTCCCCCGGCTCCGGCCACCCGCCCCGCTCGCGTCTCCCCC
>LR738712.1:111953016-111991409 GCA_902687465.1 Secale cereale | reverse complement strand
CTGTACTTCGGGCGCAAGGTAGCTTTTGGAACGCTGATTTTTTATATAATTTTTCTGGATTTTTCCTGGCAGTTCTCGTAATGTGAAAACCTGAAATACAAAAACAGCCGAAAACAGAAACTGGCACTGGGGTGCACTGAGTTAATAGGTTAGTCCAAATATGATCAAAAGTGTATGGAAGTGTATAAATAACATAGCAATATCACCCAAAAGAGGCATGGAGCAAGCAGAAATTATAGATACGTTTTGGACGTATCAGTACTTGACCGGACGAACCAGAAGTACAATCATAGTATTTCTCCCTTTACTACCATAGCCGAACAATGCGGAACGTAAGGTAGCAAGCACAGGAGCCGGGCAACCCAACTATTGACCAAAGACATGATTCGGAGCCGATGCATATACGCAATATCCGGGACGCCGAACAGTTCCCTATAGGTGTTCGAACTTTTTGTAGGCGTGCCAGGCTGAGTACAACCCCTGGTATGAAGTCCACGTATTAGGGCATACGCGGCGATCTGTCTTGGGGGTAGAGAATACAGGTGGTGAAAATAAACAACAGCCCAAACGAATTGGAACCAAACTGCTTCTTTTATATCATGTTTAATACGACGAGCTGTGAGGTTACAGATAATGCTGATAACAGCCTCAGGCATTTGACATGCCAAAAAATAAGATAGAAAAAAGAAAAGAGTAAAAAGGTTTACACAGAGCCCTAATCTATGGAAAGAAATTTCAACCAGTGGCCCTGCTGCACGTCTGTGCCTTTTTCTCCATGGTAATTTGTCCTTGAGAAGGAGAATTGTAATGGTCGCCTGTAAAAATAAAATAAAATAAGGAAAAGAGCAAGATTCTGGAAAAGAGTACCATGTACGGCCGTAAACAATGCGGGTTTTTAAATGAGCCTAAAAAGGAAGATATACTTTAGAGTCCGAATAGGGTCAAGCCGAACTATGGACTAATGATATGTAGTATGCCCCTAGCACCGCCCAAGGTATTTTAAGAGCATAACTTTGTACGTGAGGTACGTAAGCTGCTACCTTATGGGGTAGTCGACATGGGCACAACTGCTAGTCGAGCTCAGGTTCTTCTGAGCTGTCGCATTCTAGTGCAGACCGGGCACGTTTAGCTATGCCCGTGGTCTTGATGACTGATGAGTTGTTCGGCCTGAATAAGCCGCTTTGGACCTCGGCCGCTAGGGCCGCAGTGTCTTCCTCCGTAAAGAGGGAATGCTCCACGTTTCCATTGACCGTGATAACACCACGTAGTCCAGGCATTTTGAGTTTGAGGTAGGCATAATGCGGGACTGCGTTAAAGCGGGCGAAGGCTGCTCTTCCGAGTAGTGTGTGATAGCCACTCCGGAATGGAGCGATGTCAAAGGTTAACTCTTCGCTTCGGAAGTTATCGGGCGAACCGAATACGACTTCCAATATTAATGAACCCGTGCAGCAGGCTTCTATGCATGGAATCGCTCCTTTAAAGGTAGTGATGCTGGACTTAATTCTTGATGGGTCGATCCCCATCTTGCCGACAGTGTCCTGATATATCAGATTGAGACTGCTGCCGCCATCCACGAGGACTCGAGTAAGATGGTATCCATCAATTATGGGGTCGAGCACTAAGGCCGCCGAACCTCCATGTCGGATACTTGTTGGGTGATCCCTATGATCAAAAGTGATCGGGCAAGCCGACCATGGGTTGAACTTGGGGGCGACAGGCTCGAGGGCGTATACGTCCCGGAGTGCACGCTTGAGCTCCCTCTTGGGGATGTGGGTGACGTAGATCATGTTCACTGTTTTTACCTCTGGTGGAAATTTTTTCGGCCCCCCTGTGTTCTGCTGGTGAGGTTCATCCTCGTCTTCGCTCTGAGGTCCTTTCCCTTGTGTTTGGCATTTAGCTTGCCGGCCTGCTTGAAGACCCAACAACTACGGTTGGTGTGGCTTGCAGGTTTGTCAGGGGTGCCACGGATCTGGCAGGACCTGTCTAGTATCTTGTCCAAGCTGGATGGACTATCCATGTTGCCTTTAAATGGCTTCTTCCGTTAACCGGGCCTGGAGCCACTGAATCCGGCGTTTACCGTTGTATCCTCTGTGCTTCCATTGTTGTTTCAGCGCTTATTCTTATTGCGTCATGATTTGCCATCCCTGACTTTAGATGTGCCAGGGTCGCTAGTACTGTTGCTGCTACGAGCCAGCCAGCTCTCCTCGCCCGCACAAAAGCGGGTCATGATTGTGGTTAGGGCTTCCATTGTTCTCAGCTTCTCCTGGATGAGGTGTCTGGAAAGCCATTTGTCCCGGACACTGTGTTTGAATGCCGCTGAGGCTTTGGCGTCCGGACAGTCTACAATCTGTTTCTTTTTAGTTAAGAACCAATTCCAAAGCTTGCGTACTGACTCCCCGGGTTGATGGATTATATGAATTAAATTATCAGCATCCGGAGGCCGGACATAAGTCCCCTGAAAGTTGGCCCAAAAAGCATCCTCAAGTTCTACCCGGCTTCCTATAGAGTTCTCTAGGAGGCTATTAAGCCAGTGCCGAGCTAGCCCTTTTAGCTTGAGGGGTAAGTATTTAATGGCGTGGAGATCATCTCCCTGAGCCATATGTATGTGAAGAATAAAGTCTTCTATCCATACAGCTGGATCTGTTGTTCCATCGTTCGCCTCGATGTTTACGGGTTTAAACCCTTCTGCAAATTCATGATCCATCACCTCATAGGTGAAGCACAGAGGGTGTGAAGCACCCCTATATTTTGCGATTTCGTGGCGTAGTTCGAACGGTATTGGTGTTCAGTATTGACTCCGAACTAGAATGTGACCGGCCTGTCTAGCTTGATAGCCACCGCCCCGTTTGTGTGTACGTTCCCTTGGTCCGTAGATTGATCTATTCTGGCCAGCCTTTTATCAGGTCCTGGCGTAGGTCGTACTTATGAGCTTGAGCCGATGTATCCTTGCCTTTGTGGTGAGGAGGTGCGGGCTTGTGTACGACGTTACTGGCCGCTTTGTCCCGTCCACGGGGTGGTCGGTCTGGTTTATCGGTCTGATCATACTTCTGCGGAATTGGCGCTCGGGCCTCGTCGTCGAATTGAGGCAGTAGTTTGCGTTTAGGATAGCTCTTTGTTTGGCCTTTAGAGGTGTACTATTCTTCAGCGTCTAGTACATCGTTCCATCTATGGTTGAGCATATTCTGTTCGGCTCTAAGCCGCTGCTGCTGCTTCTTCAGGCTCCTTGCAGTGGCAATGAGCTGTTGTTGAAAACGCTTCTGTTCGAGCGGTTCTTCTGGGACGATTTATTCTTCATCTCCCACGCTAATGTCCTCTTCGGAGCCAGGTTGATAGCTGTTGTCATCCGCGTCGCCGTGATCGGTCAGCGGTTCATTTGGACTATGTTCGCCATCCTCCCGTTCGTCCTGCTCTATCGCTGGCTCCACGGTGTCATCGGCTTGTTTCGGATCATCATTGTCTTCAGTGACAGTGTTGCTCTTTTTTCCTTTATGGGATCGAGATCATTGCTTCTCACGCCGGCATTTGGGAGGTTCATCGACGGGCTTGTACTGCTCTGGATTGATATCATCGTCGCCCTCCTTTTTCGTGGGGGTGTGTCCACCATGTATAAATCATATGTAGAAGTAGCCGTCCACCGCCCGGTTGCGGCCGGGTTTGTACTTAGATCGGCTTCGGCATCGTGTTCCATCCTATCGATGTCTTCGGAAGCATAATCTAATAGGTCGGTTAAGTCCTCGACCGTGGCTACCAAGTGAGTGGTGGGTGCGAAGCGAAATTCCCTGTCCTTAGCCCCCAGTTCGAACTGGGCATAATTCACCCAGGAATCCTCCGCTAGGGAGAGAGATTTCGGTAAGTCCAGCACTTCGTCTAAAGGCGAGTGTTGGGCATGTGTTCGGGTATCTGCAGGGCTGAGTTCGGCAACGGCCGCTCGATCGAGCCCAAAAGATGCAGATCCTGAGAGTTCAGAACTTGTAGATGGAAACGAGTCCGGAGATCCGATGAGGGAAGTCCCGCTCAAGGCCTGGCATGTGTGCGGCTCAAGCGACGCTGAGTTTGCGATCTCTGCGGCAGGGTTAATCTTCCCATCCTCGGATGAAGTGACCTGCTCCAGATCTAAGGTCGGAGGTGTTGTAAGTGCTACCCCCTGTACAGGGTCTGATGACAGATCTAAGTCATGTTCATCATGGTGGAAGGGAGCAGCTGCCATGGGTGTGAATCTGTTGGAGATCAAATTTCCACGGACGTTAGAAATGTAGTTTAAGCTTCCAACCCTGATTTGGTGACCAAGGGCATAGCTGTCAACCTGCTCGAGGTGGCCTTCAGTGTTGGCGCGAAGCACGAAGCCGCCAAACACGAAGAGCTGGCCGGGGAGAAAAACTCCCTCGATGGTGGCGTCATTGGTGATGAAGTAAGCCATTGATCCTTCCGCCAACGACACAGTGGAACTCTCAATGAAAGCACCAATGTCGGAGTCAAAACTGGCAGATCATGGGTAGGGGGTCCCGAACTATGCGTCTGAGGATCGATGGTAACAGGAGACATGGGACATGATGTTTACCCAGGTTCAGGCCCTCTCGATCGAGGTAGTGCCCTACTTCCTGCTTGATTGATCCTGATGAATATGGGTTACAAGAGTTGATCTACCTCGAGATCGTAATGACTAAACTCTAAAAGTCTAGCCTATGTGATTGCTATGATTCTGCTGTTGTCTCTACGGACTAAACCCTCTGGTTTATATATGCACCGGAGGGACCTAGGGTTGTACATGATCACCTTGCAGAGGAAGGAAAGTATTACACCCGGACTCTAAACTTGCTATTTTACACACAGGGAGTCCTATACGGGAGATAGTCTTCATCGATAATCTTCATGGCCCACCAGTCCGGCCCATAATGGATGATCCGGTCACCTAAGGACCCCTTAATCCAGGACTCCCTCGGTCGTTCTTACTTTTCTTTCATGAATTTGAGGAGGGTTATCCGGGCAGCAACAAGATCTATCTATGGTATGATGTCCCACAATGTCGGTGTACTAAGATAGGGGTACCTTAGTACCCCAACTTGTGCACGGGCAGTAGCAGCTTCCCGCGGCCAGGCTTACCACGTGCTCGCCCGAAACCTTTCTGGTCCCTATGAAGCCATTCAAGAACAAAGTATACAAGTCAGAAGATCAAGGCCCTGGCAAGAGGAGCTTGCCGGGAAGGCCGCGCCAGGCTCAAGGTTAACATTTTAGCGCAAGACCCTGGCAAGAGGAGCTTGCCAGGGAGGTCAAGGAACACATATCTCAAGAGACGCCTTGGCGCATCATGCGCCCCGGCAGGACCCGGGGAGCGACAAGCTTCCGGGCCCGGCAAGATCATAGCCCCGGCAAGGTGCTTGCCGGGGAAACCTACGCTGTGTGCCCGCGCTCCAGCTCATCTGCCCACGCGTCGCCCTGGGGCCCTTCCAGGGACGCGTGGCGGACGGCTGTGCAGCCTGGGGCACACGGTGGCAAGCCACGGTGACGAGGCTACCGCCGTGGCGAACGGAGAAGCATGGACGGACACTTTTGGGGTCGACGGCGACGGGCATTTAATGCCCTTGTCCCCCACTGTCAAGGTTAGGTGAAGACCACTGTTCATCCACTGTTCATGCACTATTCACGCACTATTACAACTACCACCAAAATTACACTTTTACCCTCCTCTACGTTGACACCTGTCGGTGACCCCTTGAGCTATAAAAGGAGGCCCATGCACAACGTAGAAAGGGTTCGAAACCTAGACAACTCTCTCGCTCGGTGTAGCTAGTATTGTAGCTCTCCAAGCTCCCGAGCCCAAGAACTCAATACAACCTAAGGCAGGAGTACGGTTTTACGCGTCCGCGCGGCCCGAACCTGGGTAAACTGCCCGCGTGCGCTCCTCGATCTGCTCTCCGTGCTCCCTCCGCTCCCTTACCGCAACGTAGAAGGGGCTCCGGTCCCATAGGTGCTCGTGGGAGGACAGTTTCCCCCGACATCTTTAGCGCGCCAGGTAGGGGGGCGTCGAAGTTGTGCGAACCTGATCCGGCGTTCACGCGGGCGCATTCTTCATCAACCTCTCCAGCTTCATCAACTTCATCAGCAACATCGACATGCCTCCGAAGAAGAAGGCTTCGGAGGTCGGAGGCCCGTCTGCGTCGATCCCACCGCCACCAGAACCGACGGTTGGTGGAGGAGACGTCGGCGGAAGGGTGGTCGCCGGCGAGGAAACTCACGGCGCCACCAAGTCCAAGGACAAGACGGACGACCGGGCAAATTCCAAGGCCTCGGTGTCCGTGGACGCACCACGTCTCTCTCGGGAGGTGCCAAGCCAGCAGCGCCGTGGTACAGGAGGTACCATACGCTTGCTGGGGCAAGGACAAACCGGAGGATCGCGGGACGCTCAAGGCCACCGTCCTAGCACGAGCAAGGCGCGGTCGCCGGGGCGAGAAACTGCTCCTTCTAACCCTGTTAGAAGTCCGAGCATATCTCGCTCCTCGCACCGCTCGCCGCCACTCCCCTCCTCTCCAGCAGAAGCTCTAGTAAGAGCACAACTGCTCCTCGACTTCCCCCCAGCGGCAGACAAGGCCGAAGACTGGAGGGCGACGATACAGAGCCTCATCGCCTTCGCCAACAACGACACGCCGCAGCAGCCGGCGACATCGCGGCCACGGCAAGTCGACTAGACGAAGGCCGATGGCGACAAGACCGCCGGGGGTGCAACCACCGTGCACTCCCCGCCGCGGAAGCAGAAGACGCCACCCCGCCGGATTAACGTCGACGACGACTCCACGGCATCGTCGGATCCACGGGCTCGTCGGGACCAGCGCCAAGTCCTCGACGACCGGCGACAAGAAGACGCTCGGACGCGCATCGAACGCCGACGAGAAGCCCGGCGACAATCGGATCAGCGCGCTGGGACCGCTGTCGACACGCATGCGCCCGGTGAACCAGGCGACTTGCCGTACGCGGCAGGTTGCCCTGCGTTCACCCGTGAGATGCGGCGAGTCCAGTGGCCCAGCATGAAGAATTTCAAGCCCGACGTACCCGAGAAGTACGACGGCAAGACGCACCCCTCGGAGTTCCTCAGCATCTACACCATCGCGGTGCAGGCTGCCGGGGGACGCGACGAGAAGATACTAGCCAACTACTTCCCGCTAGTGCTTAAGCCAAACGTCCTCTCTTGGCTTATGCATTTGCCGGAGAACTCCGTTTCTTCGTGGGCGGATCTGTGCCACCAGTTTGTTGGCGCCTTCACGGGCGGCCACAAACCCCACGGCCAAGAGAGCGATCTCCACATCCTAGCCCAGAAGGAGGGAGAATCCCTGCGCAAGTACATCCAGAGGTTCAGCCGCGTGCAACACAACATTCCCGATGTCCACCCTGCCGCGGTTATCAGCGCGTTCCACCAGAACGTGCGTAACCGCCGCATGAGGGAAGAGATGGCCATGACCAAGATCCGGGATGTCAGCGAGCTCTACGCTCTAGCTGACAAGTGCGCGCGCGCCGAAGAGGGGAGGAGACTCCCCGGAGAGGATACTGGCGCAGGAGGAAGCGACAGCGAGGACGCCGCCCCGGCAAAGAAAAGCCGGCGGCGGAACAACAGAAAGAAGAAGAGCAAGGAAGTGCTGGTCGTCGAGCAGTCCGGCAAGGAGGCTCCCGCCAAGAAGGCACAGGCCGGCGGTTCCGGCAAGGAACCCGCCCCTGCAGCAGCGGCCGACAAGCAGGACGGCTCCGACAAGCAATACTGCAAGATCCACCGCACCAAGGGCCACGACCTTCAGAACTGCAAGCGAGTCGAGTACCTCGTAGAACAGCAGAAGGCTGAATACGAGCGTCGCGACAAGGAGAAGGCCCAAGGTGGCGGAGGAGAGCCCAGCAAGAAGCGGCCATTCAATGGCCGGGGAGGACGCCGTGGCAAAGCCAAGCAGCGGCAAGGTGACAGACCTCCCCGGGGCCGCGACAAGGATGAGGAAGAAGACGACGACGACGACATGGAAGAAGGAGATAACAGCGAGCAGGAGTTCCAGAAGGCCACATAAGTTTTGTGTGTCGACGGAGGCGCCTCTCTGCACACTTCCCACCGCCAACTCAAGCAGTGGGTGCGGGAAGTGAATGCAGCTGAGCCGCCCGTCGAGTCACGTAGGCTCCTGAAGTGGTCCAGCACGCCCATCATTTTTGACCTTGAGGATCACCCTGACCGCACAACGGCGGTCGGGTGCTTGCCGATGTTGGTCTCACCAACTATCCGCAACCTCAAGGTCACCAAAATGTTGGTTGACGGCGGGGCCATCCTGAACTTGATCTCCTCGGCTGTGATCAAGAAGCTACAGATCCCAAACGGCGAGCTCGAAGAAACCGGGTCGTTCCAAGGGATCAACCCGGGAAGGAGCAAGCCGAAGGGCAAGATTACACTGCCAGTGACCTTTGGCGGGGAACTTAACTTCAGGACGGAGAGGATAACCTTCGACGTTGCCGATATCCCATTGCCATACAATGGGATACTTGGCCGTCCTGCCCTCGCCAAGTTCATGGCAGCCTCCCACCATGCCTACAACGTACTCAAGATGCCGGGGCCGATAAGCGTCATCTCTGTCCCCGGCGACAAGAAGGACGCGCTTATCTGCGCCGACAAGATATACCGGGATGCAGCAGCCGCAGCAGAAAACAACACACTTGCCGCTGAAGCTCCCGGGGGGAAGACCAAGACCAAGTCCGGCAAGAGCTCTGGAGCCCACTCCGGCAAACGCACCTCTTCGGAGTGCTGCGCTGCCGTCGAGGACGCACCATCGAGCTCCACCGGCAAGTGCAAGAAAGGGATGGCAGCTCCACCGGCAACCAAGAAGGTGTCTGCCAAGGAGGACGGCACTGGTGGTACCTTCACCATCAGTGCTACGCTCGACAACAAATAGGAAAGCGCGCTCGTTGCCTTCCTGCGGGCGAATGTAGATGTGTTTGCGTGGCAACCATCTGACATCCCCGGCGTTCCCAGGAAGGTAATTGAGCACAAGCTTGCTGTTTGTCCTCATGCGCGGCCCGTTAAGCAGAAGGTCAGAAAGCAAGCCGTGGAGCGCCAAGAATTCATCGCCGAAGAGATAAAGAAGTTGGAAGCAGCAGGCCTAGTTAGAGGCGTGATCCATCCCACGTGGTTGGCCAATCCAGTTGTCGTACGCAAGGCCAATGGGAAGTGGAGACTTTGTATAGACTTCACTGATGTGAATAAAGCATGTCCCAAGGATCCATTTCCCTTGCCGCGTATTGACCAGATTGTTGACTCCACTGCCGGATGCGAGCTGCTTTCCTTCCTTGATGCATACTCAGGGTACCACCAGATTTTCATGGCCAAGGAAGACGAAGAGAAGACTGCATTCATTACTCCATGCGGCACATATTGCTTCATACGCATGCCCTTTGGATTGAAGAATGCAGGCTCGACATTTGCAAGGGTGGTGCACACTGCTTTTGAGCCACAGATACACAGAAATGTGGAAGCCTACATGGATGACATAGTGGTCAAGAGCAAGAGCAAAGATACCCTGATCCAAGACTTAGAGGAAACCTTTGAGAATCTGCGCAAGATACAGATCAAGTTGAACCCCGAGAAGTGCGTCTTCGGAGTCCCCTCCGGCAAGCTTCTCGGGTTCTTTGTGTCCCAGAGGGGGATTGAAGCCAATCCCAACAAGATCAAAGCCATCGAGCAGATTGAAGCCCCGAAGCGCGTCAAGGACGTAAGGAGACTTGCTGGTTGTGTGGCTGCCCTCAGTAGGTTCATTTCAAAGTCTGCAGAACGCGCCCTGCCTTTCTTCAAAATCTTGAAAAAGGCAGGTCCTATGAAATGGATTCCGGAAGCGGAGGCAGCGCTGCAAGACTTGAAAGAATACCTGTCCTCCACTCCAATACTTGTCGCACCTAGGCCACAAGAAAAGTTGCTGCTATACCTAGCAGCAACCAATCAAGTGGTTAGTGCTGCGTTAGTAGCGGAGAGGGAGGCAGATGAGGAATCCACATCACCGGCAAGCGAATCCAGCGACAAGCAGGGGGCTTCCCCGACAAGCTCTGGCCCCGACAAGGACAAGTCTGCGCAGGAACAAGGTGAAGTGTGAAGGAAGATGGTGCAGCGCCCCGTGTATTTTGTAAGTTCCCTCTTGCAGGGAGCTAGATCAAGATACTCTGGGGTGCAGAAGTTGCTGTTCGGCCTCCTCATGGCCTCAAGGAAACTGCGCCATTACTTCCAAGCACACGAGATAACAGTGGTCACTCGCTTTCCGTTGAAGAGGATATTGCAAAATCCCGAGGCAACAGGCAGGATCGTCGAGTGGGCACTAGAGCTGTCAAGCTTTGGTCTCAAGTTTGAGAGTACTTCAACTATACAGAGCAGAGCTTTGGCAGAATTCATAGCAGAATGGACCCCAACGCCAGATGAAGAAGTTCCAGAGACAAGCGTCCTCGTCCAAGAAGCGAGCAGTGAATGGGTAATGTACTTTGATGGTGCTTTCTCGCTGCAAGGCGCCGGTGCCGGCGTGGTACTCATAGCGCCCACCGGAGAGCACCTCAAGTATGTTGTCCAGATGCACTTTCCCAAGGAACAAGCGACGAACAATACTGCTGAGTATGAGGGCTTGCTTGCCGGCCTCAGAATTGCGGCCGAGCTTGGGATCAAGAAGTTGATTGTGCGAGGAGATTCACAGTTGGTGGTCCGGCAAGTGAATAAAAGTTACCAGAGCCCTTTGATGGAAGCTTATGTTGATGAAGTGAGGAAGCTTGAAGAACACTTTGAAGGTCTGCAAATGGAGCACGTCCCAAGAGCTCAGAATGATATTGCAGATGGCCTCTCAAAGTGTGCTGCAATGAAGTTACCTGTGGAACCAGGGACCTTCCTGCTCAAGCTAACTCAGCCATCCGTTACACCATCAGTTGGGCAAAGTAAGAAGAGAAAGTTGGTCTCCGGCGACTACTTGCCGGCGGATCTTCCAGAAGCCGCCGCCAAGGTCCCCAAGATCAACAACCAAAATGCTGAGGAACAGTTTGCTCCTGCAGATCCAGGGGTCTGTGCAGTTGAAGCAAGTGTTCCCGACAAGCCTTGCCCCGGCAGGCTTGTCGGGGGACCATCAGCTCCGGCGGAGCCGCAGGTTCTTGCCGTAGAAGATGAGGTTCCCGCAGCAGCCCTCATGCCTTTAGTCCTTGTTGTTGAGCCTCAGGCTCCAGCATGGGCACAGCAAATCGTCCGTTTTCTGCAAACTGGAGAACTTCCCGACGAGCCAGAAGAGATAGAGAAGATAACCAGGCAGTCAAGTATGTATCAGTTCGTTGACAATGAACTATACAGAAGAAGACTCAATGGTGTCAGGTTGAAGTGCATTTCCAGAGAAGATGGACAGAAGCTGTTGGCAGAGATACATGGAGGCATATGTGGCCACCACATTGGCGCAAGGGCACTTGCCGGGAAGGTGTTCCGGCAAGGGTTCTTTTGGCCAGAAGCCCTCCAAGATGCAACTGCACAAGTAACCAAGTGTGAAGCGTGCCAGTTCCATGCCAAGCAAATTCACCAGCCAGCTCAAGCTCTCCAGACGATTCCTTTGTCCTGGCCCTTCTCGGTCTGGGGGCTCGATATCCTCGGCCCCTTTCCCCGCGCAGTCGGGGGCTTTGAATACTTGTACGTTGCAATCGACAAGTTCACAAAGTGGCCAGAAGTGGAACCAGTGAGAAAGGTGACAGCACAGTCAGCAGTCAGGTTCTTCAGATCAATTGTTTGCCGTTTTGGGATCCCTAACAGGATCATCACCGATAACGGCACACAATTTACAAGCCGCACCTTCATGCAGTACGTCCAAGACCTTGGCGCCAAGGTCTGCTTCGCTTCTGTTGCTCACCCGAGGAGCAATGGTCAAGCGGAGAGGGCCAATGCTGAAGTGCTGCGCGGACTCAAGACAAGAACCTTCGACAGGCTGCGCAAGTGCGGAAGAAACTGGATAGAGGAGTTGCCGGCGGCTCTTTGGTCAATCAGAACGACACCAAGTCGAGCCACCGGACAGACACCCTTTGCTCTAGTCTATGGAGCAGAGGCAGTTCTCCCCACGGAACTCGTATACGGATCTCCTCGAGTGCTCGCTTATGATGAGCTCGAGCTCGAGCAACTGCGACAAGATGATGCATTGCTCCTTGAGGAGGAACGTCTCCAGGCTACTGTACGAGCTGCTCGATACCAGCAAGCCTTGCGTCGCTATCATAACCGCAAGGTCAAGGCCAGGAGTCTCGAGGAAGGCGACCTTGTTCTTCGGCGTGTTCAGTCCGCCAAGAATTCCAACAAGTTGACGCCGAAGTGGGAAGGCCCTTATCGGGTGAGACAAGTCACAAGGCCCGGCGCTGTCCGCCTTGAGACCGAAGAAGGCTTACCGGTGAGCAACTCCTGGAACATAGAGCATCTTCGCAAGTTTCATCCATAAGGCACGGTTGCCGTGATCCGCTCCGGCAACCACCTTTTGTACAAGTCTTGCCGCAGTTGCATGTAAACCTTTGTACAAAGCAAGGCGCAGATCCCGTGCATCAGTAAAGTTTTCGTGCTTCGCACTATTTGCCATTTCCATGCTTTTCTTTGTTATTTGCATGCATTGTTTGGCACCTTGTGCAACGCACATCCCCGGTAAGCACTAGCAAGCCGTGAGGCTATATACTTGTTTTCCCTCCTCTTTTTCTTTCCCTCTTAAGCAGAAGGAACATTCCTCGCGCACAAGTTTGCCAGGGGGGAAGGAGGTGGAGGATGAACCAAGTGCTGTTCAAGAAAGAGAAGCCTTGTCGGGGGACGAGCAATTTATGAAAGCTAAGTTACCAAAGTTTGAGTAATTCAAATTTTTAAATTTTAGTTGTCTTCCTTGAACAACCACACTTTGTATGGAAAACCTGTGCGCGGAGGAACCTACCCGTGGCTAGCCGCGCCCTTACTCTGTTTCGAGCACGCTCAACGGCTTAAGTGAGCTGCGACAAGTGTCGCGCCCTTACTTCGTTTTCGAGTTCGCTTAGCAGTTTAAGTGTGCTGCGACTAGCTGCGGCAAGGTTACTTGCCGACGAGGTCTTTTGCCAGCAGGCTGCTAAGAGTCCAGCACTCAGCGCTCGCGGCAAGGGCCCCTTGCCGGCAAGTCCCCTCAAAAGCGTAGGGTAGAAAGCATACAAAGTGGAGGACCAAAAGCAAGGGAGATAACACTGCATTGACTGATCAAAATAAGATTGTATATTACAAAGATAACTTGCCGTAATACTAATAGATTCTTGTCCATAACATGCCTTGCAGCAGCAAGGAAAACAGAAAGAAAGAAATCTAATCTACGCGGTCGCCTTCACGCCTTGTGATCTTGTTCACCTTGGCGACGATGTGGGCAACCTGCGCCTTCAACGCCTCCTGATCAGCGTCGTCCGGCAAGGTGCGGAGGACGTTGACGAGGTTAATGCCGGGGTTGCAGTAGACGATTTTCGTCAAGACACGCTCCAAGGTGCCCATGCAGAGCCGACGCGCCTCGTCGGCCAGCTGCACGGGGATCTTCTCCTGCAGCCTCGCAAGCGCCGGCGCGATTCCCCTGAAGAACAGGCTCAACTTGGCGCTGTGGGGGAGGTTCTCGTCCGGGGAGTACGCAAGATGCTCCGCCCTCAGCGCCACCATCTCCTTGTCGATATTGGCAGCGGAGGTGACCAGATCGTTAGTCCACTGCTCCACCGCCCGGCTGAAGTTGTTCGCTGAGACGGCGGCGCTCTCCACCAAGTTCCGCTCCTTGCGGAGCTCGTCCTTCAGCTTCGTCTCGCGGTCCCGGGCGGCGTCGAGCGAATCAGTCAGAGTGGAGACCTTCAACTCTAAGTCAGCAATCGAGTCCTTGGCGGCAGTGAGCTCGTCACCTTTCTTGGAGAGACGTACCTGCAAGTCAGAGTTGGTGTGGGCATCTTTCTCCCGCTCCACATTGAGCGCGGTGACTCTGTCCTCGCTCGCCTTCAGGTACCGCTCCAGCTGCTCCACCTTAAGCTCCAGGTCCTTCTTGGCGGTCTCCGCGGCGGCTGCGGCGGCCTTCGCCTCCTTCAGGGCCCTGCCAATGGCCTGCTCCCAGGCGGTGAGGTCGTCCTCGTGGGCGTCGAGGTCGACCTTCCGCTGGTTGAGCACTCCTTCTCGCCGGGACAGCTCCTCGGCGGCCAACCGTTGCTGCTCGTCCACCTCGGCCTTCTCCAGGAGGAAGGCTTGCTGCGCTTCGGCAAGCCCTTCACGCTCCTCCGCCAAGTTGTGGAGGGCTGCCTGGTTGGCGGCGCGGAGCTCCGCGGCGCGCTTTTCCAAATCAGCTCCGGCCTTGGCGGTGAGAGCTTCCCGAGACTCCAGCTTCGCCTGCCTGGCCCGGTACAGGGCCAGGAGCCGGCGAAGGAGCTTCTCCTCTTCGGGCTCGTCAATACCGCCGGGCGCTTCAACAACCTTCAACCCCGCGGAGGCGAGGACCTTTCCATCGTAGGTCTCTCCCTCCACGGGGGCTCGCGACGAGGACGCCCACGGGACTTGTATGAAAACCCCATTGGGGGCTTCCAGGTAGACGCCCTGCCCGGCCGTGGAGGCGGAAGGGTCGGTGGCCGGTGCAGCGCTTGACGCTCCTGCTGCCTCCGACCAGCAGTGTGGTCGTCGGCCCCTTCCCCAGCCGCGGCGTCTGCGGGCGGGGCGGTCTCTTCAGCGGCAGGCTCGTCGGCTCCAGCCATGCCCTCAGTGGCAGTGGCGTTGCCACCGTCGCCTTGCACGCCCTCCTCGCCGGCGGTCTCCGTCTCCATCCGCTCCGGTGCAGGAGGATCTAGCAGAAGAAAAAGGAAAGAAAGAGTCAAGCAAATATCCAAAAAGACAAGTTCAAAAAGAAGAAATTACAAGACTCACCTTCGCGGACTTCTTCGACGACAGGGTCCCTCGCCGGGGAGTTCTCCCTTGGCGGCGGAGCAGTGACCCCTGCTGGCGGAGGGTCGCCCGTGCCCTCCCTTGGCGGGGTGCTCACCCTTGTCGGGCTGCTCACCCTTGGCGGGGTACTCGCCCTTGGCGGAGTACCGGTCCTTGGCGGAGCGTTCTCCCTCGCCGGAGAGTTCACCCTTGGCGGGGAGGGTGGAGCAAGTAGCTCGTCGGGGGCGACCTCCTGGCGCTCCTGCGGCTGCGGCTCCACTTCTGCACAGAACAAACAAGATATCAGATGAAGATGATCACCTCAAGCGCGCCCGTCAAGCAGAAAGACAAAAACCAGACTTACGCTGGGGGCTGCACTGGGGGCTGCTCCTCGGAGCAGCAGGTTGATCCGGCAAGTTTGCCGCTGGCACGTCTCCGGTCGCCGCGGCGGGCGAGTCGTCTTCAACCTCGACCACAGGGATCTTGGCCCTCTTCGCCATCCGCTGGGCCAGGGTCCTGAGAGCAAAGCAAAACAAGATCAGAATCAACAAGGAAAATCAAGACAAAATCAAAGAAATTACAAGTTGCAAGTACTTACTCCTCTTCATCGTCGTCGGAGCTGAGGGCGGAGAAGTCGAAATCCGCCTGAGGTGCTCCCGCGCGAGGAGCAGGAGGAGAAGGCTCCCTCGGGCGCTTGGCAGTCTTCAGGGCTGTGGGCTGCGAAGACCCAGCCTCCATCGTCGCCGAGGGCCGAGGAGCAGAAGGGGCAGCCGTTCCGCTCCGGGAGGATCCCCCTCCGCTTGGCGCTGGTGCACGGGGCGCCTCCTTGACGACTTTGCTCGTCCTGGTGGCGCGCGTTGCATGGCACGCTGGCTGCTGTCGAGGCGCCTGCGGCCTCGTCGCCGTAGCCGCCTTGCGGAGGCGCTTCCTCGGTTGTTGCGTAGGACTTGCCGGAGGTGGGGAGTTCTCTGAAGACGAGGAGGCATCGTCGTCAAGTCCCAGAGATCCACCGGGGCCTTCATCAGCCTCGACGTCCTCCTCCTCCTCCCCGACAGGCCCGCTGGACCCAGCACCATGCCCGGCGGCCTCGCTCCCTCCGGCAACCTCGCTCCCTCCGGCAACCTCGCTCCCTCCGGCGACCTCGCTCTCTCCGGCGACCTCGCTCGTCCCGGCAAACTTCAGGGAAGGCACCCCGGCAAACTCCTCGGGCGGAAGCTTGAGCAGCTTGAGGATTTCCGCCTCCTCTGCTTGGCTCACCGCATCCGCGGCCTGTGCCTCGTCCACAGTGTATCCAAACTCGTCCGCCGCTGCGGCTGCAGCGGCCTCCTCCATCCTGGAGGCGATGTAAGCTATATCCCGTGCCGTAGTGGCCCGGGTGAGTCCCTTGTTCTCCTCGGTGTTTTTGGGCGTCTCGACCAAGTTGTCAAAGAAGCTCAGCACAGTATCCGGCGGAGGCTCTATACAAGTGGGGACGGCGCCGTGGGAGTCGCACGCAGGCATCATCGCGCGCAAGGAATCGCGGGCGGTGCTGTTGCATAGTGGCACCACTCCCCGGGAAGGTCTGAACCACTCCGGATGGGCTGGGTCATGCTTAAAGAGTTCCTGGACCATCCCCTTCAACTCCAAGGCAGTGAAGTTATAGTTTAATCCAGGGCGCAACCTCATGATATCCGCCGCATTGCCGAATTCCCAGGCGGCCCTCTTCCTTTCTTGTAGAGGGGCAATGCGGCGACGGAGGAAATCTACCCCAACCTCTCCGATGGTTAGATTGGCTACCCGGAGACGGATAATCCTGATGAGGGCAATACTGAGCTTATTGTCCTCCGGGGCCAATTCGCTCCAATTCCTACCGCGCACTATGGCTGTTGTGCGCGGCGCAGTGAAGGGCTCCGGCTTATCTTCCACCACCCAGCACCAATCTGCTCTCCACTCCTCCCACTTGCCGCGGAGTTCTCCCTTCAGGTACGAATCCTTCTTGTTCAGCCTGAAGATCCAGGAGATGCCGCCGGAAAGGGGAGCGCCTGATTCTACTCTAGGCATGAAGAAGTGGCGGAAAAGGGCTACGTTTGGATGAATCCCAACATAGTTTTTGCACAGATGTACGAAAACGGCCATCGTAAGGATGGCGTTGGGGGTGAAATCTAGGAGGTGGAGGCTGTAGGTGTTCATGATATCGCAAAAGAACTCCGAGAACGGAGGGCACAGTCCACAGTGGAAAAATGCAGCGAAGATGAAATACCCGCCGGGGAACATATCTTTGGCGATGGCGGGGAAGACATGGGTGCGGGGGTGAGCTTTGGTCTCCCTCGCCCAGAACAAATAATATTTGTCCCGTAGCTCCCTCGGACCAAGCCTTGGCGCGAAGACCACGCTCCTCTTCCGCAAGGCAGCCAGCTTCGCCGCCTGCTCAGACTTCTCCTTCTTGGCCTTGTCGCTCTTGGCCTTATCGCTTTTGGCCTTGTCGCTCTTCGGAGCCATGGCGGAGGCGGCGAGGGAAGAGGCGAGGAGCTCGACGGCGCCGCAGATGCGGAAGACGGCGGAGGAGGGGGGCGGGGGCAAGAAGCAGCGGAGGTTTTCTGGAGAATGAAGACGCAATTAAGACGATGGAGGGAACTGCCCCTGCTTCCTCTGCTTTTAAGGGGGAAGTGGGGGACGCTCCGCATTTCCCATTAAAGAACAGGCCACGATCTCTCCCACGACGCCGCAATCGACGCGTGCCGTTAGGGAGGGATGCAACGGATACGGAAGGGGATACGGCTTGCCATGGGCCGCGTGTGCCCGTGCACTGTTATGGGCCTGGCCCAACAGCGCTCGGCACCGTGTGTGGCCCAGGCCCGGGGGCTCCTGTCGGTGTACTAAGATAGGGGTACCTTAGTACCCCAACTTGTGCACGGGCAGTAGCAGCTTCCCGCGGCCAGGCTTACCACGTGCTCGCCGGAAACCTTTCTGGTCCCTATGAAGCCATTCAAGAACAAAGTATACAAGTCAGAAGATCAAGGCCCTGGCAAGAGGAGCTTGCCGGGAAGGCCGCGCCAGGCTCAAGGTTAACATTTTAGCGCAAGACCCTGGCAAGAGGAGCTTGCCAGGGAGGTCAAGGAACACATATCTCAAGAGACGCCTTGGCGCATCATGCGCCCCGGCAGGACCCGGGGAGCGACAAGCTTTTGGGCCCGGCAAGATCATAGCCCCGGTAAGGTGCTTGCCGGGGAAACCTACGTTGTGTGCCCGCGCTCCAGCTCATCTGCCCATGCGTCGCCCTGGGGCCCTTCCAGGGACGCGCGGCGGACGGCTGTGCAGCCTGGGGCACACGGTGGCAAGCCACGGTGACGAGGCTACCGCCGTGGCGAACGGAGAAGCATGGACGGACACTTTTGGGGTCGACGGCGACGGGCATTTAATGCCCTTGTCCCCCACTGTCAAGGTTAGGTGAAGACCACTGTTCATCCACTGTTCATGCACTATTCACGCACTATTACAACTACCACCAAAATTACACTTTTACCCTCCTCTACGTTGACACTTGTCGGTGACCCCTTGAGCTATAAAAGGAGGCCCATGCACAACGTAGAAAGGGTTCGAAACCTAGACAACTCTCTCGCTCGGTGTAGCTAGTACTGTATCTCTCCAAGCTCCCGAGCCCAAGAACTCAATACAACCTAAGGCAGGAGTAGGGATTTACGCGTCCGCGCGGCCCGAACCTGGGTAAACTGCCCGCGTGCGCTCCTCGATCTGCTCTCCGTGCTCCCTCCGCTCCCTTACCGCAACGTAGAAGGGGCTCCGGTCCCATAGGTGCTCGTGGGAGGACAGTTTCCCCCGACACACAATCACCGTAGTACCGCATCAGAGGATACCTGCGCCCACAGAAGCTATGAATACCGCCCTAGCCGAGATTAAGAAGATGATTGGAGAGATGGACTTAGTTTCATGTTGCTATGACAAAGCTGAACTTAATTTCATCTTGTTATGTTATCTATATGATCTTTGTGAACTTAGTTCTGTATGCCTTTATGTGGTAAATAAGCATGTTTAATTTTCTTACATATGAGTCTGCATTTTTAGTGTTGGTAATGTGTGATCTCCGTGTTGTTAATGTGAGGTTGCACGAATAGTATTCTATTGATTTTTAATCTCACATCTATGAACACAACAAATGAATGACAAGAATGATCTCATTGGGATCCCCGAGTGCGACTACTTAAAGAGGACTACAAATATTTTACGATAATTTCTGTGCATATTTCCTTCTGAACTTGCATTTTCATATGGTTAGTGTTCTTTTCTGAGAAGAGTTCATGGAATATTATAATGACATTTGGTGAGGACTAAGTATCATTCTAATAAAATGAGTTCAAAACTTTAAAAACCTAGTTAAATGTATCAAACGGACGAGATATTGAATGCTTATGGGATCCATTATTTGCGACAAGGCAACTGACTCTATATTGCGCATGCATCAAACAAATATTTTGCTGGCACACAAACCTTGTTTGCATGTTGCAATGGCAAGCTTGTATTGTGCCCTTGCTTCTAATTTGTAGGGTGTTTCTTGTATTTTCCGTCGAAGTGTTTTAAATTAGTAGTATACAAGGCACTTGGGCAGGAGAAATACAAGTTGCTCCCTACAAATGAGAAGGCAAAGGCACAATATGAACTTGCGGCTGTCGCCTGGGAACAATGTTTTTGTGGGAGGAAAATCTTTGCTTGGTGTTTGTGAAAGATAGGGCTAGTTGTTCCTTCACAGGTAGTGAATCAGGTGATTGTTTAATACCTCGTTTATCTGATTCATCATGTTAGTTTTTTGAGTCTTTTGGCTCATTTTGTTAAAATGATACACAACCTTCCTCTGATGTTCTTATTTCATGAGCAACACTATATATGTTACCGTCAAAGTAGATCCTTTGAATGTTAATGTATATAATGTTGAACTCTTCCATCCATCCTAGCAACACCCATATTCTAGTCGAGTACTAGTGAATTGCTGAGTTTCCTAGGATAGGGTTGAGGATCAGTGTCATCTCTCTGAAGATGATTCGAGTTCACATCTGTATCTTTGGAGCATTAGTTGTTCTTCTTCTGCAATAGTAGTACAATAAGGCAAAAGACTTAACAAGCTAGCTAGATGAATCAGTCGCAAAAGACTTAACAAGCTAGTTAGATGAATCACACAGATGGGATATTGAATGTTGATGGGATCCACTATTTGCGGAATGGCAACTTGCTCTTTCTCTTTCTTTCATACGCCTCGAACACAGATTGATCAGGTTTAATACCTCGTCTATTTGATTTATCAGGTTTGCTCTTTGAGTCCTTTGACTCATTTTGTTAAGGGTCTATCTAGGGCACATCTAGATGTGCTCTAAAATGGTACACAATCTTCGTCTGATGTTTTTATTCTATGAGCAACACTATTGATGTTACCATCAAAGTAGATCCTTTGAATGGTAATGTATATAATGTTGAACTCTTCCATGCTTCGAGCGTAGCAAAACCCATATGCTAATCAAGTACTATTCAATTACTAAAATACTAATTATGTAGTGTGAACATTCATGCATAATCTTAAATTGCGTTTTGTTTATATTGAATTTCTTAAATTAGTTTTTTTGCAAAATGCAGTCATGTCAGCACAATTGTTGTCGTGGCTGCATTTTTTTTATTTAGCATGCCTAAGCTTTGAGTGGCAGGCGCTCCAGTAAGAATGCCATTGCAATAAGAATAAGTTGTGGCGGGCACGTAGACATTGCTCACCACTGCCAATATTCTATTATTGGCGGGAAAACTCCAGCACTCGCCATTGATGAGTCTCTACCAGTGGCGAGCGCCCGCCCGCCACTGATGTGGTCATAGTAGTGGCGGGAGGTCGGTGGTGGGCGCCTTTAGGAGTCGTGCCCGCCATTGTTGGCCTTTTCCCAACCGCCACTACTAGGCATTCCTGCAGTAGTGGCATAGTTATGATGATCATCCAAGGCATAATCAATATATATGCATTACATCCCTGACAAGTAGACTATTAATCCAACTGCATCTACTACTATTACTCTAGCCCAAGACCGCTATCCAGCATGCATCTCAAAGTATCAATTTCATACAAATAGAGTAACACATTAAGCAAGATGACATAATGTAGACAAAGCAATATGACCGAACCCCGTCGTTTTATCCTTAGCAGGAAAAGTACAATACGTGCCTTTACCCCTTTGTTATAGAGCAAGATCATCGCAAGATTAAACCTAGTACTATGCACCACTCCCTCTGAAGATCTACTCATCTAATTGTCCAAATAAGACTTATAGATTGAAAAGCATGCATAGCTATAAAATTACGCAACAAAAGAGATCTCAAGAGATTCAAATAACATAAATGAATAATCTGATCATAAACCCACAATTCATCGAATTCCAACACACACACACCGCAAAGTTTACATCGGATTGATCTTAGAGGAGATCACTGTATTAAAGATCAAGAGAGAGAGAGAGAGAGAGAGAGAGAGAGAGAAAGCCATCTAGCTACTATTATGGACCCGTCAGTCCTAAAGGAACTACTCACGAATCATCATGGAGGCAACAAGCTTGATGTAGATTGCCTCCCCAATGGTTCCCCCTATGACATAGTACAGGAAAAGCCTTCCAGATGGGATTGCTTTGGAATAGAGGCTTGCAGCGGCAAAAGATTTGTTCTGGGTCTCGCTCCGAGGATTTTGGAATATATGTGAATTTATAGGGGGGCACAATCTTGGATGGTGGCCCTACCCCTCAGGGCACGCCACCTAGGCTTGTGGCCCGCTTGTGTGTCTTTTGGTCTCTCCCTGAAGCTTCTAGGATCTCTCATGTTCCAGTAAAAATCACCGTAAAGTTTCATCATGTTTGGACTTCAGTAGGTATGGTTTGTCTGTGAAACAAAAAAACATGAAAAAGCACACATAAGTGATAATATAATAACATGAAACAATAAAAATCATCGTAAAGTTTCATCATGTTTGGACTTTAGTAGGTATGGTTTGTCTGTGCTAAGTTAATAGGTTAGTCCATAAAAATAATATAAAATGTCATATAAAGCACACATAAGTGATAATATAATAGCATGCAACAATAAAAAATTATAGATACGTTGGAGACGTATCAGCATCCCCAAGCTTAACTCCCGCTCGTCCTCGAGTAGGTAAATAATGAAGACATACTTTTAGATGTGACATGCTACCTAACATGTTCATTGAGCATGCATACATTTGCGGTAGGAATGATTGGAAGTGAGTGATTTAAGGCAATAGTCTACCAATTTGACATCAAAACAATAATACATAAGAATACTAGCAGACAATCACTACCTTTCAAAATATAAATGCTAAAGAACGTTATCCCTACCCACCTAACACAAAGATATCCATCATGAACACCTTGGTGCCAAACCAAGCAATTAAATCATACTTTTTCTTGCTCGAGCTTTTTCAACTCCCATGCAATACTTGAGCGTGAGTCATGGACGTAGCACTTTGGATGTCAAAGAGAATGGTGATTGGGGTTTATAAGGGAAGACAAAAATATAAGAAAGTCTCACATCAGCGAGGCTGGTAGATAGGCAATGGAGAGGCCTTACAATATATGTTAATGCGAGGAGTGGGGATTGCCATACAACATATGCACTAGAGCTATAAGTGTATGAAAGCTCTCTATATGAAACTAAGTGGGTATGCATCCAACTTGCTTGATCATGAAGACATCGAGCATTTGAGGAAGCTCGTCATTGGAATATACAAGCCAAGTTCTAATAATGTAAAAATCCCACTAGTATATGAAAGTGAAAAATTACGGAGACTCTCTATATGAAATACATGGTGATACACTGAAGCACAAGTATGGAAAAGGGTAGTAGTGTGCCCCTTTTTTTTAATTAACAGCCTCACATACCTCATCCCCACTTTTTCAAGGAATCATAAGTCTCCTCCAATTTATTTCCTCACTGGTAGGAGCAACACTCTAATAATGATGATCATCACACTTTAATATACTTACAACTCGATAAACTAAAAAATATGACTACATATGAATGCATCTGTCAGTTTACCAGGATTTGCAATGATCTAGCGTAACATGTATAACAATAATGAATGGTGGCTTTGCCACAAAATATCACGTCAGCTCTATATGATCATGGAAAGCAATATGACAATGAATGCTCAAGTCATGTAAATAGTCGGTTGAATTTGCATGGCAATATATCTCGGAATGACTATGAAATACCATAATAGGTAGGTATGATCGTTGTCTTGAGGAAGGATATAATAAGGCTTATGAGTGAAAGAGCGTACCATTTCACAGGATTTGGATACACTGGCAAAGTTTGCACCAAGTCTTGAGGTGAGAACGGGCAATGCACGGTACCGAAGAGGCTAGCAAATATGGATAGGTGGAAGTGGTTAGAGTGTAAAAACTCACATTAGTCATAAAGAACTCAAATACTTATTGTGATATCCTATTAGCCCTCAAAGCAAATCATAACCTGCATTCCCCTAGGGGGAGGTTGGGAGGAGTTCAACATCATGCCCCCCATCCGAACAACACAAAGGATATTAATCAAGAATAAATCATGATCCAACTTCCTAGCTATGCCAAGACCAACACATTCATGAATACGAAATCACAAAGCTTAACACCAATATTCTTACTAAACTAAGATCATCCACTAGTACACGCTCATATTACCATCTCTATATCGCAAAGCTATTGCAAGGATTCAAACGCAACATATTCAGTGATCGACATGCAAGATTTTATTATACCACCATTGTATACCTATCATTCTTGGACTAAACATATAACTCATGCAAATTACCACTTCCTATTTAAATCTCAAAATATACAAGTGAAGCAAGAGAGTGCAAATAATTTCTGTAAAATATATCTTGTCATGCTCAAACAAATATAAGTGAAGAACATGAGCAATTGCCTCAACTCAAAAGGTATAAGTGAAGATGAATGAGCATTCTATAAAATTGAGATGAATGTGTGTCTCTAGTAATAGGTGTGATTAGGAGACAATGATTGTCGAAACAAGCAAACAAAACAAATAAAATCAAAAGACGCTCCAAGAAAAACACATATCATGAGAAAATAAAAATATATCTCCAAGTGAATTTACCGACAGATTGGAGACACAAGAGGAGATGCCTTTCGGGACATCCCCAAGCTTAGTTGCTCGAGTCTTCTGTGAATATTGCCTTGGGGTGCCTTGGGCATCCCCGAGCTTAGGTTCTTGCCACTTCTTATTCTCATTCCTTCGTCATGCCACCCAAAACTTGAAAACTTCGGCCACACAAGACTCAATGGAGCTTGTGAGATGAGTTAGTATGATAAATAATAAATCATTTACTTTGTGATTATTCCCACATAATACCTAATGTATTCTACCACTCTATGAATTATACCCCCAATATAGGCATTACGCCCGTTACAACTAGATCGTTAATCCAACTGCATCTACCACTATTAATCCACCCCAAGACCGCTATCCAGCATGCATATCAAAGTATTAAGTTCATACAAATAGATTGATGCATTAAGTAAGATGACATACTGTTGACAAAATATGACCAATCAATATGATCAGACCCTGTCATTTTATCCTTAGCAACAACAATACAATTCATGTCTTTACCACTCCTGTTGCACAACAAGATCACCGTAAGATTGAACCTCACCACTCCATCTGAAGATCTACTCATCTGATTGGCCAAAGAAGACTTATTGATCAGAAAGCATAACAATACGTCTCCAACGTATCTATAATTTTTAATTTTTCCATGATGTTATAGTATCAATCTTGGATGTTTTATATACATTTTCTAGCAACTTTATATCATTTTTTGGGACTAACCTATTGACATAGTGCCAGTTGCCGTTTTCTGCTTGTTTTTTACTTTGCGTAATATCAATATCAAACAAAGTCCAAATGCAATGAAACTTTTTGGAGAGTTTTTCCTGGACAGAAGACACCCAGGGAGCCAAGAGACCACACGGGGGAGGCCCGTGGGGCCCACTAGGCAACAGTGCGCACCTAGGGGGGCTAGGTGCGCCCTGGTGGGTAGTGGAGCCCACATGACCCTTTTCCATCGACCTCTAGCTCTATAAATACCAGAATATTGTAGAATCCCTAGAGTCGACGATATATTTTTCCAGCCGCAGCAAGTTCTAGAACCACGAGATCCAATCTAGAGGCCTTTTTTAGCACTCTGCCGGAGGAGAACACGATCACGGAGGGGTTCATCATCCTCATTGGTTCTCCTTTCGATGATGCGTGAGTAGATTACCACGGACCTACGGGTCCGTAGTTACTAGCTATATGACTTCTTCTCTATTTTTGATCTTCAACACAATGTTCTCCTCGATGTTCTTGGAGATCTATTTGATGTAACTCTTTTTTTGCGGTGTGTTTGTTGACATCCGATGAATTGTGAGTTTATGATTAGATCTATCAATACATGATTATTATAGCCTCGTATTTCTTCCTTCTTTGATATTTTGGTTTGGTTTGGCCAACTAGTTTAATTTATCTTGCCATGGGAAGATGTGCTTTGTAATGGTTTCAATCTTGCGGTGCTCAATCTCAGTGACAGAAGGAGACATGACACACATGTATCGTTGCTATTAAGGATAACAAGATGGGGTCTATTCCTACATGAATAGATCTTGTCTACATCATGTCACCATTCTTATTGCATTACTACGTTTCTCCATGAACTTAATACGCTAGATGCATGCTGGATAGCGGCCGATGTGTGGACTAATAGTAGTAGACGTAGAATCGTTTTAGTCTACTAATCTTGGGCGTGATGCCTATATACATGATCACCGTCTTGGATATCGCCATAATTACTTGCTTTTCTATCAATTACCCAACAGTAATCTGTTTACCCATCGTATGCTATTTTCTCGAGAGAAGCCGCTAGTGAAATCTACGGCCCCCGAGTCTATTTCCTATCGTATATTTTCATATCTATTCGACCAAAAACCCAAAAATACTTTGTTGTGTTTTATTTGATTTTATCTTATTTGCATCTATCAATCTATTTATTCATCATATCTCAATCCCGTTGAGGGATTGACAACCCCTCTATGCGTTGGTTTGGAAGATTTGTTGTTTGTGTGTGTTTACATAGTGTTGCCTGGTTCTCCTACTTGATTTATAAGCTTGGTTTCATAACTAAGGGAAATACTTACCTCTGTTGTGCTGCATCATCCCCTCCTCTTCGGGGAAATACCAACGCGGATCACAAGTAGCACATACATATCTATAAGATTACGCAACCAAAAGAGATCTCAAGAGACTCACATAATATCAATGGATATTCTAATCATAAACCCAAAATTCAACGGATCCTAACAATCACACTACAAAGATTACATCAGATTTATCTCAAAGCAGATCATTATATTGAAGATCAAAAGAGAGAGAGAGAGAGAGAGAGAGAGAGAGAGAGAGAGAAGCCATCTAGCTACTACTATTGACCCATAGGCCCTGAAGGAACTACTCGCACATCATCATGGAGGCAACAAGGTTGATCAAGATTGCCTCCCTAATGGTTCCCCACTCCGGCAGAGTACCAAAAAAGGCCACCGAAGGTTGATCATCATGCGGCAGAAGAATTCTTTTGGGTCTCGCTCCGAGGGTTTTAGAATATATGGGAATTTATAGGCCAGAAATTAGGGCAAATGGAACATCGGGGGCCCACAAGCTTGCATGGTGTGCCCTACCCCCCAGGGCACGCCACCTGGGCTTGTGTCCCCTCATGTGTCTTTTGGTCTCTCCTCGAAGCTTCTAGGGTCTCTTATGTTTCAGAAAAAATCACCGTAAAGTTTCATTGTGTTTGGACTTTGGTAGGTATGGTTTTTCTGCAAAACAAAAAATATGCCAAAAATAGGAACTCACACTGGGGACTATGTTAATATGCTAGTTCATAAAAATAATATAAAATGGCACATAAAGCATACAAAAGTGATATAATAGCATGAAACAATCAAAAATTATAGATACGTTGGAAATGTATCTGTGGGACAGACAATGGCTTCATCTCAGCAACCCCCTGCATCTCCCACGCGGGGGATTACTCACGCATGAGATGGTAATGACCACAAACATTAAGATCAAATTGGGGAAACCACCATATCAATGATATTGCAAATTATCGCAATAAGATAAATGACTGATTCGATCTCAATCTTTGATAAGTTATGAATAAAGTCGCAAATCCTATCCTTACAAGTTAGGACTACTCTCTCTGTGGCGATAGTCTAGATGAATGAAGGGGGGTGTGATGTGGAGAAAGCCGGAATGGATCTAAGTGAGTTCTTCTCTCCTGGATGTTTTCCTAGTGTTCTGATGGTGACTACGATGTGTTCCTTTCCTATCTTTTCCCTCCCCCTTTATGATAGTTGTTTCAGTAGATTAGAGGAAGGCAGTGGCTGGTACAAGTTCTTGCGACACTGTCTTCTCTCTTGGTGCACTAGAAACACTTCCGCCTAAAGGGGGGATTATCCCTCGCCGTCCCATTTCTAAAGATATTGATCCATTCCTTTCAACATGTTTGGACCTACACAACAAGTAAGGAAACAAGGTTCTTCATTCTCAAAGTGTTGTCGCTAGTGAAAAGGCGAGAACCAACAAAACCCTTTCAAAATCGATCAAATACCCAATTGATAGTATCAAAATATGGAGTTAACAACTACTAAGGTTCTCGATAAGGTGATATCAAACTACACCCAATGGCACACTAAAAGAGTTTCAACTGGTAAGAAGGTAAATTATGTTGTGGAGATCTCTTTCTTGACTAAAAAGGTTAATATGATTTTTTCTATGCATGCTTCTAAACATGTTCCTAATGATCTTAAAGATGTTTCTATTTTTGCACTTGTTGAACAAAATAATGATCAAGTGGATGTGTTTTTGGCAATAACTATGGTAGACTGTATCCTCAAAATTCTAATGGCAATTCTAGTTCTTATGATAATGTAAAAAAGCTAGCAAAAACCATGCCTATTACACATGCATATAGGAAAAAGGACACATCATAGAAACCAAGTGCGGCATACCCCGAGCAAGAGAGAAAAACAGCAGGAGCATCGAAGGGAAGAAATGGCTCACCTCAAACAACATGTGCATACGAAGAACAAAGTAGAGGTTATCGAGACCTGGGACAACGAGGAACACAAAAGGACAGTGAGAAAGAAGAAAAGGCACGCCATAGCCAAGAGATGGGAAAACAGTTCCAAAGCTTAGCCTGTGTGAGTAGCTAACGGGGCGATAACACCGTCAACGACAAACAGAGCACGGACAAAAACCAGAGGTGCTACAAAAATTTAACGAGGCGACGAACACCGTGACGCAAGCCCATGCAAAGCGAAGTGAGAGGAAGCCTAGTGTGCATCACGCCCGTTGAATGACATAAACACTGAATTTATAGGAAGACGCGATGGTCCTAGTAAAAAGGCCGAACACTGAAAGGATCGATACGTTCGACTAGAGGGGGTGAATAGGAGAATACAAATTTTAATCTTTCTTGTCAATTTTAAGGCTTAGCGGATAAATAGGGTTCACTAGATATGCAACTAGGTAAATGCAACCTATATGACAAGCAATCTCCAAGCTAAATATGCTAGGCAACAAACTAAGTAGCAAGCCAATAAGCATACAAAGCAAAATAAGGTACGGGAAAGGATTAACCACAAGTGAGACGAGGACGCCAATTTTATCCCGAAGTTCACTCTTCTTTTGGGAAGAGGTACTCCCTGTTCGGAGCAGTGCCGGAGCCAAAGCTTGCGGAACGCCACCAAAGGCTCACCGTAATCACCTTCGAGTCACCCCTAATAGATGAGCCTCGAATCACTCGGGGTTGGTCTTGAATATGACCACCACACCTTTACAAACTTCTCTAGAGCACACCATAAGCAAGGAAGCTTCCGGAGGAATCTCTAACCACCTAGGAGCCCAAGCTCCAAGAGTAACAAGTAAATGGTGGACAAATACTGAGGGGAACACAAATTGGTTTGGTCAAAGTATAGATCGGGTCTTGCTCTCCCAATCCCCAAAGTTTCAACAAGTTTGGGTGGAGGGGTTGAGAGTAATGAGAAAATGGAGGTGTAGCAATGGTGGAGCTCAACAAGACATTAGGGTTAAAGGTTGGAGGTGGAAGAAGGGAGCTTTTATAGTGTTCTTGGTCGGGTGGGGATATTTGCCCATTGGACCTGTGCGCACGGGCCAAGTTAGCCCTGTGCGCACGGGGTGTCCAGTGGAATTCCTACCACCCCGTGCGCATGGGGGTCCAGGACACCATGTGCACGGGGTGTCCAGTGATTTTCACACACCCCGTGCGCATGGGGGTCCAGGACCCCGTGAACATGGGGTGTCCAGTAACTTTCGTGGTACCCCATGCGCACGGGGGTCAGAGATCCCGTGCACACAGGGTGTCTAGAAAGTTACTAAAGAACCTCACAGGACACCGTGATAAAGCACAACTCAACGAGGAAGCAAGATGGAGGTGTGGGCAAATAGGAGGCATTCCCACACGACATTTATTCCACAATGACCCCTCTTATTAGTGCGGTTTTTCCTATGACTCAAAAACGAACCAAACAAAAATCTTCAAGTCGTCGGTAAACCATGTCTTATCCTTTTTGAATTTGGGGGGGGGGGGTCAACCAACCCCAATGGAATCTTCATGGAACCAATATCCTGAGATGGACTTTAGCAACCGATATTAGTTCCTCTAATTATATTGTCATCACACCAAAATATACTTATGTGCCACATGCACTTTCAATCTCCCCCTTTTTGGTGCATTGATGACAACATGATTAGGACATGGCAAAAAAAGGATATAACAACGAAGGTAGCCATGACACAATAGTTGATCATGAGAGCTCCCCCTATATGTGTGCATGGATAGAATGATATGCTTGAGTATGCATCAAGCACACACATATGATGCTCCCCCTAGATCATTATTGTCAAGGCATGAGATCAACAACATAAAAACTATAACAGTGCCTAGAACTCATGCAATGGTGTGGTGAGCAAGTAACAAGAGACAACATAATAATAACATGATGATATAGGACAAGATGTACAAACCATAAGCATAGATAAGAACATAAGAAGATTAGTCTCACATACTAACAGGAGGTAGCTCACAACCACACCACGAAAGCTTTTACACAATAATGTACTCCCATTTACCTACAATACAATCATGCAAATGGTTGTGGCAGAGTGGGTGCACTATGAAGACCAAGGTATTTGGCTGGTTGCTATTCATTGACAAACTAAACACAAAGGACATGCTAGTTAGAAGACATTCGAGATCCAGCCAAGATGATAATCTCTGTCTCATTTGCAATGAGTATGTGTATGAGGACAGGATTCACCTGTTCTTTAATTGCAAATTCAGCTCCAGAGTATGGAATTACTTGGGCATTGACTGGAATGGAGGTTCTGAAATACAACAGTGTATCATTCATGCTAAAGCCAGCTTCAGGCATCCCTTCTTCTTTGAAGTTTCGCTAACAGCTGCATGTAATATATGGATTCTACGAAATGGAGAACTTTCAGAGCTGAGAGGGCACCTTCAGTGCATGGAAATGTAAATTCATCCATGACATCTCACTTCTAGCTTATAGGGTGAAGGACAAAATCAAACCTAAACTGTTGGCTTGGATTGATTCTCTGTTGTAAAGAAGGTAGGTTTAGTTAGGAATAGATAGGACCTTTTCCTTAACTTTTGTATTTAGTTTTCTTTTCTGTCTGTACAGTCCACTTTCTTTATCAATAAAGGGTTGTGGGGCTTTGCCTCATAGTAAATATTCAAAAAAACCACACCATGAAAGCAAAAAAAGTATCTCAAGCCAATTAAACACCACCAAATAAAATGAGGCCTTGAGATATCAACCCAACTGAAACCAACTGCAACTCCTAACAGAACACTTCTCACCCTTTGTCATCAAGACAACAAAAAGGTAAAAGGCGATGCTAACAAGACCCTAGAAAAGAGGAGGCACGCTCAAAGCATCATCATCTTCATCAAAGCGCCATCCTGCCATGGGAAAGGAACAAGCAGTGGCCACACCGTCAATGTCCTCAGACCCTGGGCCAACCTGCTCCCCTGCTGCAGCACGCTCAGCCTTCTTCTACCGCCTCTCAAGCTTGTCGTTGTGGATCTCCTTGATCTGACGGTGCTGGATAGACTAACACATCTTGAACATGTTGCCCACTATCTTCAGAAGAGACATCTTCTCCTCTCTGGTTTTACTGGCATCAGTAGGATCCTGCAACCCTTTGCCACGCAGAATCCATGCAATGAAGGAACAACCCTCGATGTAGGTAGCACGATCCTCAAGCCTCGGATTGCGCTCCTTCTTGGAGGGCGCATACGATGGAGGATCGGCCGGAAGCCAGTTGGCATCACGCTTCGGAATGTAAGTGCAGTACTTGGTTAGGTACCATGCGGGGAAGACATACTCAATCAAAGCCTGTATGAACGGAGCATAGATGCATGACTTGTTCTCCTGAACACATTGCCTGATCTCAAAGAACATGAAGTCCAGAACATCCACTTTCTTCCTCTCGTGAAGGTAGAAAAAGATGTCCAACATGGAGCTCCTCTGACTGTGAGAGTCCCCGGCCTTAGGATTAAGTGTGTACTTAAAAATGTGATGCATAGTATCATAGGTAGGCTTCAAGTGCGTGATAGAACCGGTGGTGAAGACCTTCTCTGGCTTCTATGCAAACGCAATCTCATCCTTATCTCTTCCAGTCTCACGAGCACGGCCATACTCAGGATGCTCCTCAGCAAATAACTGATACAGAATGATGTCACCGAACTTGGGCATGTGGGCCTCACACTCATATGTGCCATACATCCAAGTCATAGTACGAGCCTCATCACTGTGGAAGTATACGGTGGCAAAGAACTGCATCACAAGATCTTCATTGAATAGATGGTGGAAGCTGACGAACAGGATCAATCCAAGCCTCCCAAGAGCATCATACACACCAGGATAAATATGAGCGTTGTCCCGAAGACCCTCCACATTGATTTTCTTGTGAGGGGCAACCTTGTTCTTCTTAGTCACGATCATCTAGAGAACACACGGTGCTAAAAATCATTCTTGAATCTTGGGTCAATTCTTGTACTTGTATCTCGCACATAGGGGTAATCCTGCCTGCGATCCCAAAGTTCTGGTTCGGTCAACTGAGAAAGAGGAAGATTCTTGACATTACGACCTCTTGGAAGAACATGTTCCTCCGGGATCTCATCTCCTTCCTCCTCTTCATCATCACCATCAGATGCATCTGCGGGCTCTTCCTCATAGTGAGCATCATCATGAGAATCATACTCATCCTCGGAATCACCAGATGCTTCGATCACGGGCTTCTTCGACGCAGTACGACGAGTGATACGTCCAAAACGTATCTATAATTTCTGCTTGCTCCATGCCACTTTTGGGTGATATTGCTATGATATTCATACACTTCCATACACTTTTGATCATATTTGGACTAACCTACTAATCCAATGCACCCCGGTGCCAGTTTCTGTTTTCGGCTGATTTTGTATTTCAGGTTTTCACGTTACGAGAACTGTTAGGAAAAATCCAGAAAAATTATATAAAAAATCAGCGTTCCGGAACCTACCCTGCGCCCGAAGTACAGCCGGGGGGGGGCACCAGGGCTCCAGGCGCCCTGGCGGCGCCCCCCCTGGGCCGCACCGGGGGGACGCCTGGGCCCCCCGAAGCCCGTCTGGTGCCCCCCTTTGGCATATATTTAGAGCGTCCCTCGAAACCCTCGGAACGGGAACTCTTTTTCGCGATCTCATCTCTGCTCCACCGCCGCCGCCGCTTCCAAGATCGGGAGCACCAGGAGAACTCTTCCCGGCACCCTGCCGGAGGGGAGGATCACCACCGGGAGCTTCTCCACCACCATGGACGCCTCCCGGATGAGTTGTGAGTAGTCTCCCTTGGACCATGAGTCCATGACCAGTAGCTATGTGATGTTCTCCTCCCGTTCTTGTGCTTCACTAATTAGTCCTCGTGAGCTGCCCTACATGATCGAGGCACATATGTAATCCTTATGCTGTTGCTATGATGAGTTTGCTGGGATCCGATGGATTATGAGATTATGTTCAGATTGTGATTGAGTAATATATTTGATCTACCTCTTTTATATTTATGTTCATAAGTAATTCTTGCATGTTCTCCATTGTTATTTATTGCTTTGGCCAAGTAATACGTAGTGACTCCAAGAGGGAACATTATGCTCGATTGTGGGTTCATGCCCCTCGATGACTAGCTTGAGTGACAGAAACATGAGTCTAGGGGATGTGCTGTTGCCACAAGGGGGAAAACAACGGTGCTTGTGCCCGCGGGTGCAAGGATTGTTTACTTTACGCAAAGTTCTTTTAATGCAGTTGTCTGTTGCTTTGAGTTTACACTATGGGTGGGGCTCGCAACTTAATACCAGCGAGATGTTCTGGATAGATATCTCAAGGTGGATGATTAGTAGTAGATATTGATGGATTTCGGTCTACTTACTTTGGCGTACCGCCCATGCTTTGAACCTCAACCTTTCTTGCAATGTAGTCAGCATTGGTTTGCGTTCGTGGTCCTGTCAATTGCCCGGCTGTAATTCGTTTACCTCACATAGCTGTTTTATTGTATTTTGGGAGAGAGACATCGCTAGTGAACATCATGAGACTCCGGTCCATATTACCATCATTGATCACATCCGCTATTTACTTTTCGCTATTATTTACTATTGCAAACACTATCTATCACTACTATCATTTGCGTTTAATCCTTTGTGAACTACAAGGCCGGAGGGATTGACAACCTCTCTGTACTCGTTGGGAGCAAAGTTATTTGTATTTGTGTGCAGGTCCACGTTGATTGCTAATATCTGGCGCCGTTAGCAGTTGACACCTACTTGTTGAACCTAGGAGTCTCTGGGGATTCGATCATTGGCATCTTTGCTAAGGGAAAACACTTCCACAACACTGCATCTTTCACCTTCCACTTGGGGTAACCAACGAGGGGTTAGAGGCCCATCAAGGAGTATTTTCTGGCGCCGTTGCCGGGGACTCCACTCTTCAGGATAGGCTTGAACTTTACCTCGCGGAACTTGTTAGATTCAGCCGCGGGAGGAACTTTTATGTCAACTACACTTGGTGCTGCCACAAAGCTTCTCGATGAGATGATGACCAACTATTCCCAATGGCACACCGAACGCGCTCCAACAGGTAGGAAGGTAAACTCTGTCGAGGAGATTTCCTCCTTAAATGAAAAAGTTGACTTGATCATGTCTCTACTTTCGAAGCAATCTTCTGTTGATCCTCATGATGTTCCTTTAAATTCTTTGATTGCTCAAGAACAAGTAGATGTGAACTTTATCTCTAGAAACAATTTTAACAACAATGCTTATAGGAGTAACTTTGGTAACAATCCTAGACCGTTCCCCTCTAATTCTTATGGGAACAACAATGCTTATCCTATCACCAAAAACTCCACTACTGAACTAGAGACTATGCTTAAAGATTTCATCACTACTCAAAAAGCCTTTAATAAGAGTGTAGAAGAAAAACTACATAAACTAGATGATCTTTCTTTTAAGGTAGACCATTTAGCCAATGAGGTAAAATTGCTAAAAATTAAAACTTCTCCTCTTGAGGAGAGGAAAGTCACTCCTATAAATGCTACTCAAGTGCAAATTAATGAAAACATTAGGATGATGGCTAAACTTAAAGGGAGATGGGCTAGAGAAAGGGAGGAAGAAGATAGAATTAAGAGCCTTCCTACCCACCACACTGTTGCTACTATCCAAGTTGTTGAGGATATCCAAACTCTTAGCACCCAATGTACTCCTGGTCCCAATGGACCTATTAATGGTGATGTTATGACTATAGAAACTACCAAACATGTGAACCTAAAGGACACCACTACCACTTTACTTGATGCTCGTGACCTTGATTTTCATAATTGCACTCTTACCGAAGTTATTGATTTCCTTCACAAGATGTCTAGAGACCCCCGCACTAGCACGCTTAACCTTGCCATCACAGAGCATATCATTAATGCTCTCATCAAAGCTAGGGAGGAGAAACTTAGAGTAGAAGCCTCCATACCTAGAAAGCTAGAAGATGGTTGGGATCCTATGATAAAAATTAAGTTGAATGACTTCTCTTGCTATGCATTATGTGATGTTGGAGCTAGTACCTCTGTTATGCCCAAAAGAATATATGATATGCTTAAATTGAAACCTTTTGATTCTTGTTCTTTTGGTGTTCGTCTCGTTGATTCTTCCATAAAGAAACCTTTGGGGAGGATCGACGATGTTCTTATCATTGTTAATGATAATTATGTTCCTGTTGATTTCACTATTATGGATATTGAATGTGATCCTTCATGTCCAATTATTTTGGGACGTCCCTTTTTACGCATCGTTGGTGCTATCATTGACATGAAAGAGGGTAATATAAAATTTTAGTTTCCTCTCAAGAAAGGGATGGAACACTTCCCTCGAAAGAATATCAAGTTACCTTTTGAGTCCGTTGTACGGGCTAGCTATTCTTTTACTCTTGATAAAACTTGATCTATATGCATTATGCCTAGCTTAAAGGCATAAAAGAAAGCGCTTTTGGGAGGCAGCCCACATGAATAATTTTTTTGCTTTTGTTGTGTCTTGATGTTGTTTACTACAGTAGCATCATCATTGTATCTTTGCTTTTCATATTTGTGCCAAGTATAGCCTCTGATTGCTAGAAAACTCAAAAGTTGTGAGGTGCTGTCCAGGAAACAGATTCTGTCCTTGGATAGAAAAATTCGTATAAAATCACCAGATCATCTTTTTGGTCTGAATTTTTTCGACAGCGTTCTCTATATGATTGTCTTTCGTGCGTCTGTTCTGAGTTTTTTGATTTGAGTTGCAGAAGTACCCCGAACAAATCATTTACTACCTGCTGTTCTGTTTTTCACAGATTCTGTCCTGTTTTGCCTTTCCTTCATTTCGCAAACCAAGAGCTTGCTTTTTCTTTGCAAAAACCTTTTGGCAATCTTGAGAAACAGTATAACTTCAAGAATATCTTTATTTCCAGCAAGGAACAATTATTTTATTAAGGGTACTAACCTCGCTAATCAGATTATGATGAGTTATGTATGAAGGGAGTTTTCAAGTGTGCGAGGGAAGATGATAAAAAGATTCAGGAGTGTCAAGCGCTCAAGCTTGGGGATGCCCCCATGCACCCCCAAGAAATATTCAAGGAGACTCAAGCGTCTAAGCTTGGGGATGCCCCCGTGCATCCCCTTCTCCATCAACATTATCAGTTCGTCTTTCGTTTCGCTATATTTTTATCACTTCATGTGTTATGTGCTATGCTTGGAGCGTCTTGCTTTTAGTTTTCTTTTTAGTTTTTCATAACGAGTCGGAACTCAGCTTTCTTTATGTGGGAGAGAAACACGCTCCACTTCTACCTAGAACATAACATCGAATTTTCATGTCTATCTTTGTTGTGTGTGTTCTTTGTCTTTTAATAGCTACTATCATGTTGTGCTCTTAGTATTCATGCTTATCTTTTCAAAGAGCTTTTGTTTAGTTGGTTGCTTGAACTCTCTTTAATTACCATGCTCACCTTATTAAGAGAGTTTGCTTCCGTTGCATTGGTTAATATGTCTATGATAAAGATGCTACGTGCACAATGGCGCTTAGTAGTTCAGGTTTTCTTATGGTTAGTCTCAAATAGCTGGGGGATTCCCAATGTGTTATTGGAGTACCAACATGATTTGTTTGCCTATGATGTGGTATGGTTTAGTAATATCTTCCTTCGAGAATTTATTTTGATTGACTTGGCGTATGCTCACGCATATTTAAGACTGTAAAGAAAGTCTGTCAAGCCTTGATGATCTTTTATTTCTGAGTAGCGATATAACCACCATGCCTGATTCAATGTTGCTTTGTCGCTCTGCATGATTATGACCGTCATTGCTCTCTTAGTTGGTCGCTCCCAGTCTTTTGCTAACCTCCACCTATACTAAGCGGACTAACTTTGCAATACATAGCTCATGGGAAAGTAGCTTAAAAACTATTGTGGTAAAGAATATGTTGCTTATGTATCTTATTTCTTATAAGTTGCTTGCTGAGCGGTAACCATGTTTCTGGGGACGCCATCAACTTCACACTTTTGTTGAATATCATGTGAGTTACTATGCATGTTCGTCTTGTCTGAAGTAAGGGTGATTTGCCATGGGTTGAATAGTTGAGTATGCATATTGTTAGAGAAGAACATTGGGCCGCCAACCAAAGCCATGTATCATGGTGGAAGTTTTAGCTTGGACTTAATCCTCAATCTCTTATGAGAATATGCTTATGCATTAAAGAGGAGTCCATCATCTATTTTCTATGTTGTCCCGGTATGGATGTCCTTAAGTTGATATCTATCAAAAACGAGAAATCAAATGCGATTTATCTCCTTGGACCTTTGTACAGGTGGCATAGAGGTACCCCTTTGTGACACTTGGTTGAAACATATGTAATGCAATGATAACCCATGGAAATCCGAGCTAATTAGGACAAGGTGCGAGCACTAGTGGTATTCGATGCATGAGGCTTGCAACTTATAGGATGTCTTATGCATGACACATATGAAGTACTACTACCGTTGACAAAATTGCTTCTATGTTTTTAAAATAAAAAGCTCTAGCACATAACCATTCTTTTACTTTTATGTTGAGTCTCCACCTTCTTTTAAAAGCACCAACTACTGAGAGCATGATTGTCATTCTGAGTGTAATGTGCATTGTCCCAAAGTAGCATTGCCTTTTGCATGATTGTGATATCGTTTATTTTGAAATCATTGTATCTAGTCATCACTTAAACCTTGAAGGTGCCCCTGCATTTATGTTTTGCATCACTAAAGGGGGCAAGCTAGATATCACTTTATCATATTTGCACATCATGTTCATTGCAAATCTTTTTGATGTTTCAGTTTCATATTGTAAAACTTTCAGTCATTTGTGATTTTCTCATGAGGCAACTTAATTACTATAGAATCATTGTCTCAGTAGGCTTTTGTCATATGACTATAAAAAGTCCTATATGGTTAATAGCATGTCACCACAGAAATTATTCTTGTTATCATTTACCTACTCGAGGACGAGCAGGAATTAAGCTTGGGGATGTTGATACGTCCAAAACATATCTATAATTTCTGCTTGCTCCATGCCACTTTTGGGAGATATTGCTATGATATTCATACACTTCCATACACTTTTGATCATATTTGGACTAACCTACTAATCCAGTGCACCCCGGTGCCAGTTTCTGTTTTCGGCTGATTTTGTATTTCAGGTTTTCACGTTACGAGAACTGTCAGGAAAAATCCAGAAAAAATATATAAAAAATCAGCGTTCCGGAACCTACCCTGCGCCCGAAGTACAGCCGGGGGGGCCACCAGGGCTCCAGGCGCCCTGGCGCCCCCCCC
>LR738712.1:111913279-111952972 GCA_902687465.1 Secale cereale | reverse complement strand
CCCCCCCCCCCCCCGCCGCGCCGGGGGGGGCGCCTGGGCCCCCCGAATCCCGTCTGGTGCCCCCCTTTGGCATATATTTAGAGCGTCCCTCGAAACCCTCGGAACGGGAACTCGTTTTCGCGATCTAATCTCTGTTCCGCCGCCGCCGCCGCTTCCAAGATCGGGAGCACCAGGAGAACTCTTCCCGGCACCCTGCCGGAGGGGAGGATCACCACCGGGAGCTTCTCCACCACCATGGACGCCTCCCGGATGAGTTGTGAGTAGTCTCCCTTGGACCATGAGTCCATGACCAGTAGCTATGTGATGTTCTCCTCCCGTTCTTGTGCTTCACTAATTAGAACTAGTGAGCTGCCCTACATGATGCAGTTGTCTTTACGCAAAGTTCTTTTAATGCTATTGTCTGTTGCTTTGAGTTTACACTATGGGTGGGGCTCGCAACTTAATACCAGCGAGATGTTCTGGATAGATATCTCAAGGTGGATGATTAGTAGTAGATATTGATGGATTTCAGTCTACTTACTTTGGCGTACCGCCCATGCTTTGAACCTCAACCTTTCTTGCAATGTAGTCAGCATTGGTTTGCGTTCGTGGTCCTGTCAATTGCCCAGCTGTAATTCGTTTACCTCACATAGCTGTTTTATCGTCTTTTGGGAGAGAGACATCGCTAGTGAACATCATGAGACTCCGGTCCATATTACCATCATTGATCACATCCGCTATTTACTTTTCGCTATTATTTACTATTGCAAACATTATCTATCACTACTATCATTTGCGTTTAATCCTTTGTGAACTACAAGGCCGGAGGGATTGACAACCTCTCTGTACTCGTTGGGAGCAAAGTTTGTATCTGTGTGCAGGTCCACGTTGATTGCTAATATCTGGCGCCGTTAGCAGTTGACACCTACTTGTTGAACCTAGGAGTCTCTGGGGATTCGATCCTTGGCATCTTTGCTAAGGGAAAACACTTCCACAACACTGCATCTTTCACCTTCCACTTGGGGTAACCAACGAGGGGTTAGAGGCCCATCAACGAGCACGATTAGCAGTCATAGAAACCTGTCCAATCCCATCTGATGGCTGACGAACAACAGCAACCAACTGATCTTCACCTGCCTTACTGTGCTTGTGATGAGCGGACGCCGCCTTGTCAGTGGAGTCTGAGAAACACAACCAACCAAACAACACACGTAAAACGAATGAGTTCAAGTGCTCGAAGATATGGCAAGGAGTGACATAAAACAAAAATGGGCAGAACTTTCTGTACACCCCGCGCGCACGGGGTCATACCACCGTGGACACGGGCACGGGGGGTCTTCCAGCGGCAGCCACTTCCAGATTGAAATATGGGAGTGAGTGTGGCTAGTTAACCTATATTGATTGTCTACCCACGTTTTATTCTACATCACGAGGAAATGAGGACCAATCTAGAAAAATGGAGATCCCTTGGAAAGTAGAGAACCAATGGAGGATAAAGCGATTGGACGGGCCATACCAGAGGAGGACCCCATCCTTGAAGAGATCCACGGAGAGGGATGGCTCCATGGCGCACGGAGGCGCCGGAGAGGCTCGAGGCGACGGCGGCGACTTGGAGGATTTTTGGGGAGTGGGGAGGAAACTTGGTGGGAATGAACCCTAACCCCCCACGTCCCACCTCGTTTAAGCCAGGAACCGCACACCCCGTGCACACGGGGCTAAAAAGTCCGTTTGCACGGGGTCCCATGCTCATGGTACAAGCCCGTGGGCACGGGGTTGCCCAGATGGTTTTGATAGAAAACTTCATATTGAGTTCCGGCTGGCTGTAGACCCTTACGAAAACTCAATATTCATTCCCATCTCACTTCTGAACTCGTCGCAAGAGAAACCTACTCTACTAGAAAGGTATATGAGTAGCACTTGCACTAGATGAAAAACTCCAAACCTTGAAGCGACGAGAAAACACACTAGGAGAACAAAACTCAAAAGAGAGACAAAGGACGAACCAATCCCGATGAGAGGGGGTTGTCCTTAGCCACCATGTTTGAGTTTATTTGCTATGACACCGCGAAGATATGAACCTTGGGCCCAAGACCAATACTCATCTTTGAAGCACAAGTGTCATAAAAATGACGAAAGTGAAAGGTTTTGTTCAAATTATGCACTAGTAGGATAAGGTAGTTCATGAGTTGAACTAGCTCCCCCTACATAGGTGCCTACATCTAAACAAGATATTACATGAGTATGTGTGTATGAGTGAAAGTTTCAGCCCAAGTTACTTATATCCATGATATTTAGCTCATGCCTTAACTCGCGGAATCTTGCTTCTTCAAGAGGCTTGGTGAAGATATCGGCTAGTTGATTCTCGGAGTTGACATGGAGTAATTCAATGTTTCCCTTGGCCACGTGATCCCTAATGAAGTGATGACGAATCTCAATATGCTTGGTTTTGCCGTGTTGAACGGGATTCTTGGCGATCTTGATTGCACTTTCATTGTCGAACCAAAGAGGCACTTTGTCACATTTGACACCATAATCCATCAAATTTTGTCTCATCCACAATAACTGAGCACAAAAACTTCCGGCGGTAATGTACTCGGCTTCGGACGTCGAGAGGGATATACAATTTTGCTTCTTTGAAGACCAACTCACCAACGATCTCCCTAGGATTGACATGAACCGGAGGTGGACTTGCGGTCAACCTTGTCTCCGGCCCAATCCGAATCCGAGTATCACATTAATTCAAACGATGATCCTTTGGGATACCAAAGGCCCAAGTTTGGGGTATGAACCAAATATCAAAGGATTCATTTCACTGCCGAATAGTGGCTCTCCTTAGGAGCAGATTGAAATCTCACACACATACACACACTCAACATAATATCCAGTCTAAATGCACAAAGGTAAAGCAAGGAACCGATCATGGAGCGATATACCTTTTGATCCACTTCTTTACCATTGGGATCAAGATGAAGTTAACCATTTGTGGGCATGGGTGTCTTTATTGGCTTGACATCTTGCATTTTGAACCTCTTCAGCATGTCTTGAATATAAAGATATTGGTTGATGAAGGTTCCTCCTCTCAATTGCTTTACTTGAAAACTGAGGAAGAACTTCAACTCTCCCATCATGCTCATAGCAAATTCCTTGGTCATAAGATTCTCAAACTCAACGTTAATAGCATGGTTAGTGGACCCAAAGATAATATCGTCAACATATATTTGGCAAACAAACAACTCTCCTTTTACCCTCTTTGTGAATAGAGTGGAATCTATTACCCCAATCTGGAACCCTTTCTCGCTTAGGAACGTCGTAAGATGATCATACCAAGCACGAGGTGCTTGTTTGAGTCCATATAGTGCCTTATGGAGTTCATAAATGTGAGAGGGGTGATCGGGGTTTTTGAAACCGGGAGATTGCTTGACATATACCAACTCCTTAAGAGGACCATTAAGAAAAGCACTCTTCACATCCATTTGAAATAATTTAAAATCATGATGAGAGGCATAAGCAAGCAAGATGTGAATGGATTAAAGACGGTCAACGGGGGCAGAAGTTTCACCAAAGTCCAAACCTTCAACTTGAGTTAAACCTTGTGCCACTAACCATGCCTTGTTCCTTATTACTTGACCATGTTCATCTTGTTTGTTCTTGAAGATCCACTTTGTTCCGATGACATTATGATGCTCTTTGGGTCTTTCCACAAGGGTCCACACTTTATTACGGGTGAAGTTGTTGAGTTCTTCATGCATGGCATCTATCCAATCCGGATCTTCAAGTGCATCTTCCAGCTTAAGGGGCTCAACACACGAGACAAACGAGTGATGTTCACAAAAGTTTGACAAATGTCTACGAGTAGTTACCCCCTTTTTTATGCTACCATAGATGTTCTCGGTGAGATGTTGAAGATGATTTAGCTTGACGGCCACTTTTTGATCCTTAAATGCAAGCTCTTCTTCACTTGGTTTTGGACTTCATGAAGAAGCTTGACCTTGAGATTATTTTAGCCTTGGAGACACCCTTCTCTTCGTAACCACAAGTTATTGCTCATTGGGAGGTGACGATGATGAAGAAACTTGCAGTTGGGGTTGATCTTGATCTTGATCACAAACTTGCGCTTGATCTTGAGACTCAAAAATCGGTACTTCACCATTTGAATGAGCTTGCTCTTGATCATGCTCAGGAATATGAGGGACTTGATCTTGTTATTGGATAGGTACATGATCTCCTGAACCATCTTGTTCAAGAGGTGCCGATGATGACTTCCCTTGTGGAGACTCCACAAGAGGGGCTCTTACTCCTTGCACTTGGACTGGGGGTGCTTCTTGTGGAAGAATGTGGCCTATCCCCATCGTCCTTATAGCTTGTGAAGGAGCCTCATCACCTACAACACTAGGAACAATTCGCTCCACGTGGGAGTCCTTATCTTCATCAAACTCCACATTTACCATTTCTTCAATGCATCCGGTGGATTTATCGAGAACTCGATAAGCATGAGAGTTTGACGCATATCCAACAAATATGCCCTCATAAGTTCTAGGCTCAAACTTAGCTAACCGAGATTTCTTGTTTAGAATAAAACACTTACAACCGAATACCCGAAAGTATTTGACATTAGGCTTTCTCCCGATTAGGAGCTCATATGGGGTCTTGTTCTTGAGCTTGCGAAGATAAAGCCGGTTTGAAGCATGACACGCGGTGTTGATGGCTTCAACCCAAAGCTTATATGTAGACTTGTATTCGTCAAGCATGGTCCTAGCCATCTCAATAAGAGTCCGATTCTTCCTTTCTACAACACCATTTTGTTGGGGAGTGTATGGCGCGGCATATTAATTTATGCTTTATCCCCTCTTCACTCAAGAATACATCCATCGTGTAGTTCTTGAACTCGGTGCCATTGTCACTTCGAATTGCCTGTATCTCACAATTGTGTTGTCGTTGATCTTCTTTGGCAAAGTTGATGAAGGTTTATTGAGTTTCATCTTTGGTCTTGAGAAAAAACACCCCAAGTATATCTTGTAAAATCATCGATAATGACAAGGCAATACCTCCTCCCACCCAAACAATCATAAGTTGGAGGCCAAAAAGATCCAAGTGGATAAGCTCGAGGGGCCCTGAGGTTGTAATGATAGTCTTCACTTTATGAGCTTTTTCATGTAGTTTTCCGGCAATGCAAGCACTACAAGGACGATCTTTGGCAAAATACACATTGGTTAGTCCAAGGATGTGCTCCTCCTTTAAGAGAGCTTGTAAATTTCTCATGCCGATGTGGGCAAGCCGTCGGTGCCATAGCCACCCCACGTCAACGTTGGCCATTAGGCATGTTGCAAGATGGGTTTTCTCTTTTGAGAAATCAACCACGTAAAGGTTGTCATCAACATGCCCAACAAAGACCACTTTGAGATTGCTTCTCTTAAAGACGGCCACATGGAATTCACCGAAATGAGGATCATAACGGGCACGTGCCAATTGAATTGTTGAAAGTAAATTGTAGTGAAGGGATTGGACAAGCATGCCATTTGAAAGAGAAGAATCATTAGAGATTACCACCTTGCCCAAACCCAATACCTTGCCCTTGCTATTGTCACCAAAAGAGATGTTTGAAGAGTCCTTGAGCGAATCAACGAACTCCACAAGCAACTCCCTTTCTCCGGTTATATGATTGGTGCATCCACTATCGATCACCCATTGTTTTCCACCGGAGATATAGTCCTACAAGAGTCAAGCTTTGGTTTTAGGTACCCATTGTTCATTGGGTCCTAGAGAGTTAGCAACAAGGGTCTTAGGAACCCAGATAGTCCAAGCATAATCATCATAGTTAGAGCCAATTGTTTTTGCATAAGTATAGCCATCATTTCCTCTCATGAGGACATAAGATGGATTGTTCTTGCTAGCAAAATCCTTGGGAATGGCTTTGTCCCTAGTGACCTTGCCATCTCCAACAACCCCTTTTTCCTTTTCCTTTTCCTTGTGCCCTTCTTGCACAAACACTACCTCTTGTGAAGGAGGGGAAGTCGGACCAATCTTCTTCTTATTATTCTTCTTCTTGTTCTTACCTTTCTTGGATGCGGGATCAAACCCAATTCCCTCCTTCGCAACACACTCCTTTTGTTTTCTCAAGAGGTCATTGAGGTTTTTCTCTCCTTGAATGCAAGACACAAGTCCTTTCTCAATTTGAGCCTTCAACTTCTTATTCTCCTCTTGGAGGGAGGCACAATCATGAACAAAGTTAGCCGAACAAGAAACATCATTTATCTCCACATGAGGTACGGAAGTAAGTGCCTTAATGGTTGTAGGTTTAAGTTGAGCATAAGACTCAGTGAGGGCAATGAGGTCACCTTTGACAACCTTGGAACTAGTCACAAGGTACTCATGTTCCTCAACAAGTCTCGTGTGATCAACTAGAAGCTTTTCAATCCTAACATTAAGGGAATCTTTGTTCTCAAGAGCAAGTTGCAAAGAATCATTGGTTTTAGCAAAGTCAATTTGATGAACCGACAAGGCTTTCTCAAGTGATTCTCTCATGACACTCTCTTCACGTAGTTCGTGCTCGAGGAGTTCGGCTCTCCCTTTTTCCACGATGAGGAGGCTTTCAACGTTCTCAATAAAATCATCGTGTTCATCGAGTGACTTAAGGAGATCGCCAAAGCGAGCACGAGCTTCACCATGAAGAGTTTTCATGAAAGATGATGACCCACAAGCATAGGGGATCAATTGTAGCTCTATCCGGTAAGTAAGAGTGTCGAACCCACGAGGAGCAGAAGGAACTGACAAGTGTTTCTCAGTAAGGTAATGTATTGAAGTGCTGAAATTGTAAGTAGCACAGTAGTTTCATAGCAAGATAATTTTGTAACGAGAAAGTAACGATAATAGTAGCAAGTATGCAGCAAGATAGCCCAATCCTTTTGAGGCAAAGGACAGGCCAAAACGGTCTCTTATAATAAGCAAAGCGTTCTTGAGGGTACACGGGAATTTCATCTAGTCACTTTCATCATGTTGGTTTAATTCATGTTCGCTACTTTGATAATTTGATATGTGGGTGGATCGGTTCTTAGGTGCTGTTCTTACTTGAACAAACCTCCTACTAATGATTAACCCTCCCACAAGCATCCGCAACTATGAGAAAAGTATTAAGAATAAATTCTAACCATAGCATTAAACTTTTGGATCCAATCGGCCCCTTACGGAATAGTGCATAAACTGGGGTTTAAGCTTCTATCACTCTCGCAACCCACCATCTAGTTACTACTCCACAATGCATTCCCTTAGGCCCAAATATGGTGAAGTGTCAAGTAGTCGACATTCACATGACACCACTAAGGGAATCACAACATACATACTATCAAAATATCGAACACATATCAAATTCACATGATTACTTGCAACATGATTTCTCCCGTGACCTCAAGAACAAAGGTAACTACTCACAAGTGATGAACATGCTCAAGATCAGAGAGGTAATATATAGCATAATGGATCTGAACATATAATCTTCCACCAAATAAACCATATAGTAATCAACTACAAGATGTAATCAACACTACTAGTCACCCACAAGCAACAATCTATAGTTCCGGTAACAAGATTGATCACAAGAGATGAACTAGGGTTTGACATGAGATGGTGCTGGTGAAGATGTTGATGAAGATAGGCGTCCCCAAGATGGGAGAGTTGTTGGTGATGATGATGACAATCATTTCCCCCTCCGGGAGGGAAGTTCCCCCGGTGGAATCGCTCCGCCGGAGGGCAAAAGTTCTCCTGCCCAAGTTCCGCCTCGAAACGGCGGTGTTCTGTCCCGAAAGTATTCCCTTATTTTTTTAGGTCAGAGAGGCTTATATACCAGAAGATGGCCACCGGAAGCGGGCCTGGGTTAGCACAACCCACCAGGGCACGCCTGGGCTCCCTAGCGCGCCCAGGTGGGTTGTGCCCACCTGGTGGGCCCCCCTCCGGTACTTCTTTACTCCAATATTCCTCAATTAATTCATAAAAAATATCCGTGGAGTTTCAGCTTGTTTGGAGTTGTGCAAAATAGGTGGCCTGACGTAGATTTTTCAGGTCCAGATTTCCAGCTGCCGGAATTCTCCCTCTTGGTGCATACCTTGCAAATTTTGAGAGAAAAGGCATTAGAATTACTCCAAAAAGCATTATTATGCATAATAACAACATAATAACAACAAGAAAATATGGTGCAAATGGACGTATCAACTCCCCCAAGCTTAGTCCTTGCTTGTCCTCAAGCGAAAACCGAAAACGAAAAACATGTGTGCATGCTTTGAGAGAGAGGTGTCGATAAAACAAAATACGGACATAGAAGCATCATGTTGATTATTACAACAACAACAAATTTAAAGATAAGACGCTTATCAAAAGACTTGTATCACAGACTTCTCATAAATAAGTAACAGTTCATCACACAACTTAAGCATAAACCACAAACTCTATTAGAAATCATCAAACTATGTTTTCAGACAACTTTGCAACTACAATTCATCATCTTTTCAGGAAGGGTCGCGTATCGAAGCCTTTAGGCAAGTCCACATACTCAACCATCATATAGTCTTCTATGATTGCTAGCACTCACCGCATACACATGAGCAAAACGTTTCAACCGGTCACATAGAAAGATAGGGGCTTATAGTTTCGCCTCCCAACATACTCACCTCAAGGGTGATGTCAACAATAATAACTCATGTCACCCATATTCAACTAGACATATGTGCCTAGATCTTTCCTCACAACATGATGCTTGCCAAAGGATAAAAATAAAAAGGAATAGAGAGAAAACTTTGACTCTTTGCATAAAAGTAAAAGATAGGCCCTTCGCACAGGGAAGCAGAGGTTGCCATGCACTTATTTGTTTGTATGCTCAATTGCTTAGTGCAAAAGAACGTCACGTTACATTGCCCCTTGTGATAGCAACCTTTATTATGCAGTCTGTTGATTTTATTCTTCACCGTCACAAGTTCGTGCAACGCTCAATTTTCTCTTACACTAAATGATCTCACACTTTTAGAAGCAATTTTTATTGCCTTATTGCACCGATGACAACTTACTTGAAGGATCTTACTCAATCCATAGGTATGTATGGTGGACTCTCGAAAAAGGTTTGGGTTTAAGGGTTTTTGGATGCACAAGTAGTATCTCTACTTAGTGCGGAATTTTTGGCTAGAAAAGATATTGGGCAAGCACCACATGTTAAAGGATCTATGACAATATGACTTCTATGTGAATATGAACAAACATAAATCATTAAGTTGTCTTCCTTGTCCAACGTCAACAATTTTGGCATATAATATTTTGATGGGGGCTCACAATCACAAAAGATTTCTAGGATAGTATATTTATATGTGAATCTTCTCTTCCCTTATTAATTCTTTCATGAGTTGCATCATTGACCAATGCTATGTTTGTCAATCTCTAACAAAATTTTACTACTTATACTTTTCCTTATGTGGTGCCATCACCTACCATAAGATTAGCATATGATCTTCTTAATTTATTTCCTTTCTTTTTATTCAATCAATTATAACTTTTTCTTTTTATTGCAGCAAGAAAGTAAAAGAAAGTAAAAAACTCAAAACTAAACTTCATTATATATCTCGCACATGATTACATAGATAGACCACTAAGCAAACTCAAAGAGAAACGATCGAACTAAACTTTCATTGATTTTAAATCAGAAGATCGACTAAGATAAGTAAATGCAAAAGGATAGTAGAGATGTTACGGTACCGGGGCACCTCCCCTAAGCATGGCAAAAGCCAAGGGGAGTGCCCATACCCGATACTCAGTTTTCTTTTGTTGGTGAAGAAGTAGATGCGATCTTGTCCTTCAAGATCAAGAGATTTTCTAATCTGCGTATGACACTCCAAAGAAAGGCGATGTGCTCTTGATGCAGAATATTTTAGTGGGTGAGGTATTTATTCTGCACACGAACCGTTTCGATGATCTGAAAGGCTGAAATTTCAGTAGGGGTAAGAAGAGCATAGCAGGGTTTAAGGATATCTTCTTCTTACTCCTATGCCGGCGGTGCTTGCTCGACTGTCTGTGCTTGATCACCGACAACCTTCTTGCCTTGGTCACCTTTTGCAGCTTCTACGAGTTCTTACCTCTTCAGCTCGATCTTCATCAGCCAAGCATCTTCTTCCATTGGGTTGGAGGAGGAGGAAGACATGATGCTTGGCTTGGTAGATTTGACCGAAAACAACAAGAAAAGAAAACATAAGATTTCTCTGTGATACGGTGGTCAACAGGTTCGGGGGTATATAAAGAATTTTTATCTTGGGAAACAAGTAAGCGGTAGAAAATGGAGTCCGGAAGGAACCCGAGGTGGGCACAACCCACCTGGGCGCGCCGGGCATGCCTGGCACGCCCTGGTGTCTTGTGCCCACTAGGGTGCGTTTCCCGATAGTTGATTATTTTCCTATTTTTGTAAATATTCCAAAACTGATAAAACATATTTTGCGGATTTTTCAGAGTCCGTTTACTTACCGTAGCACGTACCTCCTTATTTTGACGATTCTGGGGTGTTCTAGAAGGACTCTTTTATGTGTTCCTCCGGTGTCAAAGTTTGGATAATATTGCTTTCAACATTAATGGGCGTACCTGAGATATAATGCTTTATTCGTTGCCCGTTAACAACCTTCGGGTTAGTTCCTTCAGAATTATTTATCTTGATGGCTCCAGACCGATAAACCTCCTCGATAACATAGGGGCCTTCCCATTTAGAGAGGAGTTTGCCTGCAAAGAACATGAAACGAGAGTTGTACAAAAGAACATATTCTCCGACTTTGAACTCACGCTTCTGGATTCTTTTATCATGCCATCTTTTAACTTTTTCTTTAAATAACTTGGCATTTTCATAAGCTTGGGTCTTCCATTCATCTAATGAGCTAATATCGAATAACCTCTTTTCACCAGCAAGTTTCAAATCATAACTGAGTTACTTAATTGCCCAAAAAGCTTTATGTTCTAACTCAAGAGGCAAATGACAAGCTTTACCATAAACCATTTTATAAGGAGACATACCCATAGGATTTTTATAAGCTGTTCTATAAGCCCAAAGTGCATCATCTAATTTCTTAGACCAATTCTTCCGGGACCTATTGATAGTCTTTTGCAAAATTAATTTTATTTCTCTATTACTAAGCTCAACTTGACCACTAAACTGAGGATGATAAGGTGATGCAATTATATGGTTAACATCATATTTAGCATGCATTTTACAGAAAGCACCATGAATAAAGTGTGAACCACCATCAGTCATTAAATATCTGGGAACTCCAAACCTTGGGAAAATAACTTCCTTAAGCATTTTAATAGAGGTGTTGTGATCAGCACTACTGGTTGGAATAGCTTCTACCCATTTAGTAACATAATCAACAACAACCAAAATATGTATACCCATTAGAGGAAGAAAAAGGTCCCATGTAATCAATTCCCCAAACATCAAATGGTTCAACATCAAGTGAATAATTCACAGGCATTTCTTGACGTTTACCAATATTACCTATCCTTTGACATTCATCACAGGATGAGACGAACTTACGGGCATCTTTGAAGAGAGTAGGCCAATAAAATCCAAACTGCAATACCTTGTGAGCAGTTCTATCTCCAGCATGATGTCCTCCATATGCTTCGGAGTGACACTTCCGAAGGATTTGTCCCTGTTCATGCTCAAGTACACAACGTCTAATAATACCATCTACTCCTTTATAAAGATGTGGGTCATCCCAAAAGTAATGTCTTAAATCATAAAAGAACCTTTTCTTTTGTTGATAAGTAAAACTGGGTGGTAAATATTTAGCATAGTCAGCATACCAAAGGGGTACAATTGGTAACATTTATTGCAGCTAACTGCTCATCAGGAAAACTATCATCAATAGGTAGGGGGTCATCCAGCACATTTTCAAGTCTAGACAAGTTATCATCTACGGGGTTCTCAGCTCCTTTTCTATGAATAATATGCAAATCAAATTCTTGTAACAAGAGAACCCACCGAATAAGTCTAGGTTTAGCATCTTTCTTTTCCATAAGATATTTAATAGTAGCATGGTCAGTGTGAACAGTTACTTTTGAATCAACAATGTAAGTTCCAAAATTTTCACAAGCAAACACAACTGCTAAGAATTCTTTTTCAGTGGTAGCATAATTCTTTTGAGCATTGTCTAGAGCTTTACTAGCATAATGAATAACATTCAGTTTTTTTATCAACTCTTTGTCCTAGAACAGCACCAACAGCATAATCACTAGCATCACACATAATTTCAAAAGGTAAGTTCCAATCAGGTGGTTGAACTATAGGTGCAGAAATTAAAGCTTTCTTAAGTGTTTCAAAGGCCTCAAAGCAATCATCATCAAAAACAAAAGGAACATCCTTTCGTAAAAGGTTAGTGAGAGGTCTAGAAATTTTAGAAAAATCTTTGATAAATATCCTATAGAAACCAACATGGCCTAAGAAACTACGAATACCTTTGATACCCTTGGGACATGGCATTTTCTCAACAACATCAACCTTAGATTTGTCCACTTCAATACCCTTTTCAGAAATCTTATGACCCAAAACAATACCTTCATTAACCATAAAGTGGCATTTCTCCCAATTCAAGACAAGACTTGTTTGTTCACATCTCTGCAAAACTTGATCAAGATTGCTTAAAAAATCATCAAATGACTTCCCATAAACGGAGAAATCATCCATGAAAACCTCTACAATTTTTTCACAAAAGTCAGAGAATATAGCAGTCATACATCTTTGAAAGGTAGCATGTGCATTGCATAAATGAAAAGGCATACGTCTATAAGAATAAGTTCCAAAGGGACAAGTAAAAGTAGTCTTTTCTTGATCAGGTTGAGAAACGGGTATTTGTGAAAAGCCAAAGTATCCATCAAGGAAGCAAAAGTGTGCCTGCTTTGATGATCTTTCTAGCATTTGATCGATAAAAGATAGAGGGTAATGATCTTTTCTAGTTGCTTTATTAATTTTCTAAAATCAGTTACCATTCTATAACCTGTAACAATTCTTTGTGGAATAAGTTCATTCTTATCATTAGGAACAACAGTAACACCTCCCTTCTTAGGAACACAATGGACGGGACTTACCCATCTACTATCAGCTATAGGGTAGAATATACCTGCTTCCAGAAGTTTTAATATTTCCGTCCTTACCACTTCTTTCATCTTCGAGTTTAACCGACGTTGATGATCGACAATTGGTTTAGTATCAGGTTCCATATTAATGTTATGCTGACATAGAGTGGGACTAATGCCCTTTAAATCATCAAGAGTATATCCAATGGCAGCTCGGTGCTTCCTTAGAACTTTCAATAATCTTTCTTCATGTTCTGAAAAGTTAGCACTAATAATAACATGATATATCTTATTTTCATCAAGATAAGCATATTTCAAAGTGTCAGGCAATTGTTTTAATTCAAACACAGGATCACCTTTAGGTGGAAGAGGACCTCCTAAAGTTTCAATAGGTAGACTGTGTTTAAGCAGAGGACGTTGCTCAGAGAAAATATCATCAATTTCATTTCTTTCTTGCATATGTAGATCATTTTCATGGTCTAGCAAATATTGTTCTAGAGGGTCAGTAGGAGGTACATCAATAGAAGCAGGACCAATAATTTCATATTTACTAGGTAGTTATTTTTCATGAAGCTTTCTATTAAACTTGGAGAAATTAAATTCATGAAACACATTACCAAAACTAACACCGACAGTTTGTTTCTGACAATCTATTTTAGTATTGACGGTGTTCAAGAGGGGTCTACCAAAGATAGCGGGACAGAAGTCATCTTGTGGGGAACCAATAACAAGAAAATCAGTAGGGTATTTTATTTTCCCACACAAGACTTCAACATCTCTAACAATCCCAATTGGTGATATAGTATCTCTATTAGCCAGTTTAATATTGACATCAATGTCTTCTATTTCTGCAGGTGCTATGTCATTCATAATTTCTTGGTATAAAGAGTAGGGAATAGCACTCACACAAGCACCTATGTCACATAAACCATGATAGCAGTGATCACCTATTTTGACTGAAACAGCGGGCATGCCAACAACAGGTATGTGTTTATCTTTTTTATCAGGTTTGGCAATTCTAGCAGCTTCTTCATTAAAGCAAATAACATGCCCATCTACATTTTCTTCCAAGAGATCTTTAACCATAGCAATATTAGGTTCTACTTTAATTTGTTCATCAGTTTTAGGTGTTCTAATATAGCTTTTGTTAACCACAGTTGAAACTTTTGCATGTTCCTTTATCCTAACAGGAAAAAGGTGGTTTTTGAATGTAAGCAGTAGGAACAACTGGATCAACATTACAAAGTATAGTTTCTTCTTTAACGGGTACCGGTTCTTTAATTTCTTCTTTAACATGTGGGTGATATTTGAACCATTTCTCTTTAGGTAGATCAACATGAGCATCAAAAGATTCATAAAAGGAGGCTACTATCTCAGAGTCAAGTCCATATTTAGTGCTAAACTTTGAAAAGGCATCGGTATTTATAAAAGATTTAACACAATCATACTTAAGCTTAATACCTGACTCTTTACCTTCGTCGAGTTCTCGATCTTCAGAGTTGCGTTTAATTCTTTCTAAAAGATCCCACCGGAATTCAATAGTTTTCTTCATAAAGGAACCAGCACAAGAAGTATCAAGCATGGATCAATCATTATGAGAAAGCCGAGCATAAAAAATCTGAATAATAATTTATATTAAGAGCTCATGATTGGGGCATGAATACAACATTGACTTAAGCCTCCCCCAAGCTTGAGCGATACTTTCTCCTTCACGAGGCCAAAAATTATATATGTAATTACGATCACGATGAACTAGATGCATAGGATATTTTTTTGGTGAAACTCCATGTTAAATCAGTTCCAGTTCCAAGATCCAATATCATCGCATAGCCTATACCATGCTAATGCTTTTTTCCTTCAAAGATAAAGGAAAAACCTTCTTCGTAACATGATCTCTGGGTAGACCTGCAAGCTTAAACAATCCACAAATTTGTTCCACATATATCAAGTGCATATCAGGATGTTCGGTTCCATCTCCTGCATAAGGATTAGCTAGCAGTTGTTCAATCATACCCGAAGGGATCTCATATTTAATATATTCAGTAGGTGCAGCGGGTTGAGGGGTAGCTAATTGTGGTTCCGGTCGAGGTGAAGATACCCCGAACAAACCCCTTAAAGGATTGTTCTCCAAAGTAACAAGTGACAATAAATTTCAGCACACTATATGAATGTTTCCTTACCAATTTCCACTTACCAGAAGCGTTTCACTCCGCGGCAACGGCGCCAGAAAATTGCCTTGATGACCCACAAGTATAGGGGATCAATTGTAGCTCTTTTCGATAAGTAAGAGTGTCGAACCCAACGAGGAACAGAAGGAACTGACAAGTGTTTCTCAGTAAGGTAATGTCTGCAAGTGCTGAAATTGTAAGTAGCAGAGTAGTTGGATAGCAAGATAATTTTGTAACGAGCAAGTAACGATAATAGTAGAAAGTATGCAGCAAGATAGCCCAATCGTTTTGAGGCAAAGGACAGGCCAAAACAGTCCTTATAATAAGCAAAGCGTTCTTGAGGGTACATGGGAATTTCATCTAGTCACTTTCATCATGTTGGTTTAATTCGTGTTCGCTACTTTGATAATTTGATATGTGGGTGGATCGGTGCTTAGGTGTTGTTCTTACTTGAACAAACCTCCTACTAATGATTAACCCTCCCGCAAGCATCCGCAACTCCGAGAAAAGTATTAAGAATAAATTCTAACCATAGCATTAAACTTTTGGATCCAATCGGTCCCTTACGGAATAGTGCATAAACTGGGGTTTAAACTTCTGTCACTCTCGCAACCCACCATCTAGTTACTACTCCACAATGCATTCCCTTAGGCCCAAATATGGTGAAGTGTCATGTAGTCGACGTTCACATGACACCACTAAGGGAATCACAACATACATACTATCAAAATATCGAACACATATCAAATTCACATGATTACTTGCAACATGATTTCTCCCGTGACCTCAAGAACAAAGGTAAATACTCACAAGTGATGAACATGCTCAAGATCAGAGAGGTAATATATAGCATAATGAATCTGAACATATAATCTTCCACCAAATAAACCATATAGTAATCAACTACAAGATGTAATCAACACTACTAGTCACCCACAAGCAACAATCTATAGTTCCGGTAATAAGATTGATCACAAGAGATGAAATAGGGTTTGAGATGAGATGATGACGGTGAAGATGTTGATGAAGATAGCCCTCCCCAAGATGGGAGAGTGATACGTCCAAAACGTATCTATAATTTCTGCTTGCTCCATGCCTCTTTTGGGTGATATTGCTATGTTATTTATACACTTCCATACACTTTTGATCATATTTGGACTAACCTATTAACTCAGTGCACCCCAGTGCCAGTTTCTGTTTTCGGCTGTTTTTGTATTTCAGGTTTTCACATTACGAGAACTGCCAGGAAAAATCCAGAAAAATTATATAAAAATCAGCGTTCCAGAAGCTACCTTGCGCCCGAAGTACAGCCGGGAGGGGGCCACCAGGGCTCCAGGCGCCCTGGCGGCGCGCCCCCCCTAGGCCACGCCGCTGGGGCGCCTGGGCCCCCCCGAGGCTCCGCTGATGCCCCCCTTTGGCATATATTTAAAGCGTCTACCGAAACCCTCGAGACGGGAACTCTTTTTCGCGATCTCATCTCTGTTCCGCCGCCGCCACCGCTTCCAAGATCAGGAGCACCAGGAGAACTCTTCCCGGCACCCTGCCGGAGGGGAGGATCACCACCGGGAGCTTCTCCACCACCATGGACGCCTCCCGGATGAGTTGTGAGTAGTCTCCCTTGGGCCATGAGTCCATGACCAGTAGCTATGTGATGTTCTCCTCCCGTTCTTGTGCTTCACTAATTAGTCCTCATGAGCTGCCCTACATGATCGAGGCACCTATGTAATCCTTATGTTGTTGCTATGATGAGTTTGCTGGGATCCGATGGATTATGAGATTATGTTCAGATTGTGTTTGAGTAATATATTTGATCTACCTCTTTTATATTTATGTTCGTAAGTAATTCTTGCATGTTCTCCGTTGTTATTTATTGCTTTGGCCAAGTAATAGGTAGTGACTCCAAGAGGGAACGTTATGCTTGATTGTGGGTTCATGCCCCTCGATGACTAGCTTGAGTGACAGAAACATGAGTCTAGGGGATGTGCTGTTGCCACAAGGGGGAAAACAACGGTGCTTGTGCCCGCGGGTGCAAGGATTGTTTACTTTACGCAAAGTTCTTTTAATGCAGTTGTCTGTTGCTTTGAGCTTACACTATGGGTGGGGCTCGCAACTTAATACCAGCGAGATGTTCTGGATAGATATCTCAAGGTGGATGATTAGTAGTAGATATTGATGGATTTCGGTCTACTTACTTTGGCGTACCGCCCATGCTTTGAACCTCAACCTTTCTTGCAATGTAGTCAGCATTGGTTTGCGTTCGTGGTCCTGTCAATTGCCCAGCTGTAATTCGTTTACCTCACATAGCTGTTTTATCGTCTTTTGGGAGAGAGACATCACTAGTGAACATCATGAGACTCCGGTCCATATTACCATCATTGATCACATCCGCTATTTACTTTTCGCTATTATTTACTATTGCAAACATTATCTATCACTACTATCATTTGCGTTTAATCCTTTATGAACTACAAGGCTGGAGGGATTGACAACCTCTCTGTACTCGTTGGGAGCAAAGTTATTTGTATCTGTGTGCAGGTCCACGTTGATTGCTAATATCTGGCGCCGTTAGCAGTTGACACCTACTTGTTGAACCTAGGAGTCTCTGGGGATTCGATCCTTGGCATCTTTGCTAAGGGAAAAACTTCCACAACACTGCATCTCACACCTTCCACTTGGGGTAACCAACGAGGGGTTAGAGGCCCATCACCGCCGCCGCTTCCAAGATCGGTAGCACCAGGAGAACTCTTCCTGGCACCCTGCCGGAGGGGAGGATCACCACCGGGAGCCTCTCCACCACCATGGACGCCTCCCGGATGAGTTGTGAGTAGTCTCCCTTGGACCATGAGTCCATGACCAGTAGCTATGTGATGTTCTCCTCCCGTTCTTGTGCTTCACTAATTAGTCCTCGTGAGCTGCCCTACATGATCGAGGCACATATGTAATCCTTATGCTGTTGCTATGATGAGTTTGCTGGGATCCGATGGATTATGAGATTATGTTCAGATTGTGCTTGAGTAATATATTTGATCTACCTCTTTTATATTTATGTTCGTAAGTAATTCTTGCATGTTCTCCGTTGTTATTTATTGCTTTGGCCAAGTAGTAGGTAGTGACTCCAAGAGGGAACGTTATGCTTGATTGTGGGTTCATGCCCCTCGATGACTAGTTTGAGTGACAGAAACATGAGTCTAGGGGATGTGATGTTGCCACAAGGGGGAAAACAACGGTGCTTGTGCCCGCGGGTGCAAGGATTGTTTACTTTACGCAAAGTTCTTTTAATGCAGTTGTCTATTGCTTTGAGTTTACACTATGGGTGGGACTCGCAACTTAATACCAGCGAGATGTTCTGGATAGATATCTCAAGGTGGATGATTAGTAGTAGATGCAGATGGATTTCGGTCTACTTACCTCGGCGTACCGCCCATGCTTTGAACCTCAACCTTTCTTGCAATGTAGTCAGCATTGGTTTGCGTTCATGGTTCTGTCAATTGCCCAGCTGTAATTCGTTTACCTCACATAGCAGTTTTATCGTCTTTTGGGAGAGAGACATCACTAGTGAACATCATGAGACTCCGGTCCATATTACCATCATTGATCACATCCGCTATTTACTTTCCGCTTTTACTTACTATTGCAGCAATATCTATCACTACTATCACTTGTGTTTGATCCTTTGTAAACTACAAGGCCGGAGGGATTGACAACCTCTCTGTACTCGTTGGGAGCAAAGTTATTTGTATCTGTGTGCAGGTCCACGTTGATTGCTAATATCTGGCGCCGTTAGTAGTTGACACCTTCTTGTTGAAACTGGGAGTCTCAGGGGAAATCGATCCTTGGTATCTTTGCCAAGGGAAAACTTCCGCTACACTGCATCTCACACCTTCCACTTGGGGTAACCAACGAGGGGCGAGAAGCCATCAGAGAGTTGTTGGTGATGATGATGACGATGATTTCCCCCTCCGGGAGGAAAGTTCCCCCAGCGAAATCGCTCCGCCGGAGGGCAAAAGTGCTCCTGCCCAAGTTCCGCCTCGAGACGACGGCGTTCCATCCCGAAAGTCTTCCCTTATTTTTTTAGGTCATAAAGGCTTATATACCAGAAGATGGTCACCGGAAGCGGGCCTGGGTGAGCACAACCCACCAGGGCGCGTCTGGGCTCCCTGGCGCGCCCAGGTGGGTTGTGCCCACCTGGTGGGCCCCCTCCGGTACTTCTTTACTCCAATATTCCTCAAATAATTCATAAAAATTCTCCGTGGAGTTTCAGCTTGTTTGGAGTTGTGCAGAATAGGTGGCCTGACGTAGCTTTTTCAGGTCTAGATTTCCAGCTGCCGGAATTCTCCCTCTTGGTGCATACCTTGCAAATTATGAGAGAAAAGTCATTAGAATTGCTCCAAAAAGCATTATTATGCATAATAACAACATAAATAACAACAAGAAAGGTGCAAAATGGATGTATCAAAAGCCATCAAGGATTCCTCATCATTATCCATGCCCTCGCCACACTCATCCTCCACTATCTCACATGAGACATTGGGAGTGTAGGTGGCGGGTATTTGTGGTTTGGACTTAGCCGTTACCTCTTTGTCCATAAGGCACCGATGAGTGAAGGGTTTGTCCTCGTTAGGAGAGTCGAAGAGGCCGGTGGTGGAGGAGGAGGTAGTGGCATGCATGGCAATGGCGGTCGTTCCCACTTGATCATCATCACCATCATCTTCGTCTTTGGACATGTCTTCTTCATGGACAAGAGCCTTATCATCCTTCCTTTTTGCAAACTTGGTGAACTTCTTCTTCTTCTCGAGCACAAGCTTCTCACACTTGTCTTCACGTCTCTCATATAGACAATCATGCACAAAGTGTCTTGGGTTGTCAGAATTGTAGCATTTCCTTCGACCAAACGACCTTCCTTGAAGATTCTTCCCTTTGTTTGCCATGGTGATACGTCCAAAACGTATCTATAATTTCTGCTTGCTCCATGCCTCTTTTGGGTGATATTGCTATGATATTTATACACTTCCATACACTTTTGATAATATTTGGACTAACCTATTAACTCAGTGCACCCCAGTGCCAGTTTCTGTTTTCTGCTGTTTTTGTATTTCAGGTTTTCCCATTACGAGAACTGCCCGAAAAATCCCGGAAAAATTATATAAAAAATCAGCGTTCCGGAAGCTTCCTTGTGGCCAAAGTAGGGCCAGAGGGGGGCCACAGGAGCTCCAGGCGGCCTGCCCACGTGGCCCCCCTCCTGGCCGCGCCGGGGGGGGCGCCTGGGCCCCCTTAGCTCCCCTGGCGACCCCCTTTGGCATATATTTACACCGCGTCGCAGAAACCCTGATTCTGGACCCCTTTTTTCTCCAGACGCAATCCCGATCTCTGCCGCCATCGCCATCAAGCTTCGGGGGACCAGAATTCTTGTGCCGGCACCCTGCCGGGACGGGGAAGTGCCCCCGGATTCATCTCCATCGACGTTGCTTCCTCCCTCCATGATGCGGGAGTAGTTCCTCCTCGGGGCTGAGGTTTCTACCAGTAGCTATGTGGTCAATTCTCTCTCCCATGATGTGATCTTCGTTGTGATCATAGGGTATGTTAATCTAGGGTGATCCCATGATATTTCCCCTTCCTCTATGTATTGGATTGATGTACTCACTTGTCTTTATCTAGTATAATCCCCGAGACCAAGGTGACAGCGGTCTATTGGACATGGATTAGAAAAATATTTTCATGAGTGATTTCCTCTCTTGTGTGTTGATTGAAGATTGAGAGTCTCTTGGTGCTTGTCTTTGAGTATCCTTTAGATATGTTGTGGTGATTGTGGGACTCTCTTTGGATGGCCGCGGTGACATTGGGAAATCCTTAGATTGAGAACTACGGACTTTGAGGTGTGCTTTTGTAGCCCTACATAATTCTCGTCCTCTCTTGACCACGGAGGAATGACCTCCGGGTGCGTCTCCATTGCATGTTTTATGGGAAATATCATGTGATTTGATTATGTTAATGTTGTTGGGAGTTGCCACTAGTGAAAGTATGAAGCCTAGGCCTTGTTTCCACCATTGTAATACCATTTGTGCTCACGTTTACCACTTGTTTGCTTGCTGCACTTTTTATTACAGATTTATATTACTTTGTTTTGCCATCCATATCACTTGCCATTTAACATCTCTTCGCCGAACTAGTGCACCTATACATCTAACAAGTGTATTAGGTGTGTTGGGGACACAAGAGACTTCTTGTATCTTAGTTGCAGGGTTGCTTGAGAGAGACCATCTTCAACCTCTACTTCCCTGAGTTCGATAAACCTTAGGTCATCCACTTGAGGGAAATTGCTGTTGTCCTACAAACCTCTGCGCTTGGAGGCCCAACATAGTCTACAAGAGTAGAAGCGTGTGTAGACATCAAGCTATTTCTGGCGCCGTTGCCGGGGAGGTGAGTGCTTGAAGGTATATCTTTAGATCTTGCAATTAAATCTTTTTGTTTCTTGTTTTTATTTCACTAGTTATGTTTATGGAAAACCGTGCTATTGGATCGTTGCTTGCGGGAAGACGCCCCACACCTGTGGTGGTTGCTCCTCCCCCTACTAAAATTGTGCCCTATAAAATACCAGCTGGTATTATCGACTATGTTTTGGCTAATCGTTATGTAGGAGACAAACATCCCGGTGAACACTTGCTATATCTGTCACAATTATGTTCATTATTTAAGCTTGCAGGTGTATCAAGGGAGTTTGTCATGAGGAAATTGTTCGCCGTATCACTTATAGATAAAGCTTCAGATTGGTATAAGCTTCTCGATAACTCGCACTTGCTTGATTGGCAAGAGCTTATGTCTCTCTTTTACTCCAAGTTTTATCCTCTTCATGAAGTCCATGAGAATAGGAATTATGTTTATAATTTCTATCCTCATGACGGAGAGAGCATAGCTCAAGCTTGGGGGAGACTGAAAACGTTAATGCTAAAATGTCCTGACCATGGGCTCCCCAAAGATATGATTATTACTAATTTCTATGCGAGGCTTTCTCGACAGAATAAAGATTTGCTCGACGCTTCCTCTATGGGTTCTTTCACAAACGAAAAGATTGATGCTAAATGGGAACTCCTTGAAAGAATTCAACGCAACACTGAAAATTGGGAGATCAACAAAGGTAAAGAGTCAGGTATAATTTATGAGTATGATTGCATTAAGTCCTTTATTGAAACTACAAGTTTTAATAAGTTTAGTGCTAAGTTTGGGCTTGATTCTCAACTCCTTGTTGATTTCCTCAAATCTTTTGCTTCACATCTTAATATGCCTAAGGTGGATTGGATCGAGCATCATAAACCTTTTAAAGAGACTTGCAAAGAAAATGAAATTGTTCATGATGATTGCAACATGCATGATCCAATTCCTAAACATGAAGTTTTATATAAGCATGTTAATTTTTGTGGAGTGGATAGACCTTGTGAAAGGCCTATGATTGAAGAAGAGAAGTATTGTAAGCAACATAAGCATGAAAGAACAATCACTTGGGTCAGAGATTTAAATGAAATTGCTAGAGAATTGTGTGACCTTTATCCTTTTACTTGTGAACTTTGTTGTATAGAAGGTCACTTTAATTTTCAATGCATGAACTTTCAAAACATAACTATTAACAAGTTGTGTGATAACATGATCACCTCTGATCTTTATGATGAGCTTATGTTATTTTTGATGTGTGAGGAGTTATCAGAAAAGACTTCTTGGCTAGATGCTAATGCCATAGGAATAAAAAACACTTTGCAAAATTGCCATCTCTATTGTGTTGTTAATTGCCATGAAAATGGTTACATAAGTAAGATTAGAAGGGAGGGAACTTTACCAAAATATAAAAATGTCTCTTATATTTTTGCTAATAAAAAGGAGAGTTTCTCCCAAGTTTCCCCTATTGTTTCTAATGATAAACCAGGATATGTGGAGAAGCTTCATCTCCAACCACCCCCTCCTTAGGTGAAGAAGAAGAAAAAGAAGAGGAGGAGGAAGAGGAGCAAAAAGGAAGAAGAATGGGTATCAACCTGGCCTGAGCATATTCCTCCCATCAACTTTTATCCTAACGGTTGTAAGTTTAAAGAAGAAGGTGAAGTCCATTGCCTTAATCATCATCTTGATGATACGTCCGTAGGTACTATTGAAGATGATTTTGATTATGATATGCATGTTACTTATTGTGATTGGGAAAATGATGATAATGCTGCTTATGATCTTGAAAATCTTTTTGGTACCAACTCTGAAAGTGATGATATGGAAAGCTCTAAGCTTGGGGATGATAGGATTGCAAATCCTTTACCCACTAGTGATGTGATAATTGATAATTCTTTTGCTAGTAAGAATAAAGACAACATGTTTACAAGTATAGTTGCTAGCAATGATAATGCTCTTCTCTACTATGATGATGTTATAACTCCAATCTATAGTGAATATAAAGGTACCTATGACATAAGGAGAAATTATCCTTATGAAACTTGTCATAATCATGGAGGGAATTACTCCCTTGTTGAACACCATCTTCCTAATACACAATTAATCTATAGTGTTCAAGTTGTTTATGATAGTCCTACTCCCACTATTACCAATGAGAAAGATTATGCTTATGTGGAGAGTAAGAGTACCCTTTTGCATGTGGATCATGGTAACAATGCTTTATGTGATGCTTATATTATTGAGTTTATCCGTGATCCTGCTGAAAATTATTATGAGAAGGGAACATATGCTTATAGATATTTCAATAATATTAAGTTCCCTCTCTTTATGATGAAGGTTTTGAAGATGTACTTGTTTTGTCTTCCTATGCTTATTGCTTTGTGCTTCAATGAATTATTCTATTGCAATATTCCTATGCATAGGAAGCATGTTAGGCTTAAATGTATTTGGTATTTGCTTCTTGATGCTCTCTTTTGTTCTTCAACTCTTATTCCTACGAGAGCATCATTAAAGTCTTATGCCTAGCTTGAAGGCATAAAAGAAAGCGCTTTTGGGAGGCAGCCCACATGAATAAAATTTTATTTTGCTTTTGTTGTGTCTTGATGTTGTTACTACAGTAGCATCATCATTGTATCTTTACTTTTCAGCTTTGTGCCAAGTGTAGCCTCTGATTGCAAGAAAGTTCAAAAGTTGTGACGTGCTGTCCAGGAAACAGATTCTGTCCTTGGATAGAAAAATTCGTATAAAATCACCAGATCATCTTTTTGGTCTGAATTTTTTCGACAGCGTGCTCTATACAATTGTCTTTCGAGCGTCTGTTCTGAGTTTTTTGATTAGAGTTGCAGAAGTGCCCCGAAAAATCATTTACTACCTGCTGTTCTGTTTTTCACAGATTCTGTCATGTTTTGCCTTTCCTTCATTTTGCAAACCTTGAGCTTGCTTTTTCTTTGCAAAAACCTTTTGGTAATCTTGAGAAACAGTAGACCTTCAAGAATATTCTTATTTCCAGCAAGGAACAATTATTTTATTAAGGGTACTAACCTCGCTAATCAGATTATGATGAGTTATGTATGAAGGGAGTTTTCAAGTGTGCGAGGGAAGATGATAAAAAGATTCAGGAGTGTCAAACGCTCAAGCTTGGGGATGCCCCCGTGCACCCCAAGAAATATTCAAGGAGACTCAAGCGTCTAAGCTTGGGGATGCCCCCGTGCATCCCCTTCTCCATCAACATTATCAGTTCGTCTTTCGTTCCACTATATTTTTATCACTTCATGTGTTATGTGCTATGCTTGGAGCGTCTTGCTTTTAGTTTTCCTTTTTAGTTTTCTTTAGCTTTTCATAACGAGTCGGAACTCAGCATTCTTTATGTGGGAGAGAAACACGCTCCACTTCTAACTTGAACATAACATAGAATTTTCATGTCTATCTTTGCTGTGTGTGTTCTTTGTCTTTTAATAGCTACTATCATGCTTAGCTCTTAACTTTCATGCTTATCTTTCTAAAGAGCTTTGTTTAGTTGGTTGCTTGAACTCTCTTTAATTACCATGCTCATCTTATTAAGATAGTTTGCTTCCGTTGCATTGGTTGATATGTCTATGATAAAGATGCTACGTGCATAATGGCGCTTAGTAGTTCATGTTTTCTTATGGTTAGTCTCAAATAGCTGGGGGATTTCCAATGTGTTATTGGAGTACCAACATGATTTGTTTGCCTATGATGTGGTATGGTTTAGTAATATCTTCCTTCGAGAATTTATTTTGATTGACTTGGCGTATGCTCACGCATATTTAAGACTGTAAAGAAAGTCTGTCAAGCCTTGATGATCTTTTATTTCTGAGTAGCGATATAACTTCCATGCCTGATTCAATGTTGCTTTGTCGCTCTGCATGATTATGACCGTCATTGCTCTCTTAGTTGGTCGCTCCCAGTCTTTTGCTAACCTTCGCCTGTACTAAGCGGACTGACTGCTTGTGCATCCAAAATCCTTTAAACCAGTTATGCCATATGAGTCCACCATACCTTCCTATACATGGTATTTACCTGCCATTCCTAACGAAGACTTTCATGTGCCATCTCGAAATTATTCAAAAAATGCATTTCTGTTTTGTGCCCCTGTTTTAGCTCATGAGGAAGTAGTAGTTTATTCATGATCTTTTTAAGTTGGACAAGCTTCACCCCGGGATTGCATGTATAATGTGCAAACCCATAATACGAGAAGGAACTGGCAATGAGTGCGCCCGGCTCAAAATTAATATAACAAACAAACCCTCCTTCACGCTTTGTTCATGAGAAATCAGAAAACTTTGGCAGTGACAAACAAAGGAGATTAAGAGGATGTGATCGTCCTCATTCGGGAGCCGTTCCTCGAAACTTGTCCATCTCAAAAAGTAATTGAGTTATCTGCTAGCATTCGTTGATGAAACATGCATATTCAAAAAAAAATATTACCTTTGTTTTTAAAACCAAGAGCTCTGGTACATGTTTTGTCTTTGTTTCCGACCACGGGTTTTCAACCTTGCCAACAAAAGCCACGGTTCGAGAGTCTCCACCTTCTTTTAAAGCACCAACTACTGAGAGAATGATTGTCATTCTGAGTGTAATGTGCATTCTCCCAAAGTAGCATTGTCTTTTGCATGATTATGATATCGTTTATTTAGAAATCATTGTATCTAGTCATCACTTACACCTTGGAGGTGCCCCTGCATTTATGTTTTGCTTCACTAAAGGGGGCAAGCGAGATATCACTTTATCATATTTGCACACCATGCTCATAACAAATCTATTTGATGTTTCAGTATCATATTGTAAAACTTTCAGTTCTTTGTGATTTTCTCATGAGGCAACTTAATTACTACAGATTCATTTTCTCAGTAAGCTTTTGTCATATGACTATGAAAAAGTCCTATATGGTTAATAGCATGTCACCACAGAAATTATTCTTGTTATCATTTACCTACTCGAGGACGAGCAGGAATTAAGCTTGGGGATGTTGATACATCCAAAACGTATCTATAATTTCTGCTTGCTCCATGCCTCTTTTGGGTGATATTGCTATGATATTTATACACTTCCATACACTTTTGATCATATTTTGACTAACCTATTAACTCAGTGCACCCCAGTGCCAGTTTCTGTTTTCTGCTGTTTTTGTATTTCAGGTTTTCCCATTACGAGAACTGCCCGAAAAATCTCGGAAAAATTATATAAAAAATCAGCGTTCCGGAAGCTTCCTTGCGGCCAAAGTAGGGCCAGAGGGGGGCCACAGGGGCTCCAGGCGGCCTGCCCACGCGGCCCCCCTCCTGGCCGCGCCGGGGGGGCGCCTGGGCCCCCCTTAGCTCCCCTGGCGACCCCCTTTGGCATATATTTACACCGCGTCGCAGAAACCCTAATTCCGGACCCCTTTTTTCTCCAGACGCAATCCCGATCTCCGCCGCCATCGCCATCAAGCTTCGGGGGACCAGAATTCCTGTGCCGACACCCTGCCGGGACGGGGAAGTGCCCCTGGATTCATCTCCATCGACGTTGCTTCCTCCCTCCATGATGCGGGAGTAGTTCCTCCTCGGGGCTGAGGTTTCTACCAGTAGCTATGTGGTCAATTCTCTCTCCCATGATGTGATCTTCGTTGTGATCATAGGGTATGTTAATCTAGGGTGATCCCATGATATTTCCCCTTCCTCTATGTATTGGATTGATGTACTCACTTGTCTTTATCTAGTATAATCCCCGAGACCAAGGTGACAGCGGTCTATTGGACATGGATTAGAAAAATATTTTCATGAGTGATTTCCTCTCTTGTGTGTTGATTGAAGATTGAGAGTCTCTTGGTGCTTGTCTTTGAGTATCCTTTAGGTATGTTGTGGTGATTGTGGGACTCTCTTTGGATGGCCGCGGTGACATTGGGAAATCCTTAGATTCAGAACTACGAACTTTGAGGTGTGCTTTTGTAGCCCTACATAATTCTCGTCCTCTCTTGACCACGGAGGAATGACCTCCGGGTGCGTCTCCATTGCATGTTTTATGGGAAATATCATGTGATTCGATTATGTTAATGTTGTTGGGAGTTGCCACTAGTGAAAGTATGAAGCCTAGGCCTTGTTTCCACCATTGCAATACCATTAGTGCTCACGTTTACCACTTGTTTGCTTGCTGCACTTTTTATTACAGATTTATATTACTTTGTTTTGCCATCCATATCACTTGCCATTTAACATCTCTTCGCCGAACTAGTGCACCTATACATCTAACAAGTGTATTAGGTGTGTTGGGGGACACAAGATACTTCTTGTATCTTAGTTGCAGGGTTGCTTGAGAGAGACCATCTTCAACCTCTACTTCCCTGAGTTCGATAAACCTTAGGTCATCCACTTGAGGGAAATTGATGTTGTCCTACAAACCTCTGCGCTTGGAGGCCCAACATAGTCTACAAGAGTAGAAGCGTGTGTAGACATCACATGGTCCTAGAGTACTTTTTGACTAAGATAGCCAAGTCTTCTGCAAAGTCATTTACCGGGCACGAAGTGTAAGCATCTTCCCCACAAGTCTCTTCATTTGTTTCTTCATCCCTTGAAGGTTGACTTAAGACTTTCTTGGCCTTCAAAGCAAGATTGGAGTTCTTGGTTGCTTGAGCAATTGCAAAGGTCTTATTGGACTTGGTCTCCAAAAGAACATGAGTGGAGAAAGTGGAGACAACTTGAGCTGTGGCCAATTTGTGATAATCCGGTCGTTGATGTATCATCACGACCATGGTGTGTTCCGTGAGAACCATAGCATCTATGAACTTGTACTTGATGAAATCATCATTTTCCCAAGTGCACCCAAAGGTTCTCAAGTTGAGCACAAGGGATTTCAATCTTTGGTACACCTCTTTTGCGGACTCACCCTCATTCCTCACAAAGAGATTGACTTCTTGCTTGAGCAAAGCCAATCGAGATCTTCTAATAGCTTCATCTCCTTCGAGAGCCTCTTCAAGGCAATCCCATATTTCCGTAGAGGTTTTAAGGAGCGCAATGGAGTCACTATAATCTTCCAGTCACAGCATTGCGCAACATGTTGTGGGCGGTAGCATTGAGTTGATCATCAACAACTTCTCTTGGAGTGAGATTCATTGGATCCTTGGGGTTGAATCCATTGACCACAATCCACCAAAGTTGTGTTGAAGCACTGCGAATATGAGACTCCATATCTAGCTTCCATTTAGTAAACACATTAGCTTTCGAAGGGTGCGGAGGCCCAACAGGATTAATGCGAGGATGTTGCAAGGGTTGCGGTGAGTAAAAGGGTTCCAAGGCATTGTACTTGGGAACTTGATTATGAGCCGGAGATGCAAGAGGTTCTCTCGAGTCATCTGCATCATGAACGACATTTGGATCACATGAGTTTGATGCGGATGTCGAGGGCTTTAAGCGAGAATCAATTTCCTCCTTGACCGAGGAACGAACTTCTTTCAACATAGAGGCTGTGAGGTCCGCAAACATTGAAAGAATATCGGCCATGGTCAAAGGAGCACCCGGGTTAAGAGGAGCGGTGGGAGCAACAACCGGGGCACCAAGTACCTCGTTTGCGGCGGGGACTAGGTTTTGACTATCCCCCGCAATGGGCACGCCACCTCCCTCATTCCCTAGATCGACCATATCCTCTAAGGTTGTAAAACCTTATATTAGAGCACGAGGCTCTGATACCAATTGAAAGAATCGATATGGTCGACTAAAGGGGGGGTGAATAGGAGACTACAAATTTTAATCTTTCTTGTCAATTTTAAGGTTAGCGAATAAATAGGGTTCACTAGATATGCAACTAGGTGAATGCAACCTATATAACAAGCAAGCTCCAAGCTAAATATGCTAGGCAACAAACTAAGTAGAAAGCCAACAAGCATACAAAGCAAAGTAAGGTGCGGGAAAGGATTAACCACCAGTGAGACGAGGACGCGAATTTTATCCCGAAGTTCACTCTTCCTTGGGGAAGAGCTACTCTCCATTCGGAGCGGTGCCGGAACCAAAGCTTGCAGAAAGCCATCGAAGGCTCACCCTAATCTCCTTCGAGTCACCCCAACGGATGAGCCTCGAATCACTCGGGGTTGGCCTTGAAGGCGACCACCACACATTTACAAACTTCCCCGGAGCACACCACAAGCAAGGAAGCTTCCGGAGGAACCTCTAACCGCCTAGGAGCCCAAGCTCCAAGAGTAACAAGTCAATGGTGGACAAATATTAAGGGAAACACACATTGGTTTGGTCAAAGTGTAGATCGGGTCTTGCTCTCCCAATCCCCAAAGTTTTAACAAGTTTGGGTGGAGGGATTGAGAGTAATGAGCAAATGGAGGTGTAGCAATGGTGCAGCTCAACAAGACATTAGGGTTAAAGGTTGGAGGTGGAAGAAGGGGGATTTTATAGTGTTCTTGGTCGAGTGGGGATATTTGCCCGTTGGACCCCGTGCGCACGGGCCAAGTTAGCCCCATGCGCATGGGGTGTCCAGTGGAATTCCAACCACCCCGTGCGCACGGGGGTCCAGGACCCCGTGTGCACGGGGTGTCCAGTGATTTTCACCCACCCCATGCGCACGGGGGTCCAAGACCCCGTGCACACGGGGTGTCCAGTAACTTACATGGTACCCCGTGCGCACGGGGGTCAGAGACCCAGTGCACACGGGGTGTCTAGAAAGTTACTGAAGAAACTCACAGGACACCGCGACAAAGCACAACTCAACGAGGAAGCAAGATGGAGGTGTAGGAAAATAGGAGGCATTCCTACACGACATTATTCCACAATGACCCCTCTTGATAGTGCGATTTTTCTACGACTCAAAAAACGAACCAAACGAAAATCTTCAAGTTGTCGGTAAACCACGTCTTACCCTTTTTGAATTTGGGGGGTCAACCAACCCCAATGGAACCTTCATGGAACAAATATCTTTATCAACCGATATTAGTTCCTGTAATCATATTGTCATCACACCAAAATATACTTAAGTGCCACATGCACTTTCAAACACGCCGACTCGCACAAACCGAGCCTCACGGGTCAGCCCGAACGTTCGATCTGTTCGGTTTTGTTCGGTCCGGTCTCTTCGGTCTTCCATAATTGAAGACCAAAATATTTTTGGTCTTTTCGGTCCTTCACTTTTCGGTCCTTCACTATTCGGTCTTCAGTCTTTACTATTCGGTCTTCGGTCCAGACCTAACTAATTGCTACAAGTCAAATTCATGGTACTTTCAGTACCAAACTTCATGGAGTATAAAGGTGCATGTGTGTATAAAGGTGCATATATACAGAGACAACAAATATGTGTATAGAGGTGCTTATGTACATTAGAACAATTAAGACAAGTAGCAATTGTATTGTATGCAATCATCATGGAGTACAGTACACATGCACGACACAAAATCTAGACATCACAGAACTTGAACATCACAAAATCTGGACATCATACAACATGGTCTTGCACTCTTGCGTATGGGATTTTTAATTTCGATCTATATAGTCTTTTCAGTCCTGAAGATAGGAGGAACAAATAGACCGTAATTATTTCGGTTTTCTATTTGCGCAGACTGTATTTTATTCGGTCTTTTCTAGTTCGGTCTTTTCGGATCCGGTCTCAGTCTTTTTAGGTTCGGTCTTCGGCTTTTATTGCCAGGGTGACTCACAGGGCAACTCCCACACATCCGAGCCAATTCGAGCGAATGAAATAGTCTGACGTGAGGCGAACGTGTTGTGCCCGCGCATACTTGGATCGGGCGAATAGAACTATCTCCTAGGGTGTGGTCAAAGTGCACACCGATCCAGGGGCTTGCGCGAGCGATGTAACAGTGCGCGAAGGATGTGCACACCGACCAGGGCACACACGCGTGCCTGGAAGCAGCCTGCGACACAACCCGACACGGGCATGCGACCCTGACAGGCAGATCTTGTTTGCACGTCGTGTGCGAGGCATCGACCGAGATGGCGCTCGCGGGTGTGAAGAAAACCGCCCACAGAGATGTGGCCCCTTGTCATGCCTATGGCCCACGCGTCATAGACCCCGAAGGGAACCCTGCCGAGTGCGGGATGTTTGCGCCGATTGGACGACACGGAGCACACTAGGTAGCTAGCCGCGGGAGGCCCTCACACATTAGAGGACACTTTCCCATGGAGGCTCCTAGGAGACGGTTGGCTGGCGCCAGCGATGCAACCCGGCAGGGAGCGTGTGACTCTAACAGACGGGCCCAACCTCCCCGTCGTGCGCGGGGCAATGCGCGGGCCGACACATGCCGGCGTCATCGAAAAACACCACAATCGGGGGCCTCGGCAACACCCGCGACCCACTCATCATGTACCGCGAGGCAAGCCGTCAGGGTGTGCATTGTCCGGGCAGATTGGACGGTGTGAAGAGCCCTAGAGAGTTGGTCGCTCGAGGCAAGCACGAAACGAACGACACAGAGGGCACTCTCCTGCGGTGAGGCTCTGAGGAGGCGGGTACCCCGACATCCTTTGTAGGAGTAATTATACTTGCCGGAACATTTATGGCGATATTTGGTCGATCTCAAGGCCATATTGTTGTATATTTGGGTTTCATTCTTTTTATTTTTTCTGTAGCACTTTTAGTGGTCTACCACAAAAAGTGCCTGAAACCCTCTCTCACAGAAGTCAAATGTAACCTAGAGTGTCCTAGAAAACCCCATTATCATCATCATTACCCTAAAATCCACACATAATTTTGTTCACCCTTTTCTTTTCCTTCCATCAGCAAAACTTGTACAAAAATCCATAAAACCCAAACCACACAATGTGGTCCACGATATCCTCCCCAAACAGAACCTCATCCTTTCAGCAAACCTCCAAGAATGTCAGACTCGGAGAAAAGAGACTCTGATCACCCCAAGACCCATCTTTCTTTCTCTGCCCATTTTCCCCTTCTCATCGTATTTCTGCAATTTCCTCCTCGTATTTTTGCGTGCGTGTGCGCTCGCGCTCCATCTGGGATCGGCGACGGCAATCCGCACACAGCCACCCACAATGGCGGCGGCGTGACCAACCTGCCGCGGAGAGTTTTGCCAGTTCCTCTTGTTTTCCCTACCGGTAGTTCGGATTCTCCTCCTCTCTCCCTCTCCCTCAGAGGCCGCACTTTTTACTCCACCCCCTCACCTGTGGATGCCATCGAGAGGCACGCCGAGACCACGGGCGGCCTCGACAGCGACGCGCTTCCTCCCGCTCCGCTCGTCCTCGCCGCGCGCGCGTGATGCTCGCCGTCTGCGCGCGGCACGGGCCCGCCAAGCTCCCGCCGCTCGCGGGCGAACGTGTCGCCTGGGTCGCCGCCGGCCGGTGGTGGTGCTGGCGCCCCGCGGCGGCGCGCCGTGGCGTCGCCGCGCGGGCCTCGTCCTTCAATTCCCGGATCGGGCTCGATTCCCAGGTCAGTAGCCGTTCTCGAGCATTCCGTCGAACAGTTCGTGGAAGCGATCTTAGCGGCTTCTAGTTCTTGAACCTTCGATATGCAAATCGTACCCCATTTATGGGATGGATGGCTGATGACACATGCTTTCTGTATATGGTTCTAGCCTGTATATGGTTTCTGTGGGAATTTGACCGAACACTTGGCTTGAGGCTAGAAATGAAGTGGAAACTTTGTTGCTTGTTTGATTGCATCGATAGCTCCAGATGATATCCTAGTGTTGGTTCGTAACTGATGGATCACTTTCTTTGCTGCAGAATTCTCACACAAGGGACTTGTCCCAGCTGTTGTGGGTGGGTCCAGTGCCCGGGGACATCGCAGAGATCGAGGCGTACTGCCGCATATTCCGTGCCGCGGAGCAGCTCCAAAATGCTGTCATGTCGGCGCTCTGTGATCCAGAGACAGGCGAGTGCCCTGTGCGGTATGATGTGCCATCCGAGGACCTGCCAGTGCTCGAGGACAAGGTTGCTGCTGTGCTTGGCTGCATGCTGGCATTGCTGAACCGGGGTAGGACAGAGGTGCTTGCTGGGCGGTCAGGTGTCGCGAGCGCGTTCCAAGGATCTGAGCACAGCACGATGGATAGGATTCCGCCACTGGCCCTGTTCCGTGGTGATATGAAGCGGTGTTGCGAGAGCATGCAGGTTGCACTTGCTAGCTACCTTGTTCCGAATGAGCCCCGAGGATTGGATATCTGGATGAGGCTGCAAAGGTTGAAGAATGCCTGCTATGATGCGGGTTTCGCAAGGATTGATGGTCATCCCTGTCCAACATTGTTTGCAAATTGGTTTCCAGTGTACTTTTCAACTGTGCCAGATGATCCGGAGACAGATGAGTTGGAGATTGCATTTTGGAGGGGAGGGCAAGTCAGTGAGGAGGGTCTGGCGTGGTTATTGGCTAAGGGATTCCGAACTATTGTCGATCTCCGGGAGGAAGATGCTAAGGATGATTTATATCTTTCAGCAGTTGGCGAAGCTGTCTCATCCGGAAAGATAGAGGTGGTCAACATGCCAGTTGAGATTGGGACTGCTCCCTCAGCTGAACAGGTTCAGCAATTTGCGGCGCTTGTGTCAGATGGGACGAAGAAGCCCATTTATCTTCATAGCAAGGAAGGGATTAATAGGACATCTGCAATGGTCTCCAGATGGAAGCAGTATGCCACTCGTGCAGAGAGACTGGCCACCAAAAAGCTTTCACCAACTGTGAATGGTAAGGCGCTGAAGAATGATCCGACAAATGGCCCAGGTTCCTCGTCAAATGGTAGTGAAAATGGTGCAGTAGTGAAGTCTGATAGAACCGTGGATGCTGGGGAAGCACGTGATATAGAAATTACAAGTAATAATCTGGAAGCTACTAATTCTCTTCCCAATGGTCAAAGCACTGAACAAGGTGAAATGCATGACAGCAGGACAGAACTTCTTTCAGGTTTTAAATTGGAGACCAGTCCCCTTAAGGCACAGTTTCCTACTTGCAATGTTTTCTCTAGAAAGGAGATGACCAAATTTTTTAGAAGCAAAAGAGTTTATCCAAAATCTGTTCTGAACTCTCGAAGACGATCGAGTAGCTTGATGATCTCAAGGAGAAAACAAAATCTCAGAGCTGAACATAATGAGGCCATTGATTGTGAAGCAGCAGACATGATGGTTTTGAAAAACGCAAATGGGACATTATTTGACAATGATTATATATTATCGGTTTCTTCAGGTATCACTAATGGAAAACCCTCGAACAATGGAACCTCCACTTCTTTTGAAGAAAAGGGAAGTGCAGCTTCACTCCTAACTATTGGTCCTAAAACGTCTAATGCTAGCAATCCCAATGGGAATGCTCAGCTTGGATCACAAAAACCATCTGAAAGGAATGGTGGTCCTTATCTTGAGAGATACTCATCAGATACAATTGATGGAAGTATTTGTGCCACAACTGGTGTTGTCAGAGTTCAGTCAAGAAGAAAAGCCGAGATGTTTCTAGTACGTACAGATGGATTCTCTTGTACTAGAGAAAAAGTAACAGAATCATCTTTAGCTTTTACTCATCCTAGCACCCAGCAACAGATGCTTATGTGGAAGTCTCCTCCAAAGACCGTCTTACTGTTGAAGAAATTAGGTGATGAGCTCATGGAAGAGGCTAAAGAGGTGGATGCACAATTTCCATTTTTTAGTACATATCTATTTATTGCATATCATTCATATACCAATACATCTTTTCTTTTTTTGTATTTGGTAGCAACATGTACTCTACTCATCTTAAAGAATAAAGTTCCGGTATGCAAATTATGTATTCGATAAAATTATAAATATAGTGCTAGTGCTTGCAAGTTAATGTTTTATGTTCAGAAACGTACCTTACATCATGAATTTGTAGTAAGATGTGGAACTACACAGAATTAATTGCGAGATTTTTAGTATTGTTTTATCAAAAGAGAGCATTAGACAAGTGAGCTACTATAGTTTGAATTTTCTTCTTTAGATTTGGAGTTCTTGAGAAGGGGAACCTTGGCGCAGTGGTAAAAGCTGCTGTCTTGTGACCATGAGGTCATGGGTTCAAGTCCTGGAAACAGCCTCTTGCAGAAATGTAGGGAAAGGCTGCGTACTATAGACCCAAAGTGGTCGGACCCTTCCCCGGACCCTGCGCAAGCGGGAGCTACATGCACCGGGTTGCCCTTTTTTTAGATTTTGAGTTCTTGAAAGGTTTCGTTTGATTGATGAGGGTTTGCTTTAAAATTCAAAACAGCTGTATCTCTTTTGTGTGAGGTGGATTGACTTGTAGATCTCACTTCATGGTAGGGATAATCATTCATGTGTGCCAACCAGTCTATATCATGTAGCTAAGTAGCTAATGTATCTGTTACACATTTCCCAAATTTGTAACTCATGCAGTCTATGCTCTTTGGTACATGTCTTCGTAAGAGTCAAAGTTTGTCTAAGACTTAGTTATCTACTCCAACTGTCCATGCTGTTTGATAGTCACTTAGGATATACATTCATGTACTTCTACCTAATTTTATTTCTTATTTGGCAATGTACACACCATTTGATATCCTGTATACTACTTTTCAGGTTGCTTCGTTTCTGTATCATCAGGAAAAGATGAATGTTCTTGTGGAGCCTGATGTTCATGATATATTTGCGAGGATTCCTGGTTATGGTTTTGTGCAAACCTTCTATACTCAAGATACCAGGTATAAGTGAAACATATGTAAGTCTGATGAGTGATATAACTGTGTATTAATTTCTGCATTACTATTCACTAATATTATTTTGTACCAAAAATCAGCGACCTTCATGAGAGAGTTGATTTTGTCACATGCTTGGGTGGTGATGGGGTCATATTGCACGCATCAAACTTATTTAGGACTTCTGTACCACCTGTTGTCTCATTCAATCTTGGATCTCTTGGATTTCTGACTTCACATAATGTATGTTTCAGACTCCATTCTAAGAGAATTTTATCCTATGACCTTCTTTTGTCAAGTCTAAGCATGTAACATTTCCGTCACTTCAGTTTGAAGGTTTCAGGCAAGATATGAGAGCTGTCATCCATGGGAACAATACGCTTGGAGTTTATATAACCCTTAGAATGCGTCTACGCTGTGTAATCTTTCGAAATGGAAAAGCAATGCCCGGGAAAGTGTTTGATGTGCTAAATGAAGTCGTTGTTGATCGGGGTTCTAATCCATATCTCTCAAAAATTGAATGCTATGAGCATAACCACCTTATCACTAAGGTAAGATCTGTATAAAGCCTTAGAAACTAGATGTCTCTATTTGTGCCTTTTTCCTTGGTAACTATGCATCATTGCCCTTTGTCTATATTTCTCTCTGGAATTTTTCGACTATGCAAAGTTCACAATGGCAAATATTGAATTAACTCAATTTTCATGGGCGGCACCTCCAAATTATGTATATGCTAGAAAAGTCTAGCCAGTTATCACTTATCTTTCAAAATTTCTCCAAACTGAATCGTCCTTCATTGTTTCATACTTTTATCACTTGGTGCCCTGAAAGAAACGGTTATTGCAGTATAATAATCACATATTAGTGTTGCTGAGTCTACTTGCTACTCTTGATCTTGTAGTCCTGGAGATTATATTACTGTATGATGCTTGTATTTACTTAGATGTTCAGGATTGTTGTACTACTGTGTATCCACTGTAACTTCAACTACTTTGAGTTAATGGGAGTATATATAGGTTCAAGGAGATGGTGTGATAGTAGCAACACCAACTGGCAGCACAGCATACTCTACTGCAGCAGGGGGTTCAATGGTAGGTTAATTTTTGCAAGTTATATTACTAGGAAGAACTGAGCAAAAGCATTGACTTAACTTGTGCCATGGCATGTAAACAAAAGCTTTTTCCAGATTCACATAATGCATGTTTCTTGTGTTATGTTTTCACTCCATGTGACATGTTCTTTCTCAATTATGCAGCATATGGATATAATTTTTACATTTAAGACGGAATTTTGGTTATATGAATAAAATTTCCATCTGTCATGCATCTTGTACCTGTTTCAGCAAAGCCAGTCCAATGAACATCTGGAAAGCTCTTTGTCCTTGATTTCCACTGCAGAATTGTTTAGTGGTTCCTTTTGACAAGCTTAAACTACAAATGCTTTTCACAAGCTACACTAGCGCATTCAGTTTGTATACACACCATCGACTTCAATCATAATACGAAGTTTTCCTCTGTTGCCTCTGAGCAAGATTCAATCTAACTGCTGCACATAAGATCTTGTATTTTAAAACTTGGGGGCAACACAGACCTCAAGGCCAAATAACGAAAATAATTCTATGGCCTGTTTGTCTGCTTTGCTGGTGTAGTGCTTCGTTCAAATGCATTATGTCACATGTACTTTTGTCTTTTGAGCACCACAATCGCATTACTTGTGTTTAGCAACCTTTTCATTCTTGCCAGTCAACTGTTCCTTTTCTGATGCGTACTTCAATATGTCAAGTGAAAAGAACAAGTTATTTACTGGGGTCATTGTGGTTTTTGCTGTCCAGGTGCATCCAAATGTCCCATGTATGCTGTTCACTCCAATCTGCCCGCACTCGCTGTCATTTAGACCTGTCATCCTTCCTGACTCTGCACGACTTGAATTGAAGGTACGGAAATCCTCCAATAGATGGATGGTGAAATGCCTAATATTGTCATGTAATCTTATGCAATTATCTCATCCTGATAAATTCTTGGGATTCTTATGTCTCCAGAATATCCCTGGCCATGTTTACCTAACATACCACATCCTTGCTCTGCTGATCGATTGACTTTGTGTCTTTGTTATTTTTACCAGATCCCGGACGACGCGAGAAGCAACGCGTGGGTGTCGTTCGACGGCAAAAGGCGGCAGCAGCTGTCGCGAGGAGACTCTGTTCATATATCCATGAGCGAGCACCCGCTCCCGACCGTCAACAAATCGGACCAAACAGGCGACTGGTTCCGCAGCTTGATCAGGTGCCTGAACTGGAACGAGAGGCTGGACCAGAAGGCGCTCTAGACCCTAGCATGTTCCTGTACATACATAGCTCTATACATAGATAACCCCCTTGTGTTAGAAGATAGATGATCTTTTCTGTAGCATCTGTAAGATCACAGGAGACGGGCAGGCTTTTTGACCTGACAGTGACAATGACAGTGACAGCAGGTGATGTTAACACTAATAGTGTTTGTAATTATCTGCTTTGTAAATCAACGGTTATCTCTGGGCCTAGCAGAAGATGGCAGCCCACGCGAAGATGATAGCCAATTGTAATGAACCCCTCTATTTTTGCTCAAACATATATACTGAAGCCGATGGCTACTTCTCGCATTTCAACTTAGCATTAGTCTGTGAAGATTTTATTTGAAGGGTCAAGATATGCCACACATACCTCTAGTGATTTTCTTAATACTTCTGATTTATTCATCTTCAGTCATGGCAATACAACAAACATCAGAAATAATAAAAATTACATCTAGATTCATAGATCATCTAGTGATGACTAAAAGAACTAAAGTGAGCTGAAGGGGCACCGCTGTCATCGCTCGTCGGAGCCGGACAAAATTTATTGTAGTAAACAATCAGGAAATCCCTCTTCTAGTGATTTTACCATAGAGGTATCGGTTCAATCCAATACATAAATCCTCAGAGATATCAAAAATGGCCTGAAACGGCCTCAGCCCAGAGACCAGAGTACAAAGCGAGAGAGGGAGATGCGCAGACGACTAGCGTGCCTAGACAGCCCAGCCAGCCAACGAGCACGGTGAGCATCCAGGAGACGCACCGGCATCCTCCTGGAACATGCCAACACCGTTGTGGTGTTTCCATGAGTTCCTGTAGCATAGTAGGGCAGACGTAGACGCCATTCTTGGAGCGTTTTGGTCGTGCCTTGCGGCTGCGATGACCTTGGTACGAGTGGGCGGACCCTGACCGGCCATGGTGGGCACCGATCTGCCCTGCACTGAATCTGACATGGTGCTATTCCTGGCCTCCACGACTATCATCATCTGAGATAGGAAGCGTGCTAGTTTTTGAAAGGATAAATGGATCGGGATTCTCCGCTCTGCACTCGTGCCCCTAAGCTCTACAAGATTGCTACAAGAAAGAACAAGACGGGTTGTGAAGATCTGGAGG
>LR738712.1:111878058-111913217 GCA_902687465.1 Secale cereale | reverse complement strand
TGCGAATTCCTCGACATTTGGCAGATTCGGCAGACCACCGTCATTGACCCCTCCCGTCGAGACTCCATCCGCTGGAACTGGACGGGTTCAGGGGAATACTCCAGCAAGTCTGCCTACCAGATGCAGTTCTCTAGTCGCTTGATGCCTTTCTGCTCTGCTAAGGTTTGGAAAGCACATGCCACCCCCAAATGCAAGCTCTTTGCGTGGCTTGTCCTGCATGGAAGAATCCTCACGGCGGAAAACCTGGCAATCCGTGGATGGCCACACAATCCGATATGCCGCCTTTGCATGGCATCCAATGAGACGGTTGCTCATCTCTGCCGAGATTGCCCCATCTCGCAGGCAGTGTGGAGGACCATCAACGCCGTGGAAGGAATGGCTAACCCGAGCCCACCAGACAATGGAACCTCCATCAACACGTGGTGAGAGGGCTTCCTTACTAGTGTTCCAGCTCAGAACAAGCGGGAGCGTAGTGGTGCCATGATCTACACGCTCTGGAACATCTGGAAGGAGAGGAACCGTGAACCGTCGGGTTTTCATCAGCAAGAGGTTGACCTACCAAGAAATCGCCCACCTAGCTTTGACAGATATTCGCTTGCACATATCTAGTTGTTTTCTCATTCGCGAGTAATCCGCATGCAGATGATGTTTGGGAGGCTCCCCCGCCGCTCGACTCTTATAGAGAAAAGCCTTATGTAAACTATTTATAACACTCTTTCTTCTTCTAATTGAAAGGCAACGCTCCTGCCAGTTTCTCAAAAAAAATTGCACAAGAGAAGGGACTTTTCAGAGGAAGATTCAGAATCCTGATCTACAGTAGAAGCTAATCATAATGCATCATAATGCTTTGGGTTGTCACATCATTTGCTTCATATCTTGGAAGTGATGCATATACACCTAGGAGCCAGAAGCGGCGTTTTGGCTCCTAGGTGCATGTGCACCCATTGTCTAAATACATATTTTGAAAAGTTAATTTTTTTACAATGGATGCATATACACCTAGGAGCCATTGCGAATTTCTGCGATGCGAAGGTAAACAATAGTGTAGCCTAATCAGGAATGTTAAACATACTAGTACGACATAGCTAGAAAGACACGTCCTTCAGTTCGAAAGAAGAAGAAAGAAACATAGCTAGAAAGACACGTCCTTCAGTTCGAAAGAAGAAGAAAGAAAGATCGGTCGTTATTGAGTAAAATGTATGATGTCTAGCCTCATACCTCAACGTAAAGATGCAGCACCAACTTCTTATAGTCAATAAAGATTTGACAAAAATTCGCAATGGGTTCTAGGTGTATATGCACCCATTGTCTAAATACACATTTTGAAAAGTTGAAAAATTCCGAACAAAAATCCCGCGTGTGTATCCGGACATTCTATGTGCGTGCACAAAGTTTTTGGTGAACAACGAGGTTTTTTCTGGCTTGTGTAAAAAAGACAATTTCTTATGCTTCATTACAACTATTCATTTTGCATTTCTTTAGCTTTTTTTCGCAAGCCACAAAAAACGTTGTTTTTCACCCAAACTTTGTGCATGCACATAGAATGTCCGGATATACCCGCGGGCTTTTTGTTTAGAATTTTTTAACTTTTCAAAAATGTGTATTTAAACAATGGGTGCATATGCACCTAGGAGCCAAAACACCGCTTAACAAACGGCAATGAAGTGAGTAGCTCTTACAATGTAACTTAATTTGAATAAGTGGAGAGATGCATTGGAGACTCATCAGCTGCAAAACTCAGGGCATGTTTGATTGCCATACACTTGTACACACTACCACATTTCCATGCAACAAATCTTGGTAATGCCGGCCATATCATTCTAGCGGCTAAACTGATCGCTACACTTGTGGTGAAAACGGGCTACCAAATAAATCAGTGAGAACTGGGACATTAGGCCGACATGCCGCAACTATGGCTGCAACCACCAAACCGAGAAGCCGCAGGCTGCAGGCTGCTCTGTGCTGATCGAAACACGGAGGTGAAACTCAAGGTGATCACTACCATCACCATCAGAAGCGCCATCAACGGCCTCGCCTCAGCATCATCGCAGGCGCCGTAAGATATCTTCATCTGATTCACCATGTACAGCCACACAACGAAGAGATGGTCTGGACTCTGGAGTGTAGGCTAGAGAATGCTTCGCTGTATCAATATAGCCTCCACATCAAACCATCTGGGTTGTGCTCACGCATGGCCGTAATTAAAAAGTACTCTGTCACCGGTAAGGCCATAAGAATCACAGCAAGTGTGCTAAACCATATGTCTCCGTCGGTATGTTTCATCGCAAATCTTCTCATCAAATCCAGCAAATACACCCACACTAAGAACAATGTTACCTGCAGGCAATCGGAATGAAATTACGTTGGTTCAAGACAATAGACCAACAAACAAAATAACAGGCCGTCTGCACTTTCCAGAAACATGAAAACCACAAGAAACTTTTTGCTAAAAAAACAAGAAAAGAAAAATGCAGGTCTAGGAAAGAATACTTAAGTGTCGGTTTGAGTTGCGGCCGAATAGACCCCTCAAACTTAAACTGTAAAACTGAATATTCGCTTATAATTTTTTCTCACGTCTTTTTCTTCCTCTCACACGTGTCCACGGGCAGCTAGCTCGCTCTTACGAAGCCGGCGGACACCGCAAGCGGCCAAATACGGAGCCGCCGGCGTCTAGGACGGCTCGCGCGAAGCGCCCCAGGACGGAAGCACGGGCAGGACGGCGTAGCTGGTGGCTCCCTACGTCGGAGCCGGTGAGCGCGCGGCGGTTGGGATAGGTAGCACACAACAGAATTCTCTTGTCGCGTAGCGTTGAACGATTTCAGGGCACCCACGGTTTTGCCTCCAAACGTGTAAATAAAGGGGTCGTGGGGTGAATTTTTAGGGACTTGAAAAAAGTTTACAGGTTTGACCACTTTTACGGGCTTTGTTCAGGGTGATTTTTGACAACAAAACTGAAAACGTTCGGATTTTTATGAGTTTGATCATTTTTATTGGTCTGCTAGAGATGCTCTAAATTTACTAAGAGCAACTCTAGCAGACCCCGCAAAACTCGCAAACCTGCAAAATTCCGGCGAGTATGTGGGTTCGACCAATTTTTCGATCAGAACAGAGCCCGCATACTCGCCCGGCTCGCAAATTTTCTTGCCGCAGCCCGCAAAGGCGCAAACCGCACGCCCCGACCGCTATAACTGCGGTTCCACGACTCGTTTGCGGGTCCAAACCCTATCCCTCGCCGCTGCCGAGCCACGCGATTCCCCTTCCCCCTCTCCATATTTCTCGCCGCTGGCGACGACCCGCCCCGCCTCCAGCCGCCATGTGGGGCCGAATGTGGAGCTCCGGACGCGGCTCCGGCAGCAGATCCGGCGGTGGAAGGGACCCGAAGCGCGAGCGGCGCGTCCGGTCCGACAGCGCGTGGAAGCGCGGGGCCGGAAGTGGACCAACCGCGGGATGTCGCCGCCGGCGAGCTTCCAGCGGAGCGAGACAACGAAGTACGACCGCCGGCGCACGTCGTTCTCCTCCGCGAGGTCCTCGTGCGCCGGGAGTTCCTCCTCCTCCGACGCGGGCCTTCTCCCCGTAAAGAGAGAGTGGTCTGAGGACGTGGAGGAGCCGGACGCGTTCGCCTTCGTCCCCGCGAAGGAGGAGCCCGAGGAGCCCGCTCCGCTTGGCCGTCGCGGAGTCATCGGGCCGGAAGACTTCGTCGCCGACGTCGACGCCATTGCGGCCGCCATCGACGAGCGGAGCGTGCGCGAGGAGGCGGAGCGCCAGCGCCACGCCGAGGAGCACGAAGCCCTCCAGTGACGGGAGGCGGTCGCCACCAACCTCGCCGCCGAGGAGAAGGCCGAGGAGTGGCGTCGCATCCGCGCGGAGCAGGCTGAGAAGTACGTCGACATGTGCAGCTCCGGCGAGGAGGATTGAGCGTCCGGCTCCTCCACGGCATCGTCCATTTGCCACAACCTCGCCGTAGTCAGATCTGATCCCTCTAGTACTAGTTTAACGTAGTATGTAGTATAACTTTGCTTGTAGTTTGTTGATCATGTGATGAACTATGTTTGTGCAATTTCTCCCGCGAAAGTGTTTTTTCAAATTATGCAGGTTTAGATACGGGTTCTGTTCGGCCGCGCTAGTTTTCCCCCGCAAACACGATCTTTGTGAAATCGCAAACGCGTTTTGTGTGGTCTGCCAGAATTGCTCTAATATGGTGCATGGCTCTGTAAATATATTTAAAAATACAAGCCTGAAACTTGTTAACTACTGATTATTAGATGGTTCATTGGGAAAACCGCGTCTCCTTATTTTCATCTACTCCTATATCTAAGCACAGAAAAAGTATTAAGAAAAGGAGTTCAATCATGGATGGCAATCGAAGAACACTGGTGCCAGATCTATAATACCTAAATAGTTCATCCCCACTATGTATTTCTCTTAACATGCAAGCTATCCACATCACCAGCACTGCCACATCAACGTTTAGTTAGAGGCTTACACATGGGACCCACCACAGTGAAAACAGCCACATCAGCTTCGGTTACTGCTGGTAGGACCGACTAGAGACGCTGCCCACGTAGTACGTCTCTTTATTACTTCTAAAAAAACGTAAATTGACTAGCGCCTCACCAACTCCCCACGGCAGCGGATTCTGCTCCCTATTCATCTTCTCCAATCTCCATCAGATTCCACTATACAATTACTCCATCGATTCAGTTGCTCTTTCCATCTGGTATATATCTCCGGGCCGCATGTGATTTGGCAAGGTATGCGATGGCGATCGTCCCTCCTTGCGATGAGATCCGTAGGCAGTCTTCCCCGCCCTGCCTCCACCTTCCCTGGCGTAGGAACCCCCGCCCTGGAAGAAGAGCGCCTCGCGGCCGATGCCACTACACCGACATCGACCCTGGCCACTCCCGGCGATTACCTTGCTGTCGCGTGTCGGGTGCGTCGACAGAAGGCCAGGAAGGCTCCCCATGGAGTGGCCAACCCTGCTCGGTGCCGCACATCCGCCGCTCAACTTCCCCACCCCACATTAGGCGTTCGCAGGTCTTCTGGATTTTCGTATGGTTTGCATTGCTTATTGATTTGTATGATGAGATTAACACTATATCATAGTGATGCATGTGTTCGTACTGTTTGAATCCCCACTGATGCATCTTTATTGTTTTTGTTCTTCTGGATTACTTTCGAATTGGGCTATCCAGTTTCCTGCATCAGTACAAGAAGCATAGATGGTTATGATACTAGGAGGGTTGGAGCTCTGACATGCACTATACCATAACAGGAAAAAAGATTTGATCAGATTGTCAAGCAGTTCAAGCAATTCTTGAGGACTGCAGGTTGTATCTCTAGCTCTATGTTTTAAAGTTTACCTCCAGATCTTCAAGCATATGCCGTCTCACCATCATGTCTCGGCTTTACCAGGAGTTTTTCTTCATCTTTATTTCAGTTTCTTTCAAGAATCAAGACTATCAAGGACAATCAAAGTCAGTATGTAAATAATAATGTTTCAACTCATGCACGCCTAAAGTGTTGCCTGCATGTTGTCATGAAAATAGTGGCTACATGGATCATCACATTAAGGTAAATACATATCTCAATACATCATGCTTATTACAATTTCTAATTGTCGCTTTGTGCCGAGTAGGAAATACAGAAGTGCATTAGTAAGAAATTTGTAAAAAAAGCCTACATACAGCTATTTGTGTTCATTATTAAGGGCAAAGGGAGCTTCCTAACTCTGATGGTCAGAAACATAGTCTAAGTATCAGGGGCAATAACCACCCTACAAGGCTCCAAAAAGGTATTTGTTTCCCTTACCATGTCCATGATGCTGCTCCAATGACAAAGTAAAGTTCTGTCACTTGGCACATGTATTCCTCTTCTTTTCTTTTGCATGTCTGTGATCATATACTCATGTTTTTCTTTCTATTTTGTTGATCATTCATGCCCGATGCTTTTTCATTCCTTCCCCTCCCCTCACTGTTATTCATCAGGATTGCCCAACTTCCTGCCTCTTGGTTTCGGTTCAACCTTCTGACCGCAGGCGTTCCTTCTACTGCAGAGATTAACACTGTACTTTGTATGATATAAGATAACCCTGTCAAGAATTTTATGTTTAATATAATCTGTTTGTGATTATCCCTATTCTACGGTCTGGATGTTCTTTTTTTTTTTGAAACGGAGGCAAAAACTTTGCATCATCTCATTAAAAAGAAGGGGAATAACAAAGTCTGCAGAGGACCATTACACCTCCCATAAATGGAAAAAAGACAATCCTACTCTCGCGGCATCAAAGAACCCAGATGCTTCGCCCCTGCCGTAATCCAGAGCCTCGCCTCCACCTTAATATTTCGATCAACGCGCTCGGCAACCTACATACGTGCTGGAACACCCTCGCGTTTCTTTCCTTCCACACTTCCCAAGTAACAAGCATGATGAGAGATGAAATCGCCTTCCTCCTGCGGTCTGGATGTTCTAGCGATAACAAGGTTAGCTTCTTTATTCTTGGATGTATACAACACTTCCTAGCCATTCTTTTATATTTTATCCAAATAAATATAATCTCACGTGACACTGACGGCCGACGACCTTCTCTGCTCTTGAATCGGTATGAATGACTGAAGATTTTAATTTCCAAATGCATAGTCCATTTGGATATCTTAGATAGGAATGGCATAAAAGTTAGTCATATGTAGTCTGTTTCTGACAAATTAACTGCACGTGCCAATTTATTCAATTGTGATCGTAAGTATACATGTTATAAATCATATAGAAACGATTCAGCCTTCATACTTTTTAAACTATAATAAGTTATTGAACCATCCAAGTGAGATAGGCAAACTGACTCCTGATGAGAAGGGAAGTGAGACCTTACGTGACTCTCCCAGTTCTATAATGAGAACATGAAACATCAAATTTACACAAACAATTAGACAGCTGCACCTAAGTCGAAGGTAAATAAAATCCACGTGATATGTAATTAATACCAGTAAAACACACAGTAAGAAGGAACAAACCATATAATTAATCAGAGCAAACTCAATGATTGTGTAGTACTGAAGTAGAGGCAAACATGTACACAGTGCAGTCTAGGCATTATTTTGTATTATTCCCATATATCAATATGAGTTCACACAACACTGATGGCCGACAATCTTATCTAACCTTGGATTAGGATCTCACATATGACTGACGGGTGAAGATTTTTTTCTCTACTTGCATCAAGCTAATTTTTATCATTGTAGAACTCCAGTCAGGAAGACACTTATATTCTGTTTTTATTCAGAATATAGTTTATTAATTCTAGCTTATAAGCCTTTCATATGGAATTCCAAGGATCTTATATTTCTATTCAGAGTCCATTGCCAGCCTTTAATTCCATTGACACTGCTACCTTCCAATAAAATGTCTTCAGGGAATAACAACATGAACAAAACTAAGTGCAACCTTCTGTACAAAACTGTAGAGATGTGAGATTATCCCTCAATCCATCCTTACGGGTTACTATGCTAAGCCAACTATTCACTTTGGTTAGGACTTAGGAGTCTGGCACATCCATGCATGGATACAGAACCACCATGCATTCTACTCCCTCCGTTTCTAAATATAAGTCTTTTTGACATTTCAAATGGAATGCAACATACGGATTTATGTAGACATATTTTAGAGTGAAGATTCACTCATTTTGCTCCTTATGTAGTCACTTGATGGAATCTCTAGAAAGACTTATATTTGGGAACGGAGGGAGTATTATGCTACTTATATGTAATGAATATTTTAGACTACAATAATAAAAGTATTGTAAATCATAATATTATTTTTAGTTCTAATTGTTATTTTATTGTCAATGATCATATTCCTACAAAATAAAAAAATCTCACTTAAATATATTGCAACCAATTCCCGCAGCAACGCGCGGGGCATCATCTAGTATATAAAATGGGTTTGTCTATGTCACATCTAGATGTGAGATATTATCTCACATCTAACTTTCTCATCCATAGACTTTTTTCATCCTTGATTTTTTTTAAGTCTTCCATGGATTTTCTTTTTTGTCTCTAAAGATGAGGGAGTTAGATGTGAGATAATATCTCACATCTAAATGTGAAATAGCAAACCTGATATAAAATCTACGTTGCGTACAGGTGCAGGATCGATCGGATTAGACCCCGCAAAGAAAATGGATCCGATTAGTAGGAACAGAAAATGGTGGCCCGATTGGGCATATAGCGTGTACTTGCCCGATGAATAGCGATGCTCAGCGGCGATACTTGGGCGTCCAGTGGCGCCGCGGCGTGGTCAGATCCTGTCTCAATGTCAGGCGGCGGCGCATCCGGCTCCCCATTGGGGGCCTCGCCGCCGGTGCGGCAAGCGCAGCCGCACACTCCGCACGGGCCGTTTTGCAACCGTGGGGGGAAGGGAATCGACTGCTCTGCGCCGGACGCGGAACCTGGGGACGCCTCGCCTGGCGCGAGCTCTCGGTCCTTTTGGCTCGGTCGGATCACGCTCTGACTGCATGCGCTTTTTTTTTTTAATCAACGCTGCCGCAATATTATTTAACGAGCATAGCTGGGAATGTCGTCAGCGATTACAAAAAGGACAAAGTCAGGGGGAGACCCCCGCCACACCTTACACAACTCATCACCTACACCTACTTTAGCAAACTTATGAGCAGCAACGTTAGCAGAACGACGAACCCAATCGACACGAAACTCCGTGCGAGTATTGAGCAAAGCTTTTATCTCTTGGATCCAAGGACCCACCGCGCTTAAACATCTCTCAGGCTGCATCACCATCTGAACAACCGCCTTGCTATCAAGCTCAAATGAACACGTTGAATGCCCAACTCGACAGCAAGCTGCATGCCCCGCCGGCAGGCAATAATTTCACACACTTCCGGATCCGCTGTGTTAGGGAAGAAATGGCACACCTCAGCCCTGAAAGCACCATCATGGTCCCGGAGAACGGCGCCGCCGCCGCCCACGTTTCTCTGCTTGGAGATTGCCCCGACAGAGTTCACTTTCACCCATCCTTGCACTGGAGGTTCCCAGGCCTGAACCTGACACGGCTTCGGAGCATTGGTCTCCACTGCATGAATTGAACGCCATTCAACCAAGTGCGTGTGAACTCTGTCGACCACCTCACGCGGATGAACCAGCTGCGCGCCATCACGGGCTTCATTACGGGCAAGCCACAAGCCATACGTCACACGAATGAAAGCTTGTTTCTCATCTTCAGCAACACTCGCGAAAAAACTCAGTAACCAGCCCGACAGTGCCCTTTGGGAGTCAATGGGAAGCGGTGGTGCTGCCACCACGACGCCCTTCTCCGAAGACAGAATCTGCCAGAACTGAGAGCAGTGAGGACACAACCAAAACCTGTGATGAACCGTTTCCTCTCTCCCACAAGCTGCACAAAAAACGCCAGGCTTGATCCGGCGTCGATGAAGCTCGTGACTGATACGTTTCAAACGTATCCATAATTTTTGCTTGTGCCATGCTTGTTTTGCATCATTGTCTCATGTTTCTATCAAAGTTTTCTATCTTTTTAAGCATTTATTGGACTAACTTACTAATGGTTGTAAAAGTGCACAATGTTCTTGTTTTACACTTTATTGTGTAGGAATTACTTGGAAATTGACAAAAACGCAAAAGGAGTCGTATTGGAGTAGGACTCTGACTTTCCTGAAATCTGTCTGAGAACGTTTTTAGAAGATGGTCACGTTCCGGCCCGAAGACGACGTCAAACGGAAAAAGCCTAGTTGCGAAAGTTGTGGAGAATTTCGAGAGGATGCTTCTGGATATAAAATTCGTCCAAATTGGAGTCCGGACGGCCGAGAAAAACCCGTTTTACTGAAGCCCAAAATCTGATGACGGGAATCCGAGAGTCTATATAAAGAGAGGAAACCTAGGTCACCAAGGACCACGAATTTTCCTCCTCCCAGGCCGCCGTCTTGGAGGGGAGGACCAGCACCATTGCAGCACCATCCACAAGGAAGAAGGGGGGCCAAGGAGCCGCTGCCCCCTAGGGCCGCCGCCGCCCCGAGGGCCGCCCCCCCCCCCGGAGGGCCGCCGCCGCCCCGGAGGGCTGCCGCCGGCCGCCTCCTCCTCTCCGGGCTGCACCTCTCCATCAACATCACCATTAATCTCTTGCTCACCATGGCCATGTATGAGTAGTCTTCTTCGGGGCTGAGGGCTTGTACGTGTAGCTATGTGGTTATCTCTCTCTCCCATGATGTGATCTTCGTTGTGATCATAAGCTATGTTAATCTAGGGTGATCCCATGATATTTCCCCTTCCTCTATGTATTGAATTGATGTACTCACTTGTCTTTATCTAGTATAATCCCCGAGACCAAGGTGACAGCGGTCTATTGGACATGGATTAGAAGAATATTTTCATGAGTGATTTCCTCTTTTGTGTGTTGATTGAAGATTGAGAGTCTCTTGGTGCTTGTCTTTGACTATCCTGGAGATATGCTGTGGTGATTGTGGTACTCTCTTTGGATGGCCGCGGTGACATTGGGAAATCCATAGATTGAGAACTACGAACTTTGAGGTGTGCTTTTGTAGCCCTACATAATTCTCGTCCTCTCTTGACCACAAAGGAATGACCTCCGAGTGCGTCTCCATTGCATGTTTTATGGGAAATATCATGTGATTAGACTATGTCAATGTTGCTGGGAGTTGCCACTAGTGAAAGTATGAAGCCTAGGCCTTGTTTCCACCATTGCAATACCATTTGTGCTCACGTTTACCACATGTTTGCTTGCTGCCATTTTTATTTCAGATTTACAAATACATCTTTTGCCATCCATATCACTTGCCATTTAACATCTCTTCGCCGAACTAGTGCACATATACATCTGACAAGTGTATTAGGTGTGTTGGGGACACAAGAGACTTTTTGTATCTTGATTGCAGGGTTGCTTGAAAGGGGCACGTTCAACCTCCAGTTCCCTGAGTTCGATAAACCTTGGGTTACTCACTTAAGGGAAATTTGCTGCTGTCCTACAAACCTCTACTCTTGGAGGCCCAACACTGTCTACAGGAATAGAAGCGTGTAGTAGACATCAAGCTATTTCTGGCGCCGTTGCCGGGGAAGTGAGGTAAGTGAAGGTACCTTCTCTAGATCTTGCAATTAAATCTTTTTGTTTCTTGTTTTTATTTCACTAGTTTTGCTTAATGGAAAACAACAAAAATATGAGAGAGCTTTATAAGCTCTACCTTGAACTTGGACATGATGTGTTCGAAGAGAAAATTAAAAAACCTTTGGAACTTTATTATTTGCATAACAATCATGATGGTGGTGATGTTATTAGTATGGTTTTTTTTAATATCAATATTGCTAATGACATGGAAAGCTCTAAGCTTGGGAATGACACGTTTGATGAACATGATATTTTTAGTCCCCCAACTTTTTAAGAGAAAATTTACTTTGACGATACTTTGCTTCCTATATATGATGATTACAATGATAAATGTGAGCTTTTTAGTCCACCTACTATTGACGATAAAATTTATTATGATTATGATATGCCTCCTAAATATGATGATTACCATGATGGTTATGATTGCTTTACTCTCACTATTCCTAATAAGAAAGATTTTGCTTATATGAAGAGTAATGGCACTTTTATGCTTTTGGATCATGGAAATAATGCCTTATGTGATAGTTATATTGTTGAGTTCATCCATGATGCCACTGAAATTTATAATGAGAGAGGGAGACATGGTTCTAAATATCTTAATAATAAGAAGTTTCCCCTCTATATTGTGAAAGTTTTGAAGTTATACTTCTTTTCCCTTTCTATGCTAGCTGTTTTATGCTCCAATGATTTGTTTTCTTACAAGATTCCTATGCATAGGAAGTGGGTTAGACTTAAATATATTTTATATATGCTTCTTGATGCTCTCTTATATGCCTCAATTATTATCTTTGTGAGAGTTTCATTAAAAGTTGCTATGCCTAACTTAAAGGCATGAAAGAAAAGTGCTTTTGGGAGACAACCCACCTTTATTTGCTTTCAGTTTTCTTTTGCTTTTTGAGTCAAGGATGTTGTTGCTACTGTAATGACTCCTTTGTATCCTTTTTATTTCGTGTTTGTGCCAAGAGTAGCCTCTAATTGAGAGGTGATCAAAAAGTTTTATCTTGCTGTCAAAAACAGATTTGATGTGCTTCACCGTCAAAAATCTTTCTCTCAACCAGAACGTGATATGGATCTGATATTTTTTGTGAGTAAGCTGAGGCTAGTTGCCTATCTTTCGTTAGTTTTGTGTTTTTCTATTAGAGGTCCAGAAGTGCCTCGAAAAAAATCATCTTTGATGGCTGTTCAGATTTTGACAGATTCTGCCTATATTTTGCGTTGCCTATTTTACGAACGTTAAGTTGGGTTTTCTAGTAATGGAGAGCCACAATTAAGGTTATGTAACAGTAGCAAATGTCAAAAACAAGTTTTTAGGATTTGCCAAGTGAATCAAAGTGGTTGAATTTATTTAATGCACTAACCCCTCTAATGAATTTTATGAGATGTTTTGTGTGAAGGGAGTTTTCAAGTGCGCGTGTAGGGAACTATGAGAGAAGATCAAGGAGGGACAAAAGCTCAAGCTTGGGATGCCCAGGGCACCACCAAGAAATATCCGAGAAGTCCCAAGCATCTAAGCTTGGGGATGCCCAAGGCATCCACTTCTTCATTAACAATCACCAGGTTCTCCTCGTGTCACTATATTTTTATTCCTTTGCCCATTATGTGTTATTCTTGGAGCGTCTTTTTGTTTTGTTTTCAGTTTTGTTTTGTTTTCCTTGCTGGTCTTAAATAAGTTGCATCTGATCATTCTTATTTGGGAGAGAGACACGCTCCGCTTTTTCATGAAACACTCATGTTCTTCACTTATATCTTTTTGAGTGTTTTAGCTACCTTGTTATATGCTTCTAGCTCTTATTTTTATTTCATATCATGTTCAGAGCTATTAGTTCTTTTATAGAAAGTACTCTCTTGCTTCACTTATATCTTTTTGGAGAGTTGAATTGGTTTGAATTGCTAAATAATATGTTGGTAAAGTAAATGCTAAGTGTGGTCGTGGTGCAAAGAATAAAAAGCTTGCATAGTCTTGAAGATCATTGAGTAACTTGATACCTATCAATTGTTTTGAGAAATTAAGTAGTGATGTCTAAACATGGAGATCATTTAATAAAGTCTTATTAGTGAAGAAATACCTTTGAAGTTTGCAATTGTTTAGTTTTTCACCATTGGTAGTTTTAAAGTTCTTGTTTTCTCTTTAGAAGTAAGTTGGTTGACAAGGAAGACAGTGTAGAAGTCTTATAATTATGCTGAAAGGATGTTATAATTCTCTTGTACCGGTTAACATGTGCTTGCCAAAAACTTGCTAAACCAAAAACTCTGTACTGAGCGGGAATGCTGCTCGTGCATCCAAATTCCATAGCCAAAATTCTGCCATATGTGTCCACCATACCTACCTATATGCATGGTATTTAATAGCCATTCCAAGTAAATTGCTCATGTGCTACCTTTAAAACCTTCAAAATTTATCCTTATTTGTGTCTCTGTTTTAGCTCATGAGGAAGTGGTAGATAGTTCATTATTACTTGTGTTGGACAGAACGACCCCTGACGTGCATGAATAATGTGCATGTCCTTATTTTTGCAAAAAGAGCTGGCAAAAGGGTATGCCCAGCCCATTTTACATGTCATCAATATCAATATCAAAAACCTCCTTCACACATCGTACCTGAGAAATCAGACAAACTTTGGCTAGTGATAAACAAAGGAGAAAGGGGAGTGTTATCATTCCTTTATGGGAGCCGCTCTTAAGTTCCGTTTGGCATGAGTAGTAGTGCATTGTTTATTACCATTTGTTGACATAAGCATACATCTCTCAAAATTGCTTTTATATCTCTATGTTTTCAAAAATAAAAAGCTCTAGCACATGAGTAATCCCTGCTTCCCTCTGCGAAGGGCCTATCTTTTACTTTTAAATGTTGAGTCAGTTTTCCTATGTTCTAATCTTCTTCCTCCACCATAAGCAAGCATCTAGTGTTAACCCTGGGTTCAAGTTGATTATGTTCAAAATTTCTGCTTAGTTATATATAATCCTTGTGGATTGAACTTATCCATGAGATAAAATGTTGAAAAGTGGAAAGCATTGCTGAAACTTTATCTTCCTTTTGTGTTAACTAGAATGCTTTTGATGAGAGATCTTCTTTGTGGCTAACAGTTGTGCTTAACTTTATAGTTTCATGTCTTCAATTGTACTATTCATGGAAAGAATTTACTTAGATGATCACTTGGTTATTCATTGTTTACTTGCTTTCAACTATCGACAGTTGTTTTGGTTCACTTTATTTCAGTTCATGTGCTTTACTATATTACTTGCTCAAGATTGTGTTAGTAGCATGTCACCTCAAAAATTATCTATGTTATCATTCTACCTACTCGAGGACGAGTAGGAATTAAGCTTGGGGATGTTGATACGTTCCAAACGTATCCATAATTTTTGCTTGTGCCATGCTTGTTTTGCATCATTGTCTCATGTTTCTATCAAAGTTTTCTATCTTTTTAAGCATTTATTGGACTAAATTACTAATGGTTGTAAAAGTGCACAATGTTCTTGTTTTACACTTTATTGTGTAGGAATTACTTGGAAATTGACAAAAACGCAAAAGGAGTCGTATTGGAGTAGGACTCTGACTTTCCTGAAATCTGTCTGTGAACGTTTTTAGAAGATGGTCACGTTCCGGCCCGAAGACGACGTCAAACGGAAAAAGCCTAGTTGCGAAAGTTGTGGAGAATTTCGAAAGGATGCTTCTGGATATAAAATTCGTCCAAATCGGAGTCCGGACGGCCGAGAAAAGGCCGTTTTACTGAAGCCCAAAATCTGATGACGGGAATCCAAGAGTCTATATAAAGAGATGAAACCTAGGTCACCAAGGACCACGAATTTTCTGAAGGAAATATGCCCTAGAGGCAATAATAAAGTTGTTATTTATATTTCCTTATATCATGATAAATGTCTTTTATTCATGCTAGAATTGTATTAACCGGAAACTTAGTACATTTGTGAATACATAGACAAAACAGTATGTCCCTAGTATGCCTCTACTAGACTAGCTCATTGATCAAAGATGGTTATGTTTCCTAGCCATAGACATGAGTTGTCATTTGATCAACGGGATCACATCATTAGCAGAATGATGTGATGGACAAGACCCATCCGCTAGCATAGCACTATGATCGTTTAGTTTAACTGCTATTGCTTTCTTCATGACTTATACATGTTCCTATGACTATGAGATTATGCAACTCCCGAATACCGTAGGAACACCTTGTGTGCTATCAAACGTCACAACGTAACTGGGTGATCATAAAGATGCTCTACAGGTGTCTCCGAAAGTATTCGTGGTGTTGGCATAGATCAAGATTAGGATTTTTCACTCCGAGTGTCGGAGAGGTATCTCTGGGCCCTCTCGGTAACACACATCACAATAAGCCTTGCAAGCAAAAGACTAATGAGTTAGTCACGAGATGATGTGTTACGGAACGAGTAAAGAGACTTGCCGGTAACGAGATTGAACTAGGTATAAAGATACCGACGATCGAATCTCGGGCAAGTAACATACCGTTTGACAAAAGGAACAACGTATGTTGTTATGCGGTTCTGACCGATAAAAGATCTTCGTAGAATATGTAGGAGCCAATATGAACATCTAGGTTCCGCTATTGGTTATTGACCGGAGATGAGTCTCGGTCATGTCTACATAGTTCTCGAACCCGTAGGGTCCGCACGCTTAACGTTTGATGACGATCGGTATTATGAGTTTTTGAGTATTGATGTACCGAAGGTAGTTCGGAGTCCCGGATGAGATCACGGACATGACGAGGAGTCTCGGAATGTCCGAGACATAAAGATTGATATATTGGACGGCTATATTCGAACACCGGAAGTATACCGGAAAAGTTTCGGATTTATCGGGAATGCCGGAGGGGGTTACCGGAACCCCCTACGAGAGGGGATGGTCCATAGTGGGCCTAAAGGGTGAGAGAGAGGCAGCCCATAGGGCTGGCCGGCGCCCCCACCTAGGAATCCTAGTTGGACTAGGATTGGGGGGGGGGGCGCCACCTCTCCTAATCCTTTCCCCCTTCTTCCTTCCGGTGAATCCTACTAGGAATAGGATTGCAATCCTATTCCTAGTAGGAGTCCCCTCCCTAGCCGCACCATAGGAGGTGGCCGGCCCCTCCTCCCTTGCTCCTTTATATACGGGGGCAGGGGGCACCCAAAGACACACAAGTTGAATTGTTTTAGCCGTGTGCGGTGCCCCCCTCCACAGAATCACACCTCGGTCGTACCGTCGCGGAGCTTAGGCGAAGCCCTGCGCCGGTGAACACATCATATCCGTCACCACGCCGTCGTGCTGACGAAACTCTCCCGTGAAGCTCAACTGGATCAAGAGCTCGTGGGACGTCATCAAGCTGAACGTGTGCTGAACGCGGAGGTGCCGTACATTCGGTGCTTGATCGGTTGGATCGTGAAGAAGTTCGACAACATCAACCGCGTCACTTGACGCTTCCTCTCCCGGTCTACGAGGGTACGTAGACACACTCTCCCCTCTCGTTGCTATGCATCTGGTAGATAGATCTTGCGTGATCGTAAGAAAATTTTAAAATACTACGTTCCCCAACAGTGGCATCATGAGCCAGGTCTATGCGTAGATGATATGCATGAGTAGAACACAATGAGATTGTGGACGATACTAGTCATACTGCTTACCAGCATGTCATACTTTGCTTCGGCGGTATTGTGAGATGAAGCGGCCCGGACCGACATTACGCGTACGCTTACGCGAGACTGGTTTCACCGTTACGAGCACTCGTTGCTTAAAGGTGACTGGCGGGTGTCTGTCTCTCTCACTTTAGCTGAATCAAGTGTGGCTACGCCCGGTCCTTGTGAAGGTTAAAACAGCACATACTTGACGAAACATCGTTGTGGTTTGGTATGCGTAGGTAAGAAACGGTTCTTGCTAAGCCCGTAGCAGCCACGTAAAACTTGCAACAAACAAAGTAGAGGACGTCTAACTTGTTTTTGCAGGGCATGTTGTGATGTGATATGGTCAAGACATGATGAGTTATACGGTTTTGTATGAGATGATCATGTTTTGTAAAGTTATCGGCAACTGGCAGGAGCCATATGGTTGTCGCTTTATTGTATGAAATGCAATCGCCATGTAATTGCTTTAGTTTATCACTAAGCGGTAGCGATAGTCGTAGAAGCAATAGTTGGCAAGACGACAACGATGCTACGATGAAGATCAAGGTGTCAAGCCGGTGACGAAGGTGATCATGACGGTGCTTTGGAGATGGAGATCAAAAGCACAAGATGATGATGGCCATATCATGTCACATATTTTGATTGCATGTGATGTTTATCTTATTATGCTTCTTATTTTGCTTAGATCGACGGTAGCATTATAAGATGATCCCTTACTAAATTTCAAGGTATAAGTGTTCTCCCTGAGTATGCACCGTTGCGAAAGTTCGTCGTGCCGAGACACCACGTGATGATCGGGTGTGATAAGCTCTACGTTCAAATACAACGGGTGTAAGCCAGTTTTGCACACGCAGAATACTCGGGTTAAACTTGACGAGCCTAGCATATACAGATATGGCCTCGGAACACTGGAGACCGAAAGGTCGAGCGTGAATCATATAGTAGATATGATCAACATGAGATGTTCACCATTGAAACTACTCCATCTCACGTGATGATCGGACATGGTTTAGTTGATTTGGATCACGTGATCATTTAGATGACCAGAGGGATGTCTATCTAAGTGGGAGTTCTTAAGTAATATGATTAATTGAACTTTAATTTATCATGAACTTAGTCCTGGAAGTATTAGCATATCTATGTTGTAGATCAATAGCTCGCGATATTGCTCCCCGTTTATTTTTTCATATATTCCTAGAGAAAACCAAGTTGAAAGATGTTAGTAGCAATGACGCGGAATTGTTCCGTGATCTGAGGATTATCCTCATTGCTGCACAGAAGGATTATGTCCTTGATGCACCGCTAGGTGACAGACCTATTGCAGGAGCATATGTAGACGTTATGAACGTTTTTGACAAAAGCTCGATATGATGACTACTTGATAGTTTAAGTGCACCATGCTTTACGGCTTAGAACCGGGACTTCAAAAACGTTTTGAATGCCACGGAGCATATAAGATGTTCCAAGAGTTGAAATTAGTATTTCATACTCATGCCCGTGTCGAGAGGTATAAGACCTCTGACAGTACTTTGCCTACAAGATGGAGGAGAATAGCTCAACCAGTGAGCATGTGCTCAGATTGTCTGGGTACTACAATTACTTTAATCAAGTGGGAGTTAATCTTCCAGATAAGATAGTAATTGACAAAGTTCTCTAGTCACTATCACCAAGTTAGTAGAACTTCGTGATGAACTATAAATATGCAAGGGATGACGAAAGGAATTCCCAGCTCTTCGCGATACTGAAGTAGGCGAAGGTAGAAATCATGAAAAAGCATCAAGTGTTGATGGTTAGCAAGACCACTAGTTTCAAGAAAAAGGGCAAGGGAAAGAATGGGAACTTCAAAAAGAATAGCAAGTCAGTTGCTACTTCCACGAAGAAACCCAAAGCTAAACTCAAGCCTGAAACTAAGTCCTTCTACTGCAAAGGAAATGGTCACTGGAAGTGGAATTGCCCTAGATACTTGGCGGATAAGAAGGATGGCAAAGTAAACAAAGGTATATTTGATATACAGATTGTTGATGTGTATTTTACTAGTGTTCATAGCAACCCCTCGGTATTTGATACTGATTTAGTTGCTAAAAAGGTAGTAACTCGAAATGGGAGTTGCATAATGAACAGAAACTAGTTAAAGGATGAAGTGACGATGTGTATTGGAAATAGTTCCAAGATTGATATGATCATCATCGCACACTCCCTATACTTTCGGGATTAGTGTTGAACCTAAATAACTGTTATTTGGTGTTTATGTTGAGCATGAATGTGATTTGATCATGTTTATTGCAATACGGTTATTCATGTAAGTTAGAGAATAATTGTTGTTCTGTTTACATGAATAAAACCTTCTATGGTCATACACCCAATGAAAATAGTTTATTGGATCTCGATCGTGTGATACACATATACATAATATTGAAGCCAAAAGATGCAAGGTTAATAATGATAGTGCAACTTATTTGTGGCACTGCCGTTTAGGTCATATTGGTGTAAAACGCATGAAGAAACTCCATAAAGATGGACTTTTGGAATCACTTGATTATGAATCACTTGGTGTTTGCGAACCATGCCTCATGGGCAAGATGACTAAAACTCCGTTCTCCGGAACTATGGAGCGAGCAACGTATTTGTTGGAAATCATACATACTGATGTATGCGGACCAATGATTGTTGAAGCTCGCGGCAGGTATCGTTATTTTCTGACCTTCACTGATGATTTGAGCAGATATAGGTATATCTACTTAATGAAGCACAAGTCTGAAACATTTGAAAAGTTCAAAGAATTTCAGAGTGAAGTAGAGAATCATCGTAACGAGAAAATAAAGTTTCTACGATCTGATCGTGGAGGAGAATATTTGAGTTACGAGTTTGGTCTTCATTTGAAACAATGTGGAATAGCTTCACAGCTCACGCCACCAGGAACACCACAGCATAATGGTGTGTCCGAACGTCGTAACCGTACTTTATTGGATATGGTGCGATCTATGATGTCTCTTACCAATTTACCACTATCGTTTTGGGTCATGCATTAGAGATAGCTGCATTCACGTTAAATAAGGGCCTCATCTGAATCCGTTGAGACAACGCCTTAAGAACTGTGGTTTGGCAAGAAACCAAAGTTGTTGTTCCTTAAAGTTTGGGACTGCGATGCTTATGTGAAAAAGTTTCAACATGATAAGCTCGAACCCAAACCGGAGAAGTAAATCTTCATAGATTACCCAAAAGAGACTGTTGGGTACACCTTCTATCACAGATCCGAAGGCAAGATATTCGTTGCTAAAAATGGATCCTTTCTAGAAAAAGAGTTTCTCTCGAAAGAAGTGAGTGGGAGGAAAGTAGAACTTGATGAGGTAATTATACCTTCTCCCGGATTGGAAAGTAGTACATCACAGGAAATTGTTCCAGTGATTCCTACACCAATTAGTGAGGAAGTTAATGATAATGATCATGAAACTTCGGATCAAGTTTCTACTAAACGTCATAGATCAACCAGAGTACGTTCCGCACCAGAGTGGTACGGCAACCCAGTTCTGGAAATCATGTTACTAGACCATGATGAACCTACGAACTATGAGGAAGCGATGATGAGCCCAGATTCCACAAAATGGCTTGAAGCCATGAAATCTGAGATGGGATCCATGTATGAGAACAAAGTGTGGACTTTGGTTGACTTGCCCGATGATCGGCAGGCCATCGAAAATAAATGGATCTTCAAGAGGGAGACCGACGCAGACGGTAATATTACTGTTTACAAAGCTCGACTTGTTGCAAAAGGTTTTCGACAAGTTCAAGGAGTTGACTACGATGAGACTTTCTCACCTGTAGCGATGCTTAAGTCTGTCCGAATCATGTTAGCAATTGCCGCATTTTATGATTATGAAATCTGGCAAATGGATGTCAAAACTGCATTCCTAAATGGATATCTCAAAGAAGAGTTGTATATGATGCAACCAGAAGGTTTTGTCGATCCAAAAGGTGCTAACAAAGTATGCAAGCTCCAGCGATCCATCTATGGACTGGTGCAAGCATCTCGGAGTTGGAATATACGCTTTGATGAGGTGATCAAAGCATATGGTTTTATACAGACTTTTGGAGAAGCCTGTATTTACAAGAAGTGAGTGGGAGCACTACAACATTTCTGATAAGTATATGTGAATGACATATTGTCGATCAGAAATGATGTAGAATTTTCTGGAAAGCATAAAAGAGTGTTTGAAAAGAATTTTTCAAAGAGAGACCTCGGTGAAGCTGCTTACATATTGAGCATCAAGAATCTATATAGATAGATCAAGACGCTTGATAAGACTTTCAATGAGTACATACCTTGATGAGATTTTGAAGTAAGTTCAAAATGGATCAGTCAAAGAAGAAGTTCTTGCCTGATTTGTAAGGTGTGAAGTTGAGTAAGACTCAAAGCCAGACCACGGCAGAAAAATATAGAGAGAATGAAAGTCATTCCCTATGCATCAGCCATAGGTTCTATAAAGTATGCCATGCTGTGTACAAAACACGTTGTGTACCTTGCCAAGAGTTTGACAGGGAGGTACAATAGTGATCCAGGAGTAGATCACTGTACAGCGGTCAAAATTATCCTTAGTAATTGGATGACTAAGGAAATATTTCTCGATTATGGAGGTGATAAAGAGTTCGTCGTAAAGGGTTACGCCGATGCAAGCTTTGACACTAAATCCAGATAACTCTAAGTATCAATCGGGATGCATATTGAAAGTGGGAGCAATTAGCTAGAGTAGCTCCATGCAGAGCATTGTAGACATAGAAATTTGCGAAATACATAGGGATCTGTATATGACAGACCCATTGACTAAACTTCTCTCACAAGCAAAACATGATCACACCTCATTACTCTTGGGTATTAATCACATAGCAATGTGAACTAGATTATTGACTCTAGTAAACCCTTTGGGTGTTGGTCACATGGTGATGTGAACTATGGGTGTTATTCACATAACGATGTGAACTATCGGTATTAAATCACATGGTGATGTGAGCTAGATTATTGACTCTAGTGCAAGTGGGAGACTGAAGGAAATATGCCCTAGAGGCAATAATAAAATTGTTATTTATATTTGCTTATATCATGATAAATGTCTTTTATTCATGCTAGAATTGTATTAACCGGAAACTTAGTACATGTGTGAATACATAGACAAAACAGGATGTCCCTAGTATGCCTCTACTAGACTAGCTCATTGATCAAAGATGGTTATGTTTCCTAGCCATAGACATGAGTTGTCATTTGATCAACGGGATCACATCATTAGGAGAATGATGTGATGGACAAGACCCATCCGTTAGCATAGCACTATGATCGTTTAGTTTAACTGCTATTGCTTTCTTCATGACTTATACATGTTCCTATGACTATGAGATTATGCAACTCCCGAATACCGTAGGAACACCTTGTGTGCTATCAAACGTCACAACGTAACTGGGTGATCATAAAGATGCTCTATAGGTGTCTCCGAAAGTATTCGTGGTGTTGGCATAGATCAAGATTAGGATTTGTCACTCCGAGTGTCGGAGAGGTATCTCTGGGCCCTCTCGGTAACACACATCACAATAAGCCTTGCAAGCAAAAGACTAATGAGTTAGTCACGAGATGATGTGTTACAGAACGAGTAAATAGACTTGCCGGTAACGAGATTGAACTAGGTATAAAGATACCGACGATCAAATCTCGGGCAAGTAACATACCGTTTGACAAAAGGAACAACGTATGTTGTTATGCGGTTCTGACCGATAAAAGATCTTCGTAGAATATGTAGGAGCCAATATGAACATCCAGGTTCCGCTATTGGTTATTGACCAGAGATGAGTCTCGGTCATGTCTACATAGTTCTCGAACCCGTAGGGTCCGCACGCTTAACGTTTGATGACGATCGGTATTATGAGTTTTTGAGTATTGATGTACCGAAGGTAGTTCGGAGTCCCGGATGAGATCACGGACATGACGAGGAGTCTCGGAATGTCCGAGACATAAAGATTGATATATTGGACGGCTATATTCGGACACCGGAAGTATACCGGAAAAGTTTCGGATTTATCGGGAATGCCGGAAGGGGTTACCGGAACCCCCTACGAGAGGGGATGGTCCATAGTGGGCCTAAAGGGTGAGAGAGAGGCAGCCCATAGGGCTGGCCGGCGCCCCCACCTAGGAATCCTAGTTGGACTAGGATTGGGGGGGGCGCCACCTCTCCTAATCCTTTCCCCCTTCTTCCTTCCGGTGAATCCTACTAGGAATAGGATTGCAATCCTATTCCTAGTAGGAGTCCCCTCCCTAGCCGCACCATAGGAGGTGGCCGGCCCCTCCTCCCTTGCTCCTTTATATACGGGGGCAGGGGGGCACCCAAAGACACACAAGTTGAATTGTTTTAGCCGTGTGCGGTGCCCCCCTCCACAGAATCACACCTCGGTCTTACCGTCGCGGAGCTTAGGCGAAGCCCTGCGCCGGTGAACACATCATATTCGTCACCACGCCGTCGTGCTGACGAAACTCTCCCGTGAAGCTCAACTGGATCAAGAGCTCATGGGACGTCATCAAGCTGAACGTGTGCTGAACGCGGAGGTGCCGTACATTCGGTGCTTGATCGGTTGGATCGTGAAGAAGTTCGACAACATCAACCGTGTCACTTGACGCTTCCGCTCCCGGTCTACGAGGGTACGTAGACACACTCTCCCCTCTCGTTGCTATGCATCTGGTAGATAGATCTTGCGTGATCGTAAGAAATTTTTAAAATACTACGTTCCCCAACATTTTCCTCCTCCCAGGCCGCCGTCTTGGAGGGGAGGACCAGCACCATTGCAGCACCATCCACAAGGAAGAAGGGGGGCCAAGGAGCCGCTGCCCCCTAGGGCCGCCGCCGCCACGGCTGCCGCCGGCCGCCTCCTCCTCTCCGGGCTGCACCTCTCCATCAACACCACCATCAATCTCTTGCTCACCATGGCCATGTGTGAGTAGTCTTCTCCGGGGTTGAGGGCTTGTACGTGTAGCTATGTGGTTATCTCTCTCTCCCATGATGTGATCTTCGTTGTGATCATAGGCTATGTTAATCTAGGGTGATCCCATGATATTTCCCCTTCCTCTATGTATTGAATTGATGTACTCACTTGTCTTTATCTAGTATAATCCCCGAGACCAAGGTGACAGCGGTCTATTGGACATGGATTAGAAGAATATTTTCATGAGTGATTTCCTCTTTTGTGTGTTGATTGAAGATTGAGAGTCTCTTGGTGCTTGTCTTTGACTATCCTGGAGATATGTTGTGGTGATTGCGGTACTCTCTTTGGATGGCCGCGGTGACATTGGGAAATCCATAGATTAAGAACTACGAACTTTGAGGTGTGCTTTTGTAGCCCTACATAATTCTCGTCCTCTCTTGACCACAAAGGAATGACCTCCGAGTGCGTGTCCATTGCATGTTTTATGGGAAATATCATGTGATTAGACTATGTCAATGTTGTTGGGAGTTGCCACTAGTGAAAGTATGAAGCCTAGGCCTTGTTTCCACCATTGCAATACCATTTGTGCTCACGTTTACCACATGTTTTCTTGCTGCCATTTTTATTTCAGATTTACAAATACATCTTTTGCCATCCATATCACTTGCCATTTAACATCTCTTCGCCGAACTAGTGCACCTATACATTTGACAAGTGTATTAGGTGTGTTGGGGACACAAAAGACTTCTTGTATCTTGATTGCAGGGTTGCTTGAAAGGGGTACGTTCAACCTCCACTTCCCTGAGTTCGATAAACCTTGGGTTACTCACTTAAGGGAAATTTGTTGCTGTCCTACAAACCTCTGCTCTTGGAGGCCCAACACTGTCTACAGGAATAGAAGCGTGTAGTAGACATCAGTGACCTACCGCCAAACCATTCCGAATCATTCTCCAAACGTGGATCTTAGCCTTCCCCGACGCATTTGTACTGCACAACCCAAGATACCCTTTATGATCATGAACCGAAGAGGATGAGGCCAACCACCCAGACCTCACGCGACCCAGAGCAACTGATACGTCCAAAATGTATCTATAATTTCTGCTTGCTCCATGCCACTTTTGGGTGATATTGCTATGATATTCATACACTTCCATACACTTTTGATCATATTTGGACTAACTTACTAATCCAGTGCACCCCAGTGCCAGTTTCTGTTTTCGGCTGTTTTTGTATTTCAGGTTTTCACGTTACGAGAATTGCCCAGAAAAATCCAAAAAAATTATATAAAAAATCAGCGTTTCGGAAACAACCCTGCGTCCGAAGGGCAGCCTGGGGGGGGGGACCACCAGGGCTCCAGGCGCCCTGGCGGCGCGCCCCCGCGCCGGGGGGGCGCCTAGGCCCCCCGAAGCTTCCCCGATGCTCCCCTTTGGCATATATTTAAAGCGTCCTCCGAAACCCTCAGAACAGGAACTCTTTTCGCGATCCCATCTCTGTTCCGCCGCCGCCGCCGCTTCCAAGATCGGGAGCACCAGGAGAACTCTTCCCGGCACCCTGCCGGAGGGGAGGATCACCACCGGGAGCTTCTCCACCACCATGGACGCCTCCGGGATGACTCGTGAGTAGTCTCCCTTGGACCATGAGTCCATGACCAGTAGCTATGTGATGTTCTCCTCCCATTCTTGTGCTTCACTAATTAGTCCTCGTGAGCTGCCCTACATGATCGAGGCACCTATATAATCCTTATGCTGTTGCTATGTTGAGTTTGCTGGGATCCGATGGATTATGGGATTATGTTCAGATTGATCTTGAGTAATATATTTGATCTACCTCTTTTATATTTATGTTCATAAGTAATTCTTGCATGTTCTCCGTTGTTATTTATTGCTTTGGCCAAGTAATACGTAGTGACTCCAAGAGGGAACGTTATGCTCGATTGTGGGTTCATGCCCCTCGATGACTAGCTTGAGTGACAGAAACATGAGTCTAGGGGATGTGCTGTTGCCACAAGGGGGAAAACAACGGTGCTTGTGCCCGCGGGTGAAAGGATTGTTTACTTTACGCAAAGTTCTTTTAATGCAGTTGTCTGTTGCATTGAGTTTACACTATGGGTGGGACTCGCAACTTAATACCAGCGAGATGTTCTGGATAGATATCTCAAGGTGGATGATTAGTAGTAGATATTGATGGATTTCGGTCTACTTATTTTGGCGTACCGCCCATGCTTGAACCTCAACCTTTCTGCAATGTAATCAGCATTGGTTTGCGTTCGTGGTCCTGTCAATTGCCCAGCTGTAATTTGTTTACCTCACATAGATGTTTTATCGTCTTTTGGGAGAGAGACATCACTAGTGAACATCATGAGACTCCGGTCCATATACCATCATTGATCACACCCGCTATTTACCTTTCGTTATTTATTTACTATTGCAAAACACTATCTATCACTACTATCATTGCTTTTAATCATTTGTGAACTACAAGGCCGGAGGGATTGACAACCTCTCTGTACTCGTTGGGAGCAAAGTTATTTGTATCTGTGTGCAGGTCCACATTGATTGCTAATTGCGCCGTTAGCAATTGACACCTACTTGTTGAACCTAGGAGTCTCTGGGGATTCGATCCTTGGTATCTTTGCTAAGGGAAAACACTTCTACATACTGCATCTTACACCTTCCACTTGGGGTAACCAACGAGGGGTTCGAGGCCCATCAGCAACAACCAAGTGATATGCCGATCGCACACTGAACACCCCGTTCTTGGTACCATTCCATGCCAAGTAGTCATCTGATCCCACACCCCCCACCGCTATTTGTTTGATATCAGCAGCATCTAAGGGAGTGAACATGGCCTCAATTTTGTGCATATCCCAGCTCGACCCCTCATTGTCCAGCGGATCAACCACCTTGGTAATACCCGGCAGGTATGTCTGACCCAATGGCCGTAGAGAACCCTACCGCGGAATCCAATTATCATGATGGATGTTGATTCTACTACCGTCCCCAATACGCCATATCAACCCCTCTCTCAGGAGGTTTCGGCCATGCAGAATACTCCTAAAAGTGAAATACGCATTGGGAGGACAGGTAGCAGACAAAATAGAGCATTCCTTGAAGTATCTAGCCTTCAGAACTCTTGCCACCAAGCTGTTGGGAGCAGTCAAGAGACGCCACGCTTGTTTCGCCAAGAGAACTTGGTTGAACTTTTCAGGGTCCCGGAAACCCAAACCACCCATGCACTTCGAGTCACACATCTTCTCCCACGAGACCCAATGCACCTTCTTTTCACCATTTATCGCACCCCACCAGAATTTGGAAGAAATATAGGTCAGATTCCGGCACGTTTTCTTTGTGAGGTGGAAACAACTCATAGTGAAAGTAGGGGTAGCTTGGAGACCCGATTTGGCAAGGACTTCCCTGGCCTTCTTCGACATGCCTTGTCCTTTCCAGCCCGTGACCTTGCCCTTAGAGCTCTCGGTGACATATTTAAAAGTACCTTCTTTGGATCTCCCCACTTGGGTAGTTAGCCCGAGATATCGCTCACTCAAAGCTTCAGAAGAAATACCAATCTCATTCTTAAGCTCATTCTTTAGCACATCCCCACATCCCTTGCCAAAGTAGATGGAGGACTTCTGTAGGTTCACCTTTTGCCCCGATGCCTTCTCATATTTCAGCAGGATCTCTCTGAAAGTGTGCAAGTTCTCCCTTGACCCTTCTAGAAAAACAATGCTATCATCGGCGAAGAGCAAATGTGTAACGTGGGGGCCGGTGCTCCCAAACGTAACGCCCTTGATCATTCCCTCTCCTTGAGCTCTCCGAAGCATTGCAGAAAAACCCTCCACATAGAATTGGAACAAGTAGGGGGAGAGAGGGTCACCCTGTCGAAGGCCTCTTGAAGGAAGAAAAACCCTGGACAGACCACCATTGAGCTTGACACAAAACTTGGCAGATTTGACACATCTCATGATCATTTGCACCCACTGATCAGCAAAGCCAACTTTGTGTAACACCTGCTCCAGAAAACACCACTCTACCCTGTCGTACGCTTTCATCATATCCAGCTTGACCGTACAAAGAGGTTTCTTGCGCTTCCTGGTACGAATTGCATGCACACACTCATAGGCCACATGAACATTGTCAGTGATAAGCCGGCCTGGGACAAAAGCACTCTGTTCCTCTGAGATAAGAAGCGGCAGGATATTCTTAAGCCTATTAGCCAAGACCTTAGTAGCAATCTTGTATAACACGTTGCAAAGGCTTATGGGCCTGAATTGGGAGAGAAGCTCCGGTGAGCTAATCTTAGGAATCATGACAATAACAGTGTCATTAAAAGCTTCCGGCGTGGCAGCCCCCGCCAGGAACTCCTTAATCGCCCGACACACATCCTCCTTAACCAGAGCCTAGTGGCGCTGATAGAAGAGTGTCGGAAGGCCATCAGGGCCCAGAGCCTTAGTCGGCCCCATCTGAAAAAGAGCCATCTCAATCTCGTCATCTGTGGTCGCTATAGTTAGCCTCTCATTCATCCCATCATCTACCACCGAGGCTATGTTATCCAGGAGATCATTAGCCCCCTGAGAGCCATCTGACGTGAAGAGGCGTTCATAAAACGAGGCAGCGAGTTCCCTCATCTCATCATTGACAGTGCATCTGGAACCATCCTCCCGCCTTAGAGCTTTAACTGTATTATTCCTTTTCCTATGCGTTGCTCGGTTTTGGGAAAACTTCCTGTTCGAGTCCCCCGCTTTGAGCCAATCCACACGCGAGCGTTGACGGTACATGATCTCCTCTTGTTCATAAAGCTCTCTGAGCTGCGCTTCAATATCCCGGACCTCCAGTGAGTGTCCAGGCAAGCCACCCCTCGCCTTTGCCTTCGTCAGCTGGGATTTCAGCTTGGAAATCTTCCTCAAAATGGAACCAAAGACCTCCCGAGCCCATTTTTGCATACTACCCGAGAGATCGCCCAGTTTCTTCCACACTCCCATAAGGATCTGATCCCCCGAGCTCGCAGCCAACAAAGCTGCCTCCACCATGATGTCGTACTGATCGTGTCTAGTCCATGCTTCCTCATATTGGAAAGGCCTTGGTCCCCTAGCAATCTGGCATGGAGCAGTCTCCAGCGCATGCACCACAATAGCTTGGTGATCGGACTCCTCCGTCATCACATGCTCAACTTCAGTTGAAGGAAAAAAAATTCAAAAACTCCTCGTTACAAGTGGCTCTGTCAAGTCTCACCTGTATGTTCTCGGCACCATCATGCTTGTTGTCCCATGTAAAAGGGTAGCATGAGAAGCCCAAATTTGCCAGACCACAATCTGCGAGACAATCCCGGAAATCCTCCATTTGAGAAAAGTTGCGAGGGTTCCCACCTTTCTGGTCAGAATGGAAGAGGGCCTCATTAAAATCACCCAAGCAGATCCAAGGTAGATCATCCTGGGCATGAAGATATCGAATTGCATCCCATGATTTCTTCCGGTTGTCCGTTTTGGGTTCCCCATAGAATCCAGTGACTCTATAGGTTTTTCCATGCCACATCATCTGGGTATCAATGAAGTATTGGCTCCATGGCTTGACAGTCACCTGAACATCATCCCTCCACCACATAGCCAAACCGCCACTCCTCCCCACACAGCCTACCGCCACACCATGCTTGAACCCCAAGCTCCACTTCAGTCTATCCATAGCACTAGCCGATTTAAGAGTCTCACATAAAAACACCACAGCAGGATTGTAGGATCGAATGAGATCCCTAAGCTCGCCAACTGTCGAGGTCAATCCCAACCCCCGACAGTTCCAGGCCAGGAGAATCATGGCGTCCGGCAGCCCCGCCTCGCAGGGGCCGCCGATTTGTCATCATGGTCAGAGATGCGCTCAAACACACTAGCCGTCTTCCGCCTAGTATCGCGAATGAAAACATCCCGGGATGCATGCCTGTCAATATCATCCTTAGCAATCCAAACCTGCTTAGGGCCTCTCTTCTTACTGCCTTCATCAACTCTCTGATATGAACCACCCCATAGCACATTCTCATGGTCTTGCCTAACTTTTCTGACATATGTTCCTTGCTTCCTTTCTTTTCTTTCCCCCCTAAACCCTCTGGGCCCGTCAGAGGCCCTGTCTTGCTCAACACGGCTGCTGCATGGCCCATGCACGTCAGCCTTCCCCCTCCATTCCCGGTCTTTCTGACGCTGCCGCTGCTCCTCATCTTCACTACGCTGTTGGAGTAGTCGGTCGCGCATCTCTCGCTCCTTGCGACTTTCAAGGCACTGGCGTAAATCCACACCCCTCCGAGGTTCCATACCATATCCGCGCCTCTCAGGGCTGTCGACCTCCACAGCGTTCGACCGCTGACCCACACCAGTGCGCGAGCTCGCAGACCCCGTGAACTCATGATTCAAGTTGCGCCTAGTGGAAGAATCTTTCCTGCTCGAATACCCCAGTCGTCCTGCCTCAAACACTCCAACACGGCCAGCACCTGACAAACTATTGCTGCTAGCAATTGCCCCATCCGAGTGCTCTTTCCCCAAGTTGTTCCTGCCGGGAGATGCCCGAAGCCAGCCCCCCATTGAGAGGAAGGGCCAGGCGGGGGGGGGGCACAAACACCTCCAACATGAGCCAGCCTCCCACATTCAAAGAAAAAATGGGGTATCTTCTCATAAAAGAAGTCAAACCAGTCCCCTACCTTGTCCTCCAGTGAGGTCTTGAGGTAGAAACCACGCACAATTGGCTCAAAAACAGATATCGATGTTCTAACCCGCAAGCAGTTACCACGGGCAAAGCCGTCCTTGTCCACATCAACTTTCACCGTTGACCCCAGCCAGTTTCCTAGGGCCTTCCCAAATTCCTCGTTTCTTTTATCCGGAGGGAGATCTGTGACCCGAACCCAGATATCCACACATTCAAAGATCATCTCAGATGGCCTAACATCTCCCTCGTACTCCTTGATGATGGCCACATTGAAATCAAATTGCCAAGGGTCGCTGAACATAGCTTGTTTCCAATCGCCCTCGCTACCAAAGTGAACCACAAAGATGTTGTCTCCCATATTCTTGAATTGGGCTTCCTTGTGCAGTCCCCACGCCCTCCTCATCGCACGTTCCATAGCAGAGAAGTTCATTGGGCGAGGGGAGCAAACCTTACCAGCAATTGACCACTTCAAATTCTTTGTCATCGGCTTCTCGGAATCGAAGAAGATAAAACCTTCCGCCTCCTTGTCCATCAGAGCCATTCCTCCAAGCCTCGCCGAGAGACTCGCGGTGGGATCCGGCGTCTTACACCCAACCGGCGACCGGGCCGAGCCCCCCGCAGGCTGAGCACTTGATTTCGGCGCAGCAGAATCCCCCGTCGTCTGCACCCGAGCATCGGGCCGTGGCGTCCCCTTCGTGTTGGCCCCGACCGCCTCAGATGAAGCCGGATGACCCTCTGACCTTGACACAGCCGCCGCCCCCTTCTCAGATGCGATCTTGTCTTCTGGAACCGCAACACCCTCTCTCGCCTTCTCCGCCCTAGGCACCGCCCCTTGGCAGGGAGCGACGAAAAAGCTCGGCCAACAACGAGGGAAAGCGTAGTCGCCCCCTAGTTACCGCTGAATCCTCACCACCCCCGTAGATGAAACCCTAACCCTAGCACAGCAAGTTGATCGCCTCGCGATCGCCTCCCCGTCGCCTTAGTTTTTCGTGAAACGTGGTGGACCCGCTCCTGACTGCATTCGCTTTGGGTGGATACGTTCATTTCGAGACAAGTTAACCCCAATACTAGTAGAATATAATGTAAATAGCCTGCACCACGTACTTGATCAAGACATCTTGCCCTCCCACAGATAACAGTTTCTCAACCCAACCTTGTATCTTGTTCCAAATTCTGTCTTCAGCTCAAAAAAAAAATCTGTCTTGAAACTTCGTACTTGAAAGTTCAATTTTTGGACCTTCAAACTCTTCACTTAGCAACTACTCCCTCCGTAAACTAATATAAGAGCGTTTAGATCACTATTTTAGTATTCTAAACACTTTTATATTAGTTTCCGGAGGGAGTACTTCCTCTAGCCACATTGCTCACGTTTTTAGAGCATCTCCAGCCGTTGCCCCCCCAGGACGCTTAAAAATCGCCCTCTGGGGGCGAGCCGGCGATACAATCGGCGCTGGGGGCGGTTTTTTGCCCAGTCGTCGCCCCCAGCTCGCCCCCGGGCGCCGAAATTGGCCCACTTAGCGGCCCAATTTCGGCGATTAAAGGGCCCATATGGGCGAGAATAGGCCCACATTCGGCGTGGTTTCGCCGTGTCTCGGCGTTCAATTATTAACAAAATTATTTCTTATCACATATTTCATCACAGAAAAATCAAATACTTCAACAAAATAGTACAACAACAAATAGTTCAATACAAATTATATAGTTCAACAAATAAAAAATCGTATTTCATCACACGGCGTCCCCCTTGAGCCTCCATAGGTGCGCAATCAGATCTTTCTGCAGTTGATGATGCACCCGTGTGAAGGAAATATGCCCTAGAGGCAATAATAAAGTTATTATTTATTTCCTTATATCATGATAAATATTTATTATTCATGCTAGAATTGTATTAACCGGAAACTTAGTACATGTGTGAATACATAGACAAAACAGAGTGTCCCTAGTATGCCTCTACTAGACTAGCTCATTGATCAAAGATGGTTATGTTTCCTAGCCATAGACATGAGTTGTCATTTGATCAACGGGATCACATCATTAGGAGAATGATGTGATGGAGGCTTAGCACTATGATCGTTTAAGTTTTACTGCTATTGCTTTCTTCATGACTTATACATGTTCCTATGACTATGAGATTATGCAACTCCCGAATACCGGAGGAACACTTTGTGTGCTATCAAACGTCACAACGTAACTGGGTGATTATAAAGGTACTCTACAGGTGTCTCTGGAGGTACTTGTTGGGTTGGCGTATTTCGAGATTATGATTTGTCACTCCGATTGTCGGTGAGGTATCTCTGGGCCCACTCGGTAATGCACATCACTATAAGCCTTGCAAGCATTGCAGCTAATGAGTTAGTTGCGGGGTGATGTATTACGGAACGAGTAAAGAGACTTGCCGGTAACGAGATTCAACTAGGTATTGAGATACCGACGATCGAATCTCGGGCAAGTAACATACCGATGACAAAGGGAACAACGTATGTTGTTATGCGGTTTGACCGATAAAGATATTCGTAGAATATGTGGGAGCCAATATGAGCATCCATGTTCCGCTATTGGTTATTGACCGGAGACGTGTCTCGGTCATGTCTACATAGTTCTCGAACCCGTAGGGTCCGCACGCTTAAGGTTTCGATGACAGTTTTATTATGAGTTTATGAGTTTTCATGTACCGAAGGAGTTCGGAGTCCCGGATGAGATCGGGGACATGACGAGGAGTCTCGAAATGGTCGAGACGTAAAAATCGATATATTGGACGACTATATTCAGACATCGGAAAGGTTCTGAGTGATTCGGGTATTTTCGGAGTACCGGGGAGTTACGGGAATAGAAGAGGGAGGCCAAAAGGAAGGAGGCGCGCGCCCCCCTTCTGGTCCGAATTGGACAAGGGGTGCAGCCCCCTTTTCCTTCTCCCTCTCCCCCTCTTTCCTTCTCTCCTACTCCGGAAAGGAAAGGGGAATCCTACTAGGACTTGGGAGTCCTAGTAGGACTCCCCACACTTGGCGCGCCCCCTCTAGGGCCGGCCTCTCCCTCCCTCCTTTATATACGGGGGCAAGGGGGAACCTCTAGACAACAATTGATCTCTTGATTTCTTAGCCGTGTGCGGTGCCCCCCTCCACCATAGTTCTCCTCGATAATATTATAGCGGTGCTTAGGCGAAGCCCTGCGACGGTAGAACATCAAGATCGTCACCACGCCGTCGTGCTGACGGAACTCTCCCTCGACACTCGGCTGGATCGGAGTTCAAGGGATGTCATCGAGCTGAACGTGTGCTAGAACTCGGAGGTGCCGTAGTTTCGGTGCTTGATCGGTCTGGCCATGAAGACATACGACTACATCAACCGCGTTGTTCTAACGCTTCCGCTTTCGGTCTACGAGGGTACATAGACACACTCTCCCCTCTCGTTGCTATGCATCTAGTAGATATATCTTGCATGATCGTAGGAAAATTTTAAAATACTACGTTCCCCAACACTGTGGGTCTCGGATTTCCTGACGCATACTCAGATAGGCAGTCCAAGTTGCCGGTAGATGGTGATCAACTTCGGCTAGAGGACCCTGCCTGTAGTATGGTTCAGTGTCAAACACTGGGTCTTCTTGCTCGCTCTCGATGATCATGTTGTGCAAGATGACACAACAAGTCATAATCTCCCACATTTGATCTTTGGACCAGGTCTGAGCGGGGTACCGAACAACAGCGAATCGAGATTGGAGCACACCAAATGCCCGCTCGACATCCTTCCTGCAAGCCTCCCGAACTTTCGCAAAGCAGGCGTTCTTGCCTCCTGCCGCAGGGTTTGAGATCGTCTTCACAAATGTCAACCATCTCGGATAGATGCCATCTGCTAGGTAGTACCCCTTGTTGTATTGGTGCCCATTGATCTCGAAGTTCACCGGAGGAGAATGGCCCTCAACGAGCTTGGCAAAAATAGGAGAGCACTGCAGCACGTTGATGTCATTTTGAGTTCCTGGCATACCAAAGAAGGAGTGCCAAATCCAGAGGTCCTGTGTGGCTACCGCCTCAAGCACCACACTGCAACCGCCTTTGGCGCCTTTGTACATCCCCTGCCAACCAAATGGGCAATTCTTCCATTTCCAATGCATGCAGTCGATGCTTCCAAGCATCCCAGGAAATCCTCTTGCTGCATTCTAGGCTAGGATCCGAGCAGTGTCTTCCGCATTGGGTGTTCTCAAGTATTGTAGCCCAAACACTGTCACCACTGCCCGACAGAACTTGTAGAAACACTCTATGCTGGTGGACTCGGCCATGCGCCCATAGTCGTCGAGTGAATCACCGGGAGCTCCATATGCAAGCATCCTCATCGCTGTCGTGCACTTCTGGATGGAGGTGAATCCAAGAGCGCCAGTGCAATCCATCTTGCACTTGAAGTAGTTGTCGAACTACCGGATTGAATTCACAATCCTGAGGAAGAGCTTTCGGCTCATCCGATAACGGCGCCGAAATGTTTTCTCGCCGTGAAGTGGAGCATCGGCAAAGTAGTCGGAGTAGAGCATGCTGTAGCCTTCAAGACGAAGCCGGTTCTTTGCTTTCAACCGCCCCGGCGCCGAGCCACCTCGCCGCGGCTTTTCATTGCTCGCCAACAGCTGGGCGAGGGCGGCGAGCACCATGAGATGCTCTTCTTCCTGGACGTCGGCCGCGGCTTCCTCCTCCAGCAGCGCGGCGAGCTCTTCCTCGTCATCCGAGTCCATCGTCGAGACAGGCAAAACGCTGAACACCTTGCGCTCGGTGGG